>NW_010577867.1:799201-812173 GCF_000705375.1 Tinamus guttatus
AAAACCCTTCCCGACCCGCCGGAGAGCGGGGATACCTGCAGGCTCGGAGTCTCCCGCGCTCCTCCAAGCCGCGCGTGGCAAGGGGATGCTAGAGCAAGAGCCTGAGGCAGGACACGCTCAGCGCAGCCGGGAGCGCTCTGCACGGCAGGAGAGGGCTCAAGGGCAAGGGGAGCGCAGCCAAGGCGACCTCCAACACCGGGTCCCCCCGCTGCTCCGCGCGAGCGCCCGCGTTGCTGCCGTGCGTGGAGCCCCGTCTCGCACAGCGCGGGCAAGGGACGAAGAGGCAGCGCGCGGAGCGTCCTCAGCCGCTCCCACCCAGAGCTGAAGGTTGTGCAGCCCTTGCGAGGAGCAGCGGGGCGCGAGGCAGGGCCGCGCGCGGCGCCCACAACACGTCCAAGGCCAGCATGGGGAGAGATGAGTCTTAGCGCACGTCACTCGAGTTCCCTTATGGGGCGTGCGTGTCTCTTAACACATAAAGTGTTTGATATTTAATAGTTGCACTACTTTAATGGCTCTAAATGTTGACATCACCTATTTTTTTCAGGATCTTTGCACAATTCTTAGTAAATGTTACAGGACTTGAAAATACAGATGACACTTAAAATGGAGGGCTGGTTCAACACGGATAGTGTTGTAGAAGCAAGTTCACTCACTTCTGCAATACTTCCATGCCTTTCCTTGGCCAGGTACCTTATGTCATGTTTAAGGCAGTGTGATTCTGTGTGACTTATACTGGGTTGTTGCCTTTTAGTTCTGCACTATTTTTATTGACTGGTCCTCTTAAACTCAATCCTAAAATCTGAGAACCTATTAACCTTAAGCAACATGGAAGAAGATGTCTTCAAGTCCTATCTACAGCAAGAGAAAGAAGATAATGGACCATGATATTCCTCAGTTCAGAAGGAATAGCTTAGTTTCATGATTAGTCTTTTTCATGCTGATGGTGTGTGTGCACAAAAGAGCAGCACATCTACAAGTTTATGTGCCTTTTTTTTTTTTTTTTTTATAAAATGCAATAGTCCCTAGCAAGTTATTTCAGGTACAAGTGCATTCTTCCTTGCACAAATGTTTCATTCTGAAAAGCTTTAACCTTATCAGCAGGTAGGAAAATGCACCTGGAATTTTGACATTTTTCAAGGGCAACAAGGAGACACCTAAATACGGTGTTTCTTTGCTTCCCTAAGCCCTAACATTTAGTTTCCAAGCTGTGAGCCCAGGGTGATTCATTGGAGAAGTATGGATATTTTATACAATATTTATTTGATGAAGCAGACAGAGAGCCTTGAGGGAAATACGAAACACTTTGCAGTGCAATAGATAATATCAGAATGTGGCTTTCCTTTATCTGGAGTTGCATTGACATAGAGGGTTATTTTTCTCCCTCACCCTTGCACTAACTGAACACTATGAGAATACAGATGGTGTCACATTGATAGACAAGGATGGTTAGTCTGTCTTTATTCTTGGGCATTAATGACAGCTCCTGGGTATGAATTTTAAGTTTATAAACAAGAGGACTTGCACATCATATGTTTTTATTTCTATTGAAAAATAACTGAAGGAAGCAACCGAGCACAAAAACTGTGACTAATTAGAGTGGGTTAGACCCCTTGCATCTGTTCTTTGAACATGTGTATAGCAGGAAGGCCAATGGTACCTTTAAGGTTTTATTGAGCTCCGCTGAACCTGGTGTCAATGATGTTTAGAGGGATATTTCTAAGTACAACTTAGGAGTTTAGTTTTAGTTTTGATTCTAACCTTTGCCTTTTGACAATTGTTCTAAGTGACCTTTCTTTAAATTGGGAATTACTGGGGCAAATGCTGTACTCTTTGATCCTCAAACTATGGTCTAAGAGGGTGGTATCTGTCTTGTTAAAATGGATTCCCTTTGGATTCCCTTTCTGGAAAGTGTTTCAGATGAAATAAGTCTCAACAGGAAAGACTGTGTGGCTTCATATTTAATTTAAAAATAATCTTGGCAAAGTTTTTTTTTCAAATTTTCTACATCTTATCCAAACTAATTAATTCCTAGTAATATCATAGAGCACTGTTGATTATGACAACTAAAAATTAGTGCATTAAAAATATTCAAGAGGAAATATCTTCCTTATAATATGTGTTGATCTCCTGAATGGTCATTTCATTTTGTAAGCAAAAGGCTCTGATTCTAATTGAAATGGCATAAAGACTTTTAGTTTAATAACGGTACTGAAGGAAAAAAAAAAGTGAAATGTAGTGTAGTACAAGTATCTCTTTTCTATTTTTGTATATATATATATATGCTCTGTTTATCAGTATTACAAGCAGTGTAATAAACCATTTTCTGGAGATGCATTGCTCAGCACCACTTTAAAATAAAAGTAACTTCAAATGAGCTTTTAAGGGACAACTCAATCACAATAGAGCTTTACACAGGCTGCTGCTGATCTAAATACTTAGCATCGTGTCATTTAAATAACAACTCAAAAGTCAGCAACTTAAAGAGGGTAAACAGAGCAGAATGAAAGGAAGCATACTTGGAAAAGAAATAAACGTGTTAATTCCTTATATTCAGATTTTATTACATCAGATCATCTAGTAGCAAGATACTTCCCTCGAAGTATTAGTATTCAAATTTATGTTTTAGTATGCTATGGAAGATATGATCTCTGAAGTTAGTCAGTCCAGTGTGAATTATTTAGTTATGGTAAAATTTGAAATTACTGCATTCAACAGTTTGCAAAACCTTCTACTGGCATGCCACTTCAAAATAACAATATAAAATTAGTAACTGCTCTGAAGGCCACTAAAGCGAACATAGAGAACAGTGGTGCATCCCACTATTATTCTGTTAAAGCCTGTTACCAATTTGCTAGGCCAGTAAAAAAACATAATTACCTTTAGCACATAGTTCCTTATCACCTTCTTGCCACCTTCAAAACCTGCTTGTATGCAGTAATCACAGGTTGGTTATCATGAGAAGTAATGTTCCCTAGGGCTTGGGAAGCTGCTGAAGACGTCTGTAACTTGGAAAAGTTCCATTATATAATGCTTACAATTGATACTATAGACTAAAACAAAAGAAATGACTCATGAGGTAAGGGCTGTGCGTGTATACATGTATATACACACATGTATATATGTGCACATATACACACACACACTTTTCTACTGCTAGAAATTCAGGGCTTCATTTAAACAAAAAAACTGGAACCGGACTTTGGTTGCAAACTTATGTGAGAAGTTTGCAAAGAACCGTACTTTCAAAATGGCCACATATTTTCTGTTTTTAATAGAGATCAAAAACGGTTCAAATTCAACACAGCAGAAAGCTTGAAAAACAAAGAACAGACTGTACAGCAACAGCATCCATATGTAACAAATGGATTCTCAGTCACCAACAGGTATTCACTTGGCAGTCTAGCCTTCTGTCAGACATCTAATCAAAATCCACCCCCTGTTACTGAACACACGGGAAGAAAGAATGCATTGATTTTGAATAAGTTGCTTTTTGCCTCAATTGGACAGTCACATCCTTATATCCATGTGAATTCCGTTTGCAACCCATGGAATATCAAACAGAAACAAAGGTTTAATACAATAGCAGCACTGGGGCGTAGGATCCCTCAACGAACGCTTTTCTCTTTCCAAAATTACTCCATTTAGTAAAATAAAACATAACTAGTTCTGGACCCCCTCCACTGCCTAGAGATTTTAAAGTATAAAAACCACAACTACTAATTTGTGCACCATATGTGCCAGTGATATTACAAAATGCATAAAAATAACAACACATTATCAAGTTTTATTATACCTTAGATACTGTTTGCAATTTTGATTAGTTGCTGTCAGGTTGACTATTAGGAAAACAGATATTTGTTTTGTACAAACACTAAGATAAAGTCAAAAAAAATCATCAAGCAAGGCAATCAACTGTTATATTTTTTGTACACTAATGTTCTGGAAATAATTTGAAAAGCTAATCTTTTGCACTTAGTTTCCAAAATGCCTTGCATATACAGGTAACTGGATCAGTTGTAGGAGCTGTGGAAATATTTTTGCTCTACTTCAAGTGCCCTCTAGTGTGCAGTAACTAAGCAGGTTAAAAATCTTAAATTTTTTTTTCTTCTTAATAGTCTCTCTAAATCCCAAAGTAATGTGTAACACTGCTCTGCTTCTCAGGGGAAAGGGAAGCTCAATGTTCACTGCATTAATTGTGTGCATATAAATGATTTCTCTGCTCTATGTAAAGTCAAGTAACCCCCTTTGCTGTCAAGTTTTTATTCGCACAGATAACAGTGAAATACAGCCCAATATTTTTTTCTACCATTCTGCTAAAGTTTACAGTGTTATCAGAGTCAAAATAACTTAAATCCTCTCTATCTCTAAAAGGAAATTAAATTATTAATCAGCAAAATATTACCCTAAAGCAAAATTAAAGACAGAAACACCTAAAGTTATTACTATTTTTGTAAGTGGTATACACACCAATAGTCCTAGCTTTGAAAGTTATTTTTAGGTGTCCCAGATGAAAGACATTCTCTAATACCCTGTGATTTGTGAAAAAATGGAAATACTGTTTTACCTTGAGAAATATATCTCATTTTTATTATCAAATGGATGAATAATTCCATAACAGAAGTTTTTATTTCCAGCAGAGAGTGTGGATATGTATTCTATATGAATATAAACAAAAAAGTAGAGGTGCATATATGTAGCAAGTTACACATGCTCTCATCTGTTCTTAGCAACAGCCTTGCTCTGTCCTTGTGTTATGCTGATACGCTTGGTCAAAATACTGAAATTACTTGGCTGGACAAGTTGTGTCATGTCAGGCAGTGACAGGAACTATGTACAATTCTTTCTCCCTGCAGGAGACGATGCTTGCAGCCAGTTTTAGCTGTTTAACTGCTACATCAGCAGGACAGAGGAGAAGGATGAGACAAGAGATGAAGGGAAAGACAGGAAGAGGAGTTGGGAGAAAAGGGGGAGGTTACCAGGTGCAGCTGTGAGAACAGAGTTTACTGCAAGGGTACCTTGCTTATAAGATCATCTGTGAGGAGAAGCTGGGGGAGCTGGGCCTGTTCAGCCTGGAGAAGTGAAGGCTGAGACGGGACCTGAGCAGTGTCTGTAAGTACCTCAAGGGAGGCAGTGAGGAGGAGGGGGCTGGCCTCTTTTCAGTGGTGGCCACCAACAGAACTAGAGGAAATGGCCACAAACTGACACACCAAAAGTTCCGCATGAACTTAAAGAAAAATTTCTTAACAGTGAGGGTGCCAGAGCGCTGGAACAGGCTGCCCAGAAAGGTTGTGGAGGCTCCTTCTCTAGAGATCTTCAAAACCCGCTCGGACACAGTCCTGTGCCACGTGCTCTAGTGACCCTGCGTGTGCAGGGGGCTGGACCAGATGATCTCTAGAGGTCCCTTCCAACCTCAACCATTCTGTGATTCTATGATCTTGATTTGAAAAAGCAGACTAGCACTTCAAGTTCTGTACTACATAAATGAGTTAATATTTAGGGTAAACCCAGTCAGACATTTTTCTTTCATTTCATGTTTTGCTGTGGTTTGACTTCAGTACCAGTTAATCACTTTCAAGCAGGATTTACCATAAAATTCCATGACAAGAGCAAGCTGAAGCATACTCTCTAAATAAAACAAAAATTTAATGGACTTCTAACTGAAAAGTAATGTAAAAAGGATGGGTGGATCCCAGGAGGGATGTAACCTTCACTTGTAATAGGGATATGCTACAAGGTGAGAGAGCCGAGTCGTGTGTGTTGTAGAATCAGTAGAGCTTCCTCCAAGGGGAAGGAGCAGCCAACCTCCAGGGAGCGGCTGGCGACTCCCTGTGTTTAAAGTCCTCGGGCTGTGGCTGCAAAGTCAAGTTCTGGGAGGAGCTGCCCCCCGTTTCCTGCCCGCGAGCTGAGTGCTCCCTGCTTGGCATCCACACAGCTTCCACACAAGGCTAAATGACTAGAAGCCTGAGCATCGCAGGACTTGTTTTTTAAATGTTTAGAGCCTCTCTAAATTTATCTTAGTGGCCACACTGTACCTGCACAGTTATGAAGCAGTCATGAAGCAAGCAGCTAGATGTATTCCAGCAACAGCACCAGAAAAGACAGTCTCAGACTTTGGCATGATTGCAGGACTTGTGCTTGTCTTTCAGGGCTAAGTGTGGCTTAGCGGTGGTTTGGAAAAATAAACTGTGAGCCCCTTCCCAGTGAAGGGAGTGGAACGTCTCTCATATGAACAAAGTCTGAGAGAGCTGGCCTGGTTTAGCTTGGAGAAGAGAAGACTTGGGGTAGGAGGGCCACACACTTATCAATGTGGATAAGTATCTGACAGCAGGAGGGACACACAGTTATCAATGTGTATCCACATCTGACTGCAGGGTGGAGAGAAGTTGGAGGCAGATTCTTCTCATCGGTGCCCAGTCACAGGGCACGAGGCAGCAGGCAGTGACTGAAACATTCAGAACTTGACTGGAAACGGTCCTGGGCAACCCACTCTAGCTCATCCTGCTTGGGACGGGGAGGTGGAGGAAGAGAGAGACACGGATGATCTCCATAGGTGCCTTCCAACCTCAACCACTCTGTGAACTGTATTTGTTGCATCAGACTGTGTTACAGCAGGGCTAACTGCTAAAAAGCTCTTCAGTGTTGAGGTTGTATTTTCTTACCATAAAAGCCCAAATTTTGGCTAGTAGTCCATACTATATTTGATTTCCCATTCAGAACATGTTCACAGATTAGAAGCATATACTTAAAGTATTTTCTCCAGAGATTGTTTTGTTTCTCCATAGAATTAAGAAGGCAAGTCAATAAAATGCCCATAAATGCCCATAATTTTCTTTTCCTCAATGACTGCTGACATCATTATTTGGCAGACTGATCTTAAAAAGATTAAGAAGTAATGCTGTGGTAAAATAAAACATCCATTTCCCGAAAAAAAAATATTTTCTAGTGCATGTGTAACAAATATCACTAATGAAGAAGAATATAAATCATTTAAATCCCTTGGACTGAATGCTGAAGTACTTTTCAGTAAGTAGCTAAAACTGCAAAGCACAGAGAAAGAATCATTTCACTGAAAAGATCTAGTTTTAATGCCAGTAATTTAGTGGATCAAATAAATACTTCCTGAAATATGTATTCTGCAGTCATTTTGGAACGCTAAAAGGTGTTGTTTGTTGTTAAATAGTAGTAAAATCAAGTAAATAAAACAGGTATGTGAGAATGAGGTGCTGCAATTACGTACCCCTACAGGAAACGTGAAAATGATCAGACCGCGGCTGCTTTTACTTCTTTGCTGATGCTCAGATTCTCGTAACCTCTTCAAAGCAAGAACCCTGAGCAGGAGGCAGCGTTCCCCAGGAGCTGCTCGTGTCCAACGAGCCAAGTGCAGCAGAACTAAGGGAAGAGGGAAGAGCAGGGCCTGATTCACTATTGTGCTTTTCCTCTAATTTCAGCTTAACACAGGAGTAACCCTGTGGCAAAAGGCGGCCCATATTTTTATTTAAATTAAAATCTCTAATATTCATCAAATATTTATATGAATATATAACAAATAACCGTGGCAAACATTGCATAATAAAGATGAAAGAGAAATTAACCTTGTGAATTTTTAAGCTGAAGAATAAAGACCATTACATTAATATGACTTAATTATATCATTAAATATTTAATACTATGTCTTCTAATAAATGTTGTTTTTGTTTAACATATTTCATTTTTATCTATTGCTTTCGGAAAACTCTAAGATATGAACAAAAGCCAGCAGAGGGTTAGCAGCCCTCTTAGCAATGTTTCTGATAGCCTTGCAAGTACAGATAAGGTGAGAAGGGAGCCATAGGTTACCTCCTCAAGACAAGGTCAACCTTCAGGGCAGAACAAACTCTTCTTCCACAGGCCTCAACTCCCTGCCTGAAGGGCTGTGCCTTATTCAATTATTACCTCCTTTCTCTAGCAGCACCTTGGCTACATCATGGTGATGAAATAAGCAGAGCTCATTGCCATCCATGCTTCTAGCCTACCATTCAACATCTAACCCTGTGGGAAGGGTAGAGGACAGTGTTCAGTCACTAACTTCTATCTCTGCACTGACCAGTCCTCCCTGCTGTGGCTGGCAGAACATAGGTACAAGAACAACTGAAAACTTATCAAGAAATCTCCAGGAAAGGCAGTATCTTGCAAGCAAAAGAAAGGGTCAGTTTACTTACAAGTTGGTGGGTTTGGTGGGTACAAACTTTGCAAAGAAAACTTGTCCACCCCATCACCCCTTGGCCATATTACAATTTCTTTCCCTTACCTCAATTAGTCTCTGTGTGTAGTCAACACACACCAAATTGAATACAGTTCTGCCAGGAAGTTTTTATGTCTCCTTATACCTATGGCACCTCAAAATAAAACGCGTGTCTCTGGCATACTGCACTTGTTCTTTCTGCCTTCGCAGCATATATACACCATGTACCCAAACAGCCTGCACGTCTCATCTCTTCATTGAAAAAATGTTGCGTGGAACTTGCAGAAAAACTGATTAAAGTCAACTGCAAACACCGGCATATCAAATCCAACTCATTAACGTTTTGGAGTTAGCACAAACAGGCTACAATTTAATGACCCTGTAGTGGAAATTCTCTTCATTTGCAAACCCATAAATACGATGCCCTGTCCACTTAGCTGTTGTGCTTTCAGCCAAGCGATTCTTTCTGTTTACCACAGTAATGCTTTTTTTGTTGTTGTTGTTATCCTCTGTAAAAAATTATTTGTTTCTTCATTTTTGTAATATTCTTTTGACTTGTCTACTGTAGATTGTGTTTTCCTGTTATGATTGTCTTCCTACTATTCCTCACTGTTCTCCACTCATCTATCCGTCATCACCCATATTGTAATTACAGAAATGTTATTTTCTAGTAGATAGATGTATAAGGTTGCTTGCAGAAGTACTGCCATTATACAGTGCAGATACTGTGCAGAATATTAAAGAATCATATGAATCAACTGCTAGTAGAAGAATATTCCTGAGAGTTATCAAAAAAAGATTGGTCTGAGTGCGATTTGCTTGGTTACACATTGGACATCTATCAACTAAAACTAAGTAACATTTTTGTTTGGCAGCTCAGAGTATGGTGCAGATGTAAACTCTTCTAATTAAAATGCATGATACCACTAATGGAAACAGGTACAAATACACATTCCATTTTGCATACCTGACAGTCACACTTTTGGCATTCTCCTTCAAATGTGCAAGTAAAACATAATAATTAAAGGGAAATAAGCCCTAAGCTTTATCTTCAGTACCCTTCTAGTAAACTACTTCCTGGAAATATGGTATCAAATTAGTTGGAATAGTTAAAGGAAAGCAAGTTCTTCAGCAGCATCATATCCTGCTACGTTATTTAACTAAGACTCAAGAGGCTGCAGAATCACCATGTAAACTTCCCCTAGTGTTATATTTTAACGAAACTTATATTTTTCAAAGTAAAGCATTTGCTATATACATGAGCACAAACACAGAGGAGGAAGCATACTCACACACATATATATGTATATATATATCTACACACGCATATAGACTGCCTGTAGCGCAGGTGCTTGCCGTGCTCAGTACATTGGTGGATCACTTCTGCAAAGTCCCCTACACGGCCCTCCCTGGGCGGAGGACGGGCTGTATCACTCACTCGATAGTTTGCTCCAGACGTGTTTGGATGGGTGCATGGTTTTTCACACAAAGCGCTCTATTAAAGTGCCTTCAGACAGACTTTTAGTCTCCACGATACAGTTCACTGCACACCCTCGCCCTGAGTTGTCTCATATATAATTTAAATGTTTAATGCAAAGTAAAGCTAATGTTAACAATACATATTTTTGAAGACTGACAGTATAATGCTTTATTTCCTAAAGGAATAACTGGAGTGATCCATAAGCAAATATAAACTCAAGTAACACTGTCTGAACAGATATAAATTGTGCTCATCCTTGAGAAATCTTGGAGTGGATGCATCCTTTCTTCCTCCTCAGCCAGGCAAAGTGCGATTTACTGTGTGGTTTTCTTTCAGATGAGGTATTAAAAGCTACAGTGCACTCCACTCTATATTAGTATTAATGATACCTTGGAACGGTGGTGTCTTTGATAAGTATCCTGCATTACTGAATGATGGCTCTTTCTAGCCTAGAAAGATACTCTGTCTTAACAAATTCACGTGTGCAGAGAGTGGAAGCCCCTAGAATATTCTGAAGTTGTGGATTCTAAATGTAAAATAACATATCACCATATCATTCAAGTTGAGATAGTAAGACCCTTTAAGATTACCCTAAACTTTTCTTGCCTGTGCAGGAAATTATTAGATATTATCCTAGCTTCTTTCATGAGATTTTTATTGCTATTCATCCCTAGAGTTAGTGAATGGAATCCATGCAAGTAAGAGTAGGGGCAGCAAAATCACCTTTCAGTATATTCTCTTATGTACCTGCTGTGAGGACCCAAAATTCATTTATGTCACTCATAAGCAGTAATTCTGGTAAATGCACGACTTTCTGCATGGCAAAAAAATGCGCATACGGTAACATTCTGCACAAAAGGATTTAGGAAAGTGGAATTATCTATGAAAGAGAAAAAGAGAACTCAGATAATCTTTAGCATGTCTTTCCCTTAACCTGTGTTACAGCCTCCTGTATATAATAAGTGTATGTTACATAAACAGCACAACTTCCAATCCAGTTCCACATTTTCTCGTCCATTTCTTTTACGATACTAGTAATACTTAAAATAGTTTTTCACAAGAGCAGAGTCATGTCCTGCAACAAGCTTCTAACTGCAGCATCTGAAGTGTGAGCAGCGGATACAAGAGGTTGGAGACAAAGGAGAAAAAGATTTCTTAGGGAGATGGGAAAAGTGGTGGTTGTTCGGAACTGAAAGCTGCAACTTGGCTGCGCAGTGATCAGAGTGATCGGTGCCATTTCTAGTGCAGGACTCTTCACTCTGCAAAACCATCTCTGCGCTAGCGCCGAGCGTCAGTGATCCTGACAATCCGCACGGAGACAGCGGGACCAGACGGGAGCGAGGGCTGAACTCCTCAGTCTCAGGAGCAGCCTCTCGAGGTCAGGCTGGAGAAACACTGGCAGGGCAACATGAGAAACCCTCCCTGCTGCTGCCCACGCTGAACCCGGGCTATGAATAGAGAACTTCATTCTCGAGGCTTGTCAATCTGTCACCATGAAAAAAATGGAAAAGAAAATTAAAAGGTTATGATGTTATCTTCTCCAAAAATAGGACTGCAGTCATCCCGGAGGAGTGCTGTGCTTGGATGTTTTCAGTCAGGCTCTGAAGTCTGCCGACATCTCCCCACTGTCCCCGGTACTGAGCTTCCTTTTGGTGCTGCTAAAGGTCACCACGCATCAGAGGGAATACCTCTATTTTCATGACTAAAAAAGATCCTCAGGTTTAATATGGAAGAAGAAAGAACTGAAACAATCTTTTTGTTTCTCTTTGCTGTTGTTGACAACAGTAAAACACTAGTGCCCCTTTCATTAGCCAGTTCTCTCTTAAGCCTATCTGCAAAGACCAAAGGCTAGTGCCTGCCCCGAGGCTGCTGCCCACTGAACTGAGCACACAGCCAGGTCTCTGCAGTTCTGAGCAAGCATGGAAAACACAGAAGAAAAGAACACATAGAAATCAACAAAAAGAAAATAAATACAATGATTTATAAATCCTGATTTTTAACTTGCAAGAGCAAAAAAAGCCAGTGAATGCCACTAGCCACTTTAAATTGGAAGATGGTCTGGTTTGAAAGCAGAATAAAGAACTGAGGACAGTTCCCAGGGCAAAGCAGAAGACAGTGAAGTGTGATCCCTCAGGGCGCTGAACGCCACACAGCCCTGGCTGAGCACAGGGCGCTCAGCACTTCTGCGGGTCAAGCCTTTGCACTTTGGCATTCGTGATTTAGCCTCTCTCTAGATTAGGATTGATCTCCCCTGTCTCTGCATGCAAGACAAGAATTTTTAACCTTGAAATTATCATCCAAACTTGGAATACAGCCAAAATAGCAAAGGCTGAATCCCCTTGAGATGCAAGACAAAAAGCAACAAAAAAACAAGTCACCAACTACTGAGGCCAGTATTGATGCATTGAATAGGAGCAGTGACTGTTGATATAGCAGGAAGTTGCATATGCAATTTGACTTTTATCCAAAAACTAAAAGCAAGTATAATTATTTTTTCTTGAAATGAAGCATTGCATTTGTCTTTTTAAAAGCAGACATTCTGAGGACATTTTAATATCCTTTTGGACTTAAACATGTACAAAGACTTGTTTGAAAATAGTGCATTACAGGAGACAACTTTTTAAATCCATGCCAATACAATAATCTTTACCATCCCTCTGCATGGGAAGAGAAGGAGTTGCCAGCACCTTGGAAGCAGCACGCTGTACTAAAGTCAGGAATGGCACCCAAAGACTCTCTAGAAGGAGGGATAATCTAAGTGGCCAGCTTTTATGTTCCATTGCAAAACAAATGAATTTGTGATGTTGGGGATCTGTTTTTGCTTCAGGGGAGTCGATATTTTGAATTCAAACTAATAAACTCAAGCAAGCCAAAGAACCTGTGCTTCCTCAGAAACATCCAACTCTTTCAAGTTCACCAAAACTGAAGAAAACAAAGACCACAGAATGATACTTCAAAGTTCCGTGCTTAAGCACAGTTCATGGCAGTGGGTTCACTGTATGAGATCCCCTGATTTATAACACAGCCCCGTCCAGCAGACACCAGGGCAGATGCCACACTAGAAGAGGCCCCAAAAGCCCAGCAGATAAATCTGAAGTTTCAGACATTGAAACATTAGGCCTAAATTTCAGTCTAAAATTCTGAAAACCAGATGAAATAGGAAACCCAAGATAAAATATATATTATATGTTGTAATAGCTGAGAAAAAAAAAAAAAAAAAAAAAGAGGTTAAACCTGGGGGAAATATTGTATAAGAAGGAATACGCAGAGA
>NW_010577868.1:0-11781 GCF_000705375.1 Tinamus guttatus
CTTCCGAGCGCCGTACCCTACAGACCCCCAACCCAGGACTGCTTTCCTAGGGCAGGAAAAGACCCAGCAGCCACAGAGTATCTGCAAAGGAGCTGAAAGGACCATGAATCCCTCCACTGACAATGACATCTCCGACTCATAGAAGAGGGGCTGCATCTTGTTTATTCTCAGAAGTTTATGTCTTGAGACTCAGAATTAAAACTTAGCTACAGCCAGGAGTGAGAGGGAGGGGGGATAAATCTGCCTGCACTTCCTGATACTTTCTTCCTTACAGCCAAGCTGAGGGGTGAAGGAGGGTAGAAGCTTTGTGGGTTTTGCCATGCAATTCACTTCCCAGAGTCAGTTTGTCGATCACTTCTCTTCCCAGCCACATAGCTCATGAAAAGAGCAAGAGGGAAGAAACCACTGCTGAGGAGGCAGAGGAAGCATCAGTAGTAGTTCTGAGCTTTCTAGTCATTGGGATGAGTCGAGAAGCATTGAGAAACAGGCAGGAGGAACCAAGCCAAGGGAAAGGGGAGCTTTCCATACCCAATTAATGCAGTCGTCACCCTGCGCTCAGGAGAGTGCAGGTCCCATCCACCAGCCAGGACTGTGGCCAAGAGCCAACTGCAATATTCCTCCCCCAGACAAGCAGCATGGAGGCCAAAGGGATGACACGGCCATACACAGCTGAAGATGGACATTCATGGGGCTGACCACATCACTCTATTTCCCAGTCAGTGCTCAGGCTGATTTCTGGGGTTAAAACTGACCATTCTTGTACATGGAACAAGAAGTGAGGAAACTGAGCAGGGAGAATTACCAAGCCTTTGCTACTAACTGCACCAAATGCAAACCAACTGCAGCAGCAGTGCGTTTCACCCCAGTATGATTAACATCACAAGCACAGACACAAAGCAGGCAGACAGTCTGACAGCTCCTCCTGGGTGGACGTTCCTCCCACCAGCCAGCAAGGACTGACCTAATGCTAGCTTTCAGGCTGTCTACCGTTAAAAATATACCCCCAGGAAAGGCAGTGCTGAACCACGAATAGCCTGTGCTTACATTCCCCAAGCAGCAGCCTCTTGTTTCCCTCCCTTCCACATTTTGGAAGGTCAAGGGCAGACACAGATGAAACATGCCAATCAAGCAGCTAACACACAAGCAGCAAAAACCTAAAGCTTCTTCAGGGAGACTCCTCCAAGAGTCCACAGATGCCCAAGTGGCAGGGAACAACCCTTACAGCTTTGCAGTAGCTCATTACAGCCCTGGCTAAACTTAAGATTCAGAAAGATGATTCCTCAGGTTTCGTTCAGCTGCAGCAACACCATCATGTCAAGAAACAAGATATCTGTCACCCCTCCGCTGCAAGGCATGTGGCTGTCAATACCAATACATGTACCAGCCTGGGAGGTAAAGCAGGACTCGAGCAGATACCCCAGGCACAAGTACAGCACCCCGTTTCACAGGTCCCATTGTTGAATGGAAACCATGCAGGTAGCTCTGCAAAGCCAGAAGGTCTCAACCACAATGCAAAAAGCGGTCGGCCAAACAACGCAGGAATAAAAGCAAGGCCGAGAGTGCTCAAACCAAGGCATGCCATGATGCTCAGCCCGGTCTATCACTCGTGCCGCAGCACTGAGCGGTGCCTAGAGCTCTCTGCACACCCACAAACTAAAGGTTTCCCACCCAAAACACCCAGTCAGAGCAACACTCAGGAGAACACAGTGTTGTCCCCATGCCAAATCACTCAAAACCCAGATCCAGACCCCCACAAAATATCTTTTTTCTCAGGATCTCCCAATTTCCTTGGCACTCAGCCTTAGCCAAGAGCAGGTCCCTACAATCACTGGCACTCAGGGCACCCAGTCAATACCTTATACAGAAGAAAATAGGCCCAAAGCCCAAACTGGACAGTAGTCCCAGCTGGACAAGGGCCACAGTGGCCTCATCGTTACCATTATCAGATCCGAAGCACTACACCAGATAAGGATCATTTACCAAATGGGCCTGACCCACCCCAGCTTCTCCCCTCATCAACATTCCTCACCCACCACATTTTCCATAACACAGGGAGTGCCGTAGATAAACCCATCATTTAAAGAGCATCAGGAGCTAGCAGGTTCACTTCCTTTGCTAACAAATAATAATTCAAGGAACATGAAACTACTATCAAGGCTTTCCCCCCCAAGGGGCTGCTCAGGGACACCCACCCCTGCTCTGGGAATAGGCAACGTGATTAAAACTGACCCCCAGAGCCTGGAAGTGTATTTCAGGTAAAGGCAAGAGCAGTCAAAAGATCACAATTAGCCATGAGGTCAATTCCAGAGGACACGCAGAAACAACAAGGGGGTCCAGGCACATCTTGGCAGAAAGCAGCATGGGGAAGAAAATAAGCCTATAAATACATAGGCTCCCTCCCTGCAATTTCCCCTCTCAGTGGCTGTGGAAAACATCATCAAGGCTGTAATCTGTCCCTGCAGAATCAATCTGACCCCTCTCAGGGGCCTTTTATCCAGCTTATTGAGGCTCAACCTCCAGCTTATCCAGGCTTTCTGCGACAGATCTCCAAGATGGACACTTTTAATCAAACACAGAGCTGAGACTCCTGTCCAGGAGAGAGCTGCACACGGTGGCGGTGGGAGGGACCTGGAGAAGCTACACAATTCACCCACAGCTCAGATAGAGGTCTGCATCAGAGTTGGGAAACACAGTCCTACCTCCTGCAACAGGGACTCCACAGCCTCCCTGGCCTCCTCAACTTCTAGACTTGGGCTCAAGATCAGCTTCCTAAACCACTCTTCCTCTGCAAACTCATTGCTCCTTGTCCCAAGGTAACAATGCAATGGATCTCCTTCCTCTTTGCAGAGCCACTGTATCTCTGCTTATTTTTAAGCTATTTGAAAAATGCCAGCCCATCTTTTCTGTCAGCTCTAGACCAGATGGTCCCACTCTTTGGCCTTCCCTCACAGATGACACTTTCAGGACTTCCCTCTCACTCCCTTGGTCTCCCCAGTTGTGGCCAGGGTCCTCCTCACCTAATGGTATCACAAAGAGGTCTGCATAGGAGCTACTCCTGCAGGGTCCTGGTAAAGCCAGGAGAGACTCACCGATCATTTTAGACACCCACAGTGTGGCAGTGCTCCAGGGAGCTAAGGAGGGCCAGCTCACATCATGGAGACACTGTGCACACTTTTCACTGCAGCTTTCCAGCGTGTTCTTGGCTCACACACACAGGCAGGAGGCAGTTCCCAAGCTCACTCTCCTACCCTAGCACGCAATGCTATGCCCACAGCATTGAACACAAAGATATGCAGTGCCTAGATGGTTGAAACACCGCTCTCCACGCTGCTAAGAGAACTTGTTTTGAGCATGGCCCAAGGTGCAACAACTGCAGAGGTGACATATTCTAAGCTGAAGCATTAGAAATCCTTTGCAAAACCCTACCTCTGCTTATTAAGCTGCATCTCTGCAGATCCCATCTGCAGCCAGACATACTGTCCTCCCCTTCCCATTCGGAAGGGCAGCCCAGTCATGGGACAAGCAAATGTGCAAGAGCTGTTGCATGCAGCTCAGGTAGGGGCTGTCTGCCACAGACTAGACCGAGGACACCCTAAGCTCTCCTCTCTCTATCAAACAGGAGCACAAAGAGATCTCACCTCCATCTAGCTTCCCAGCTGCCGTTTCACATGGAGGAACGCTGATACCAGTGGTTTCTGCCAACACAACTTCCCAAAAGGCCTCTCAGACCCCAAATGTGAACTCACCTTCTCTGGGACACTTTCAAAGAGCAGCTGCTTTCGGAGCTGTTGTATCTGAACAGCTGGCAGCCCAGGTGCCTCACTGGCCACAGGATAACCCAAGTGAGGAGGAAGAGGACTTGACTAACTCAGACTGCACTAAAGCAGGCAACAAGTCCCTGGCTGGGCACAAATGCAGTGTTATGGCATCATTTCTGAAACTTTGTTAGGATCATCCCCTCCACAAGTCTGTCACTGGTCCAGGAAATCTCTGCGGTCATCCCTTCATCCTGTACCAATTAGCCTGTAACGACTACCTTCTCTTGCCTCTTGCTCAGCCAAGTGCTGAAGAGAATCACAGTCTCATCTCCCTAATCATCCTTTAACACAATATCCTGGATCCTTTTCAGTCTGGACTTTGCTCTAGTCGTGACGCAGAAAGGAAGAGCACTTACCGGCTATTCTGTCTGTTATCATCTTCCTCCACCCCACAATAGACTCCTGACAGGAGGAACAGATGTAGCAGTTACGTGGATATGGGAGTGCAGAAACTCGGCATGCGATGACCAGGAGTTTATCTCCCTCCACCAGCCAAGAGCTATGGCAGACTGACAAGGGACTGATCCAGGAACAGCCCTCGGCTTTGAAAGCAGCCAGCTCCACACAGCCTTATCACAAAAAAGAAGCACATTCCCCGAGAGCGAAGATTTAACCTGCACCATGAGGACAGGCCCCTTGCTCTCGACTTTCATCCCTTTATGCCAAAATACTCACATGTCTCCTCAAATAAGAGGTTCAATATAACAGCTTCCAAGTACCTGAATGCAGCAGCAAATAGCATGTAGGAGGGAGTAGGATGCAGCACTGAGCTCTGCTACTGACTTACATAAGGCTCCCTTTCTTCTACCCCTTGGCATCTGGCGTCTACATCCTTCATATAATTCCCATACTCCTCTAAGGAAAAGGCCAATTGCAACAGTGCCAGCGTTTGGGATAAGAAACAACCTAAACCCTTCGCAGTTCCTGGCCAACACTCATCACTTGAACATGTGATGCTTCTGCCAAGATAAACTGTGTTTGGCATGGCAGCCCTTGACACCTCGGAGCTGCCAGCCTTAGAATTCAGCTCAGCTGCATGCCAGGGTGGCTTCACAGGGCAGCCCCAAGAAAAATCAAGGGCCTTCACATTGTTAGATGCTTTGCAAATGCATAAAGACAAATACTGCCACCAGAAACCATACAGGGTCTGTATAAGTAGACCTGAAAGCAGAAGGCGGCATTCTCCTGTCTCAGGAGACTGACACTCCAAAACCAGCATCCTAGACCCAGTAGGGTCACTGGCCTTGCCTGCAGAAGACAGGCTACAGAGCCACAGCTAAAAGTATCCACATCATAAATCAGAGTAAAACTGCAAAAATCAAGCACATGGCGCACAGAGTCAAGCACTGACGTACCAAACCCTAAGAGAGAAATGCATCTGTCCTGTGGACAGAAACAAAAACAGTGCTTCTGTTTCATACATGAGGGCACCAATACAAGCCAGAGGTCCTGAAAGACAAAGAAAAGCAGATCTCCACATCCCTAGTCTTAACTTGCTACACAGCAAAGACAGAACAATTTGGATTTTATTTCTGCTGAAAAATCTCAATTCAGGTACACAGAGGAGCCTAGACAGTTCAAGTTACACTGCTCGGCCAAGTAGTTCATGCATCTTGCACCTTTCCTTAAACAAGTTCAGGTGAAGACCTGTATCCTCCCCCAGGTCCTAACCTTTTCCAACTGGACTTAAACACTAACATTGCCAGTCAGAGCCCAAAATACTGCTAAACGAATTTGTCCAGGGCTCTTTCATCCCATCTTTTTCATTGCAGCTCCTTCACCACAAAACATCAAATCAAATTGACTTCAATTCCTTTCCCTATCCATTTAGGTATCATAAATGGTATCCTAAATAAATGGTATCCTAAATGCCAGGCATAAATGCCTCCAGGAAAAGCCCAGCAGCAGCATCTGCCGTGCAACTTGACTCAGGCTAAGCTAGAAGCAGAATCATACTGCAGGTCCAATGCTGAGGAGATGCCCCCAATGTTGCACAAAGCTCCAAGACCAGTTTGAAGCCAGGTTGAGCAGTTTCCTCACTGTCTGAGGTAGGGAGAGACAGGATTTAAAGGGAAACTGGCTAGTAGCTTGGGAGGGACATGACTAATACACAGAGCTGCTGGAGCTCAATACTGGGACCACTGAACTGCCCCAGTCTGGCAGCCACCACAGGGCAAGAAGAGCCCCACTCACCTGTGCTGAGGGTTGCTCTCTGGTCCACATTGAAGTCCACTTGTCCTTGGGGGTGGCAATGAACATGACGGGGAGGTGAGAACGAGCAGCCACAAACTTGTTCTTGATCTCTGTGTAGTCGGTGTCTGCAGAGGGCAGGCAGATGGGTCAGGTGCTTTGTCCCCTCCACACCCACACAACATAGCCCAAGAAAGGGCAACATAATCAGCTTCTGTCCTCACCCATCCTTTTGCCCACACCCTCTGGATCCCCCGTTTCCATGCAGCCAACTCCCTGGCAGAATGGACCACGCTGCTTCCCATCTCTCTTATCCAACAAGGGAAGCAGAGTGAAGCAGCAGTAACTCCCATAACCTAATCATTGGAGCCCATGATGCACCCAGCAGGTACCACAAAGCAGCAGCAGGGTCTGCATTTGACACTCAGCTGCCTTCATGCCCCGGCACATCAGCTCCTTATTCATGTTCACCTGCATGGAGGAAAGCAAGGCTTGGGAGCCTGCCCATACCGGGCCTGGGCCTAACAGTCCTTCACAGTAACACAGCCTCTGGGCACAGGTGCTTTTTGCATCTGACAAATCACTCTTGCTAAACAACAGAGATGAGTGAAGGTGAGACAACATGACAAACAGCAGCAATGTAAACCAGCTGCCAGGACCACGTGGGAAACACCAATGCTAGGACAGGAACGTTTTGGAAATCACCAGGGCAAGAGTGGTTCAGAGCACAAGTCTCTGGCACAGCCCCTGCAGCACAGCACCACACAGCCACCTCCATTCCACAGTGGCCACATGCTGCTGCCTGGCGCAGAGACACAGCCACACAAATGAGAACAAGCCCTGAACACCAGCGCATCAAGGTGGGGAATTCAAGGCTATAGCCACTGTCCCAGAGACACAACCAGCAAGATGAAAAGAGGGATTCCCCAAAAAATAGTCTTCTTCCGTGACCACATTAAGGTTTGATCACAGATTCTAGTGACACAAAGGAGCCACAAATGTGTCTTTTAGCTCAGCCGACGGAAGGATGAGTGCATCTCTGGCTCTCAGCAAAATGCCAGTCTGAGACAGACTGGGCCAAAGGCTGTGGGACACTCAATCCCTCTACATACAAATCCGTACAAACCAGGATGGCTGCCAGCCAAGAAAGGTTCAGAGGTGGCAAAGCCAGCAGCACAACCAGCTTTTGCAACAGAGAATGAAACACCAATACAAACCCTGGCCTCCTCCCCTCCAGCCTCTGGGCTGCTGCCGCTGCAGAGCAGCACTGAGGGCCACTGGCAGGGCAGGAGGGAAGATGCTGGAGCCACCTCGTACAGCTCACAAGGGAAGCTGGTGACACAAAACCTCCTTGGGGGCCAGTTACTAAATCCGCAAAAGCTACGTCCAGCTCAGGAAGTCTCCAAGCTGCGAGGAGCTGGAGGCTGTGAGAGCTGGCGGGAGCACTGCTATACACTTGCTGTTCCAGCACTCTTCCTATCCGCCTATGGGAAATTTTGGAGACAGGATGCCTGGCCAGATGGACTTTTGCTCTAACCTCACATGGCCACTCTTATGTAGGGCGCAGAGTGATTCAAGGCACAGTCATTGAGACTGACACAGACTAGGAAATAGTGTTGTTATGAGCTGATGAAAGAGTTTGCTTTCTGATTTGTTTTTAAGAGAAAAAAATAGCTTTTCTGTCGAAAGCATTTTCTATTTTTTCATATATATATATATAAATGAAAAAATAAAAAGCTTAAGGATAGAAACATATCAAACAAACAACACACACAACTAATTGTCCCTCTCAGAAAAGAAAGGGTCAAGAGAAAGAGAACCCACAGGAACAGCTGCTCCCTCCAGTGCTGCCCACACCACTCACAAGCAGTTTTTACTTTTCTATTATAGACCAGCTTTAAAAGCTTGGGTGTTGTTCTTCCCCGGCCACCAGAGCTGTGACATGTCTGCAGCACAGTGAACCAGGTCTTTTCTGGTCCCCATGTAATCCAAAATAGATGATCAACAGACAAGGCAATCAAACAGCTCAGGATCACACGTTTGTTTGGATGCACCAATACGTTCCTCTGGAAACCAGACACATTCACCAGGAGATCCACAGAACCCATGAGATTAAAAACACAAGCCTCCCCCATGCTCCTAAGCACCTGGATGATCGAAGCCATTTTCCCTCCTGCAGGTTTCTAAGTCAGGCACTAACAGCTAATGCCAGTGCTTCAAGCTGCTCAGCAGGGCTCCTGAGGCAAACAGGGGGTAGGGAGGCTGTGCACCTCCCCACACGTACTCCACCAGCAGCTGAAGGTGATGCTCTCCCAGTGCAACCACCAGGCAGGTGGCACCTAGCAAGAGCAAAGTGTCCAAACTACTCCAAATGCAAAGGGCCCTTATCCTGCTCCCCTTTGGGTCTTGCCCAGCTCACCTCTGTGCTGCATCTGCCCAAGGCAGTTTACAGAGCAGCCTTGGCTGTGTGCCAGTACCCTGTGCACAAGGAGGACCTTCTCATACAAAACAATGACACCTCAAGGAAGGATGAGATGAAGGACAAGGCTACAAGACACAGAAACAAAGGCATGGGCCAGGAAGAGCCAGGGCAAAGCCTCAAACTAAAAGGCTGGCCACAAAAGAGCAGAGGGCTTCAAAGACACTGTGTAGTCCAAAACGGCCCACGCTCACAAGGAAAGATTTCAGTAATACCACAAAGCAACATAAAACTGTCAGCAAGATCAGCTCTTCAAAGGCAGGTATGAGGAAAAAACAAAGCAAAACAAAACAAAAGCATAACCAAACAAACCCTGAAGCCAAGTTAAATAGGATAGGAGAATAAGAGTGTGAAAAATCTCCTTGCCCCAGGCTGAAGCTGACATTAAACCGTATCCAAGACGCTAGAGCCACACGCTGAGCCAGGAGGGCCCTAGACCTTCATGCCATGGCTCTCCTGCAGCTGCGGCCAGAGCTACTTGGGAGAGCCTGTGTGCAGCTCACCTGTGAGGCCTGCATTCAGGTTGACAATGAGAGGGCTGTTTTTCCAGTCAAAGGTTGCCAGGAAGTTGAGGAAGCGGAGAAACCCGACCTGGGGAGAGCTGCAGCAAGAGAAAACACCTTAAACACTGGTATTCGCTGCCTTAGTCAATCACTATGGTAAAACAGGGCTTTCTGTATAACCTAGCAATAACTTCTGTATAACCTAGCAATAACAAGGCCACACGCAGCCCCAGAAGAAATGTCTGAGTTGAGAAAGAAATCCAGAGGGAGTACAGGGCAATTTGCTTTCTCTGGGTCTCTGAGTATACTGGGAAATCCATTGCCCTTGTTCCTTCCTTCTCAGGTTAAGGCAGGGAAAGAAAAAAAAAAAAAAAAGGACACACAGCTCAGGACACTGAAACTCTTCCCCAGTCTTGCCTTCTCCTGCTTCCTCCAAAGAGGCAGCCGCAGTCTAGGGGCAGCACAAGGGGGAACCAGAGACAGAACTGCTCCCACCCTCAGTGCAGCTCTTGAACAGGACCACCAACTCTCACTTCACCTCTGCTTCCCTCTGTAAAATAAGGCAGCTGGAAAGATGGGGCTCCTGCTAGCAGATTATTCCAGGAGATAGGAGAGCTTTCCAGGCAGTAGCCAGTTACTACACTACTGTTATTTCTGGGAAGGGAACCGGATCAAGAGCAGGACAGGCTAACCTTTGGGCTCTATACAGAGAATAAACATAGCCTTTAACTTCATTTTACTCCCTTTGGGCTGCATCCAGTTCACCTGCCAGAGGCTGCAAGCAATTGGCCCCATGGAGTTACTTCCCAACACTCTGCTCTGTTTAGCTTTCAATGGCTGGCCTTCTGACCTTCCTCTGGGAGTCTTTTCCAGGATAAATGGAGGCTGCACCAGCCAGCAGTGCCATAACATCACTAGCAGGGAACCCAGGAGTGTCAACGTGCTGCTAACCACCATGCACCCAGCTCTACTTCTTTCAGCTGTTCCCCACAGGTCAACGAGCCCCATTAGCCTTCAGAAAGCCACAAGATGGCCCTAGCAGTTGATCCTGCCCCACGGCAGAGGGAAGACCAGACCCTTGTGGACACATCTGGAAAGAGGTATCCTAGACCACTGTGCTGTGACAGTGCCACACAGGCGCTGCCTGTACTCAGAGGTCATGAAGACACTGGCTCTCATCCTCATCAGGTGAGCACATTGCCATCACTGCAGCAGGCAGCCTACTGCTTTACCCCACTTACTCTCCAGCACAGTGGCACTTGGGGCAGGCACTAGAGGTGGCCCAGCAGCACCAACAACCTTTGCCTTTTCTAGCCAGCTGCGTCCAGCAGAGCTTGGACAGCTTTCTGGAAATCCATGGTCCTACCACTCACTTTAGCATGCCAGTAACGCACCACTGCATGGCTTCTCAGGAGACACAGAGACACAGACCAGTTCCAGGAGCCCCTGCAGCCCAAGACTCAGCAGGGCCAGGGCCTCCCCTCAGCCCTCGCTGGCTCCACGACACGCAGGCTGCACTGAGGAGCACTCACATCCGTGTACTGCAGGGCTGGGTGAACACCCTGCACAGCCGTCACCGTCAGCGGGAGCCCTTCCAGCTTCCAGAGCTTGCGGCTCAGGTCATCGTACGAGCAGATGCTGACCATGGCCTCCTCACTGGTCCCCGACACCTGCAGACACCAGAGAGCCTCTCAGTTTCTCTCCCCCACTACCGGGGACACAAGCACAGGCACTGATCTTGCCTCCTTCTCTGCCTAGAGAGGCAATTGAGCACCAGGGAGATTATGACTGACCCAGAGAGCGGCTTTTTGCAAGCATGCTCAGCAAGGTGGGGAGATAAAGGAACGGGAAGCAAGGAGCAAATGTATTTCTGGCTACACAGCAGGAACAGGCAAGCCAGTGGCTGCTTATCAAGTGGCAAGCCAGATGAATTCCTGTAAAAAGCACTGTGATAACATGAGGAACTGTGTGGCCACTGCTCTCCCCCATAAAGGGAGAAGCTGAGTGACTTGGAAGGCAAGAAGAGACCATGTATTGGCTATGGCAAGATCTCCACTGCTGCCTCCCTTCTGCAAACCGATACCCACCAGAGGCAGCAGTTAAAAGGAAACTGCTGAGACTACAGCCTTAACCATGGCAGAGCTGTGAAGCACAGGGGAAAAAAAAAAAAAAAAAAAAAGGAAAGAAAGGAAACATCCAGAGCATCTCAAGAGCCCTGGAGAGGTCATTTAAGATGCACAGGAAGGAAAAATTCTGTTGTCCTGCTGCTCCCCCACCCCAAAATACATCAGAGAAGACTAAATAAGGAATAAGAGCAGACACTGACTGCTCAGATACAGCTGAATCAGGCTATAAAACATCCAGCCAGTCTGGATTTTACAGCAGACCAGCAGCACCCCCTGCAGACTGTGCTGTGAGTGACAAAAGCCGAACTCGTGAGAAATTTCTCACCTCCAAAGTTCATCCCACTTTAGATAAACCCTACAGGATTTAAACAGAACGTGCCCTCGGGAAGGATCTTTGAGGGGCAGAGCAGCAGCCACAGAAAAACACCCTACGGGCTCCCCCAACAGCCGGGTCCAAGAGGCCCCACTGCACTCGAGGGGCTCGAACACCCCCGTGCCCCCGGTCCCCATCCCCCGGCCGGGGGTGACCTGCAGGCGGAGCAGGCCACAGTGGAAGAGATCCTCGGTCTCCTTGAGCTGCTGCAGCTCCTCGCTCGTGGGCGACCTGTAGAGCTCGACACGGCTCAGCCGCACAGGCTGCAGCGGCGGAGCAGCCAAAGGCCGCT
>NW_010577869.1:0-10013 GCF_000705375.1 Tinamus guttatus
AACCAACAAATGTACAAATAAAAAAAAATGTCTAGGGAATACATACACAATATTGTTGTACTCACACATGAACAACCAGTACAGAATGTCTAGGGCATATGTACACAATATTGTCATACTCACACATGAACAACCAGTACAGAATCAGCGCTAAACATTAATATATAAGTGTAGTAGACATCAATACAGCTTGAAAAGATCATAAAGAGCTTAAAAATACAGGTTTTTTGTTTGTGGGTTTTTTGGGTTTTTTTTTGGTGGCTTGATGCTTTGTCTAGTATTTCAGTTCTAAGGGAGTAAAAAATTTGATTTTCATGGTGTTTCCCTGCCATGGTCTCACTTGTCTGGTCACAGTTGCTGAGGACAGAGCTGTAGAGCTCGTTTAGTTGGCAGTATTCAAGAAGGAAGTGTTAAATTAAAATATTTATTTAGGAAGAATCTTTGAAGTTTGATTTCATTGCCTGTTAGGTTTCCCATTTAAGAATAAATTGCTTAGCCGTGTTCAGCTTAGCTATGATCAGGTGTTGTTGTAGTTTTTATTTTTATTTTACCAGTAATAGTGACCTTGGTTAACAGTGATCGCAGGAACATTTTTTTTAATATATACACATAGTTCACACTGAAGAATCTAAACCCGAAAGCTGGTATTTCTTGCTCGCATAAGCTCTTGGGACATGCTCCTGTCCCACTTAAAGATGGAGAGCTCATTATACTGATTAAATACCTGCAGGAACAGGTTGAAGAGGGTAACTCTTACTGTTCCTCTTAAGTTGACCCCAAGTAACCAATTCAAAGCTAGCAAGGCTGGCAACCATAAAAGAAAACAAACAAACAAAGAAAAATCTTCTTTTAAGGCAATAGATTCCCATTAACTTGAATGGGCATTGCATTCTAAGAAACATTTCTTCTAAGAAACATGATCATCTTTAAAGGTGCCATTAAATTAAGTGCATGCAATTCATTATTCCATTTATTAATGCAATAAACAATGCAATAAATCCAAGTAAAATATAAAGAGGTCCATTCTTTCCTTCTCTCCAAGACTTTAAAATGTAATCACTTGCTCTCTTGCAGGCAGAACTGAAAGAAATTAAAAGCTTAAATGTAAAGAGAAAGGGTGAAAGAAAAAAAAAAAAGAGAGAGAGAGAAAAAAAAAAGAGTGTGTGTTACCACCTACAGCTTGAAAATTCCAGGGGACAGGAATGCTCATCCATGGGAAAGTTATGAAGCTGAAGATAACATTCAGCATTAATTGTCAGCCTAATTGAGGGAAAAAAAAAATCAAACATGAGACATTTCAGACTAGCAAATAAAAAAAACATGCACAGAAATCAGTTTTGCCAATTAATGCACACTCTACCTAGCCAACTTTGTATCTGCAAAAACATCTCAGCATCACCTCCAGAGAACAAAACTGTCGGCAAAAGCAGTCTGAGGACCTGAGGGGTTTATCAGTACATGTAGCAACTCCTAGGGTTTCAGCTGAACTGGGAGAACCTCTCAGCTCTTCATGAGAAAAAAAGGTATGGGTAAAAGGGATGGATAAAAGGGTTGGATTGAGGATAGGGCAGGGAAGGGAAGGGAGTGCAGGACAGCCCATTAAGGAAGCCACTGAAAAATGCATTTATCAAGTCAAATGGCATTTGATGTCACTGTATCTGATGGCAATATCCTGTATGGTGAATGCGGGACCACAGGTCTGCTCTCTGCCCATGGAAGTAGCTCTGATGAAAACAGCAGCAGAGATGGGAAACAATTGGCTTGGTATTTCTATTTATTCAAAATCTAAGGCACTCAAACAATGCAGGTAGCTACTGAGTACATTTTCAGTCCTGAACTCCTAATGATATTTGAATAACTGAACCACTTGCTGCTTTTTAAAATACTATCCTGAATTTCCAAAGATTTTCCAAGCATCAAATGAGAAGCCCAGCTCATGCTAACTTTCCCTGGGAGGCTGCAGTAAGGGGCTGGACAACACTTAAATGCCATTTTTGTATTTAGAATAGTTCCTCCTTTGTATTAACTTTCGCTAGAAGGCTGCAGTAAGGGGCTTGACAATGCTTAAATGCCATCTTTGTATTTAGAATAGTTCCTCCTTTGTGGGCAGCATGGTGAAGAACGCTGAATTTCTTCTAAATCTGAAAAAATAATATCACACTTATTTACTACACTTAGATGGAGGGATGAAGACATGAGGACTTTCCTGAAGGCCCTGCGAGCTTGTGAACAAAGTGATTATTTTATACAAAGCCTCATGAGGACCTTCCTGGAAATCTGACCTGACCAAGAGAGAGGCAGAAGTATTTATAGAGGAAAGTAAATTAAATGAAATTTCTTGCCATATCCCGGAAAAGAATATGTCATATTTCAAACTGAAAGACTTTCATAGCTCTAGTGACACTTTTCAAATGTGCCTATCACAATATATGTATTTATTGCCTTGGATTTCTATTTAAAAAAAGGCAGACAGCAATACAACTAGTTCTGGAATCACTGGCGCATACAACAGAAAGACCAAGAGCCAGAGAACCAACAGCAGGGTCAGTTTCTTCTAGCATTCCTTTTATCACCAACATATGAACCTCTCTTCTCCATGTTATTCCACCTTAGGTCAAGTTCAGGCAATCTCCTTGTTCTATAGAGATGTTTGCACATGGCAGTGATGGGTTCTACCGAGTTCTGCTATTTATCAGGAGCCCATTGCACTTCATAGCTCATATATTAGCATTATAATTCTACCCTCTCACTAGGGGAGACCTCACATAAATAGTTTTCATGTAGATGCTATTATGAAAAAAAATTATCTTGAAAACTGAACAGACAATGGAAAAGTAAAATCCAAGATGACCCTGGAACTGCTCAGCACAATAAATAAATGAGGAAACAGTATACAACACCACTAGTCCATATATGAAAACTATGCAAAGGACTAAAAAGAAAATAATTAAAAGATGCTTCTAAAAGCAAAAACAAACACTTAATCCTGTAAGTACGGAACTAGATTTATTGGATAGTATAGCCTTATCTTTTGAAAATATATTAAACACATTCCCAATTCTAAGGAAATATATAAAAATAGATAGTATATTTTTTAGTGCTCTGCATCATCTTACTGTCAGTGCCCATGTTTAGCATCCAGGGCTTTCTGATGAGTAGAAACTTTGTACAGGTGGCTGAATAAAGCCCTCCCCGAGGCTGTCGCTATACTTCTCTGCACCTAGATCGCCTGAACTACTTGGCAATTGACTAATTTACAGAACGATTTTGTAGACAATTTTCTGGAGTTAAAGAACAGCTTTGCTGATTTTAATGCCACAGTGTAAAGGTTGAGGTAAGCATGTGAAGAAGCACATGCAGAAATGGAGAAGAGAAGCCTCTTAAAAATATAATAAAGAGATGGACCAACACTGTGCTACTAGCTACATATTTTTTCTTTCTTGCCTGTACCTAAATAAGATAAAGATATGCTTTCTTTTCAACTGTATTTACTCTGTAACTGGACAATGTAATTCAATATTACGCATTTCACATTTTTCATGAACAAATTGTCATTATTTTTTCCCCAGCAAATTCCTTGTAAACTCATGCAGTCCACAACAACAACAAAAAAAGGGTCAGTGATTTTCTTTGTACTCTAAATTTTCATATATTCCTGGGCATAAAAATGTTATTGCTTTATCTAGTCAGTAAACACCCACCTTAAAGTGTATAATACTCGTCCATCACTCCAGATACGAAGCAAACGATTTGGAGTTGTAATCCAGTGAGCATCAGATTTTCTTGAGTTCCGAAAGAAAGTGTCTGGAATCCAAATTTTTCCAACCATATTGCTATTAAGCATAAGCACTTTCATTGAGCTGTTAAATTTTAGACGACTGTCATACCAAGTCTGGGCAAAAATTATATCTATGGTGTATTCCTAAAAATAGAGAAACAACCGTATCTATGTATGCATATACCAAAGTTTGCAAGCAAAGAGTTTTTATTTTGTATATAAATCAAGAGCCATCTCTTCTCTTTTGTATCATTTGAATAGCAGCCAAAAATCTCAGGCTGAGGAGTTACAGACTGATGAGTGGCACACAGACACTTCTGCCCCCACCTCTTGTTCTGACACTTCTGACATGAATTGATTATTTAAGGAAAGGCAGACCTGCTAGGACCTTTCTGTGACATGGAGGCCAGCACAAAGCAGAAGCACCTCTAGCAGACCTAGACAGAAGTAAAATAGCAAACTTAATATTTTTGCTAGGCTAGACTAAGTTTGTTAAGACAGAGGTTCTGTATCTTTTGAAAATCAAATTTTCTATATTTTTTCAGAACTTTACAACATGGAGTTAGAAAACTTTTTTAAAAAGGAAGAAAGCTACAATTACCTTCAACATTCCTGTCTTGTATTTTGACAAATATAGTGGAATTCATTCACTGGCCAAATTTTGTATTTGGAAAAATTCAAGCGAAATGCATCACAAATAAGCAAGCACCACAGTTTGTGGAGGTAACTGTTACAGTCTCCCACATATATTTATCTACTTACATACAAAAGGGTATATAATCATAATTGGAAAAGAAATTTCTTTAAAGAAATCCCACTTTACTTATTAGAGCTTCAAGAAAACACCTGTTCTGATAAAAAGCCAATGTCCGCTTTTATGACCAGAAAAGAAAGGTGACAAAACAAAACTAAAAACAAGGCCTTTTAATCAGAGAATTCTTGACACATTTACAGAAGGGAAAACTTGAGGGAAAGAAACATTGTGGATATACTGGAATATTGTTTTGCAAAGAACCTAAGCAGTTGCAGTTGGACTCCAGACAGAGGAGCAATCCCACCCCTTGCTTCTCTGTTGTGTTTGTCACAGGTCATGACTATGATTAGCACAACAACAATTTCACTACTTGGTGGCAGATGAGATCTTTCCTATGTGGCTGTCCTGTGAAAGCTCTTACAAATAACTTGGCGATTCTTCTCACAGCTCAGTTTGAAGGAGAAGTGCTGCAGACCACTCAGATAGCTTCACATTACCCACTGACTCATCACTTAATATTTTGAAAGTGCAAAGACAGATATCCCAGGACCACCTAAAACTCCCTCAATTTTCTCACACCTCCAGCAGAAAGAACAGGTTCAGGAAATAGGTAGGCAACAAGGAAGCTTGCCCCTTTTCTCTCCTGAACCGCAGCTGAATTATGATATGGACTATTCTGTTCTGCCTTCTGACTCCCAAAGATTATGAATAACTAGTGTATAACGCAAGCAGTGAAGGGGACAGAGGGAACAAAAAGACTACTCAAAATTTCATTTTTGAGATGACTTGGCTCTAAAACCCTGCTCACATTCCTTGAAAGGCCCCATCATCAACATAAGAAGGTTCTTCAGGTCAAAATAAGTCCTTGATTATTTTATTTCTGTAAACAACCTTCAAAACACCTGCGAAAATTCAGGGTCTTTTTATCCTTAAAAAAACTGCTCACTTAGAGTAATTCCATCCAGAAAATTGTTTTTCACTAGCGTAAATGAGTAAACAAGACAGTGTGAAGGAGACAGGTTTTTATGGCTCAAGTGGAACAGAATGAATAATAGTTGCCTTTATGGTACAAATAGGAAAAAAAAAATCAGTGAGTGAAACGAACAGGTACGACAATGTATGAAAAGAGCAGATTGTCTGAGTTTGAAGGTGCTACTCTATGCAGCCACTTCGCAGTACCTCGCCATTGCCTGAGAAAAAGAAATAGATCAAAGTGTCATCGCAGTCACACCACTCAGGATAAAACTGAGGTTGCCACATACACCCTAACAAATTAGGATAAGAAAGGAAGAGACGCTCCTACGTGATTTTGAAAGAAAAGAGGAAGGGGAGAGCCTCAGCAGGCCCAGATTCTTTCCTTCTCTTACCTTTCAGTATTAAATGTGCAAGGACTTACCATGACCACACTATAGAGTTGTTTAAACAACTTTATAGGCAAAAAAAAATAGGAAACTTTGTTAACATCATTTTTGAAACAGTTGCCACTGTTCAAGCAGAAACTACGTGCATAATAATTAATCACCACAAGATTAATAACAATGTTTCCACAAAATACCCAAGTACCAGCATCCTCCCAGATATCTGCTTGGGGTGATCCTCCATTTCTGAGCTGAGCAAATCTGAGTCTCTAAAATTTGCTGAAAATGAGGTAGAAAATCATCATGCTGAAGCAGTCAAGTACCTTTTCTAGAAGTACTTTATTTCCAAAACTAGATGAATAAGAGTGCTATTTTATTTTCAAAACTACACTAGGAAGCACAGTAGCACACCAGATTTACAAAATGTTCTTTTAGTGCCACTAATTTCTGAGGGGCTAATTTCTGATTTGTTTTTCCTTGTTGTTTTATAAAAAGTAAATTTAACAGTCTTATCTCGTTCTAATTTTTCAAGAAACTTCTCACTCTTCAACACCACTGTGTAACCACAAAAATTGGTTTGCTTCTCTCTTTCAAATGAAATTCATGATAAATAACAATACAAAATAAAACGAAATCCGCCTATGACCACATTAGTCACAGTCACAGGGAAACACATGCTTACTCATATTTAGCCTCCCAGGGCTCAATAAGCACTGCATACGTTAGCTCATACCTGGTATTTGATGAGACCACTGAACTCTCATGCAGCTGGCATAAAGAGCCCACCTGCCTAATTATTTACAGATAACTGCGCTCCTCCTCCGCCTCCTTCCTCTCTAAAAGATCATGACAAACTCAAAAGGCTGGGAATACAGTGACTAATCTGGGATTACCATTAAAGGGTCATGTAGTGAACGAACTGCAAATTTTGACAAGCAGACATATAGTGCCACAAAAAAAAATGCATTCAATAAATAAAAGCTACTACTTCAAATAAAGTAGGAATAGTTTTTGCATGAGAATAAACTGAATTCTCAAGATGGGTTTCACTGTCAGAAAAAAAAAAGTGTAGTTTGATCAGTCAGACATGAAAATGGGCCATGGGCCGTTAGACGTTTATATTGCAAAGCTGTTAAAAAGGGGAAAGTAGATAGCATTCTGCAAGATTATTTCTCAGTATAACTATAACTATACCAATTGCAAAATAACATCAATAGGGATGAAAGAAGATATATATATATATATATATATAAAAAAAAATCACACAAAGGAGAAAACTACTTGTTCTCGGATATTTTGTGTAGCAGCCTCTCAACTGATTTGATGTTCCACAGTAAAAGGTACAGAGAAGTCAAGTAATGAGCAACTGAATTGCTGGCTGGACCACGCTAATGGCTGCACATTTTGTGTTACAAAACATGAGAGGACAAAGCAGCTTTGTTTCCTGGGGGGCAAACACAAATACAATGATAGTTCCTAAAAATCAAAAGCCAAAATAGTAGCAGAAAGTTTGCATTGGTCAGCTACAGGCCTGCAATAGGGTTCAGTACAAACAAGAAAAGACACCCTCATCTCATTTCATCTTTGCTCAGAGATTTGTCCTAGCTTTTTTACCAGATTTAAAACTTCACCTGAATTACACCTGAAGTTTTCAGGAATGCAACAGGCTAATTTTGGAAAATTTCTCACAGAAAGCCCCTGAATTTGGTTCAACTTCTGATTGTAACATGATTTCTTCTTATTTCACCATCAGAGATCAATATTTTTTTCCAACTTTCTTCAATTTATTCAGTTTTCTGTTTCATTTTGTTAAACTGGAACTTAATGGAAGGCAACTTTTCATGAAAAATAAAAAAAGAAAAAGGAGTAAACTTCCTTTCTGCCAATCTCTGCTTTCTTCTTCTTTAAGGGAAATTAAACAAAGTGTTCTACCAACCTGTATGTTTCAACATGAAGAGATGAGATTTAATTTCAAAGGCTCTGTTTAATATGATCATTTAGAGGCTTAGGAGATTAAGATGGCCAAAGACAAAACTGGTATCAGTACAGTCTCCTAAGAGATAAGCACAGAATAAAGGAAGAAGTACTAGCTGATTAATCAGCATCTTCCCAGTATGACCTTTTCCCTCTCCCTCCCCAAAACCTCTGGACATCAATAAAGTGCTTTTAAGTATTAAAATGCTCTGCAATCTTTGATGTACAGCTGCTCTAGCAAACCTTCTTAAATGGGTTATTCTCCTTAGTGGGCTACTTTCAAGGCCCTTAAAAAAGACTTTTGAGGTGCTATAGACTCAAATACGGTTTTACCAAGGAATTATTCACATGGCTGAGACAGAAGCAAAAGTTAAATTTCTTGTTTTAGCAAGCCACTTGCTCACTCGCAGATCCAGGAGTGAGATCTAGAAAGATCCAGCAGATCACAATGATATCTACATCTAATATTAGACTAATGATACCACAGCTGTAGAAGAGGTGGGGGTTGCAGGAAATACACTGAACAGAAGTGCAGAGCATCTGCTCCCAGGGTCTTTTAACCAGTCAGATTGTTTTAATTGTACAGACAATCACACTGGAGGATTCTCGGAGAACATATGCACAGGGGAAGAGGAAATATAGCAAATTGCTTACAGAAGGTGAGGCAGTACAGAGACACCTACTTCGTCACTACATAGAAGAAATCTATCACTCTTAACAATTTGGCATCTGTGCTTATCCAGTCTTTATTTTGAACATACAAGGAAACAGATGCAAACAACAATATGAATAAGGACAAAATTTATTTAAAGGCCTTGTAGATTAGAAATTATAATAACAATCTTACCAACTAGTCAAAAGATAATCTAGAAAAGTAACTAAGGCAGCTTCTAAAAGAGCTCTGCTTTTATTTAATCAGCTTAGGTCTCTCTTGAAGAGATAAAAGCATGAGAAGAGAAAGTAGATGGTACACAGAGATGTACACCATCTATATATATCTAATCTATATTCATTCCCACACTGAAAACAGCACTTTTGTTTTGTTTTATAAAATAAAACTTAAATATTTTAGTCGTTGTCATTCCTAAACAAACATGAAATTAAAGAAAGAACTGGAGAAGACAAATCAGACCAGAAAGTAAATATATACATGCATATTAAAAACTCAGGAGTGAATTCTGATAAAGAGGGTTCGGTTTCTTTGAGACTGAAAACAGTAATTTATAAAACTCCACTAGCAATACTTTCTAAATTCTGTAACTACATCTACTTTCATGTAACCAGAGAAAGTCAAGGATCCAGAAGTGGTCCCACAAGCAACTTTACTGATGAAATTGTACATCAGTCAAAATACACGCTTTTCTATAATTTCCTTTATAAACTCACAAGCACAATGTTTCACCTTTCAGTATGGTGTAATTGCTTTCAAAGGAAGATTATAAACATAGTTACTGTTTGGTGTTCTATCTCCATGATTTTCCTGCCATGTTCCAAAATCCTACCATTGATGGCCAGGAGATTTATATGGGCTTGGTTTCTACCCTGCAACCCCTGTAAGAAAGGGGCTCCTAGGAGAGGCTCTCATTGCAGTCTGACCTTCCAGTTGCTGGGACAGTCATGCAACTGCGTGTCAGTGTGCAACACTGAAGGTAGAACAGCAGGGACAGCTTTTAAGAACTTCCTAAAAGCGCTTCTATTTATTTATCGACTCCTAGGAAGAAACAGAGAAGACAACATAATATCACACTTTGTGGCATATCAGTATTAGCACTTGAATATATGAGTGGATGCATGTTTACATAGCTTTCTGAATAGAGACGCTGCGGGCAGTTGAGTTCCTAATAGTATTCACCATCAATAGCCAATTTTCTGCTTATCAGATTTTTGGGAAAATATTACAGAGACACTTGTTTTTCAGAAAACTAAAAACTTGTGCAGCAATTAAAAAAATGCATCAGATATGCATTTTTAACGGAAGGTGAAATAACTAGCAAGAAAATACGAGATTTAATTAAATTTAAGAATGTACTACAACAGAATAAAAGTAATGAAAGTCAAGATCAATGGACAAGGAAGTTACATTCACTCACTAGAAAAAGCACAAAGCATTTCCGAATAGCTATTTTGTCAGCACATTCAGTCTTAGTAA
>NW_010577869.1:10041-41382 GCF_000705375.1 Tinamus guttatus
CATCTGTAGGAAAGGAAATCCAGACCCTAGCTCTGCTTTGTAAAATGAACTTCCCATAGCATATAAAGCAACAAAAAACTCCCAACTCTCCAGCTGCCCAGCCTTTGTCAGAAGAGGAGATTTGCAGCAAAAATCCCAGCACTAGCCACTGAAGGGTCAGTGAATGACAGCCACTTTTCCCTGGAGCGCACAGGGAAGGAGCCAGCGGTGACTTGCGTTGACTACTGCCAAGCACAGCTCTCAGATGAGTTCAAGCAGTCACAGCACTCAAAGCACAGCCCGTATCTTCCTTCCAGTAACCCAGGGCAAATCTAGACCAGCAGAACTATTCGCACAACTGGAATACAGCAGCACAACATTTATAGATGACAGGTTAGGAATTAATAACTAGGGACAGGTAGGTAATGTGCTCCAAAATGTTTATAAACTATTTGGCACAAAGGCAAGCAGGAGCTACAAGACAAGGAATTAAAAGTGGCTTGTCTCCACTGCAGGCACAAGACAGACAAGCAAAGCAGAAGCATGCAGAATGTATTTGGAGCAGACATTAAGGCATCATGCATAACCTATACAACTAAGGGGCCAAGCAGCCCATGGAGTTTGGGAGAAAAGTATTAGCAAAGCACGGTCTGGTTTAGCTTCAGCACTGGGTAGTATCTGTGTGGAGTATTAATTTGGTATTTATATGAGCATTATTCTTGGTTTAGATCATTTCAGATCACAGCTGACTTGCACAGACACTCAGTGATACATACATAGAAGACAGGATTTCTGCAAAGCACCTGTAGTTTAAGATAAAAGACAAGCTCTAAGCAGGCAGTGAGGAAGCAATAGGAAACAGAATCCAATACCAGTCAGAATTGCAGGTAGTGATTTTAGCACAGCAAAAGCCTGGTCATTTGCAGTAACTTCTATAGAAGAAGGAGGTATAAACGGGAACATGATGAGAAACAATGAAGTAACATTTATAAAACATTTCTTTCAAGCATGAAAAGGAAGTTTAGAAGAAAACGCTCCGTTTGAAAAGTTGCAAGAAAGGGAACAGAAGCTGGTGGGATCTGAGGTAGAAACAGGCCTGTTGTTAATAATGGTAAAATGCTGCAGTATAGGCTTTGAAGTGCCTTGAAAGTTAAGGGAAGCAGTTTATGTGTGAGGTCCAGCTTGAAAGAGGAGCCAGAGGAGGGGAAAGGGCAGCAAAATATTTGTTAGAAACAGCAGAAAATTCTCTTTGTAGGAATGAGCAGGATTTACAGCCAGAAAGGCCACAAAAAATATGTTATTGTAACGATGGATGTCCAGACAAAATATTGAGCTTGACTGAGCTTGATGGATGCGTATATGTGTGTATATACATATATATATAAATCTCAGAGTTGCTTTGCAACAAGAATTTGCAGGATTCCAACTAAAATCAGGTACTATAACATTTTTAGGCATCAAGACTGGATAAAAGACAGAATAATAGTTACCCAAAGCACCTGAGAGAGCAGCAGAGGCTCTCTGTGTGGATTTAAAGTGGATTTAAAGTCCTGACCTAGGCACACTGAACTAGCCAAGCATCTAGGAGCAGATACCAAAGACACAAGCCAATATTTTAGACCGGAGGAAAAGATACAAATAATGAGGAGGCCACTGGCATGTAATGGTAGCTGAATTTGTGGATGAGACTACCAAGAAATAAGTGAGGGCAGGAAAAAGCTGGTGACCACAGAAAACATCCTGCACAGGAGCACCACAGAAAGAGCTTTTAGAAGTACATTCACACCAACACTAAAAAAGATAAAGTACTGGAAACATGGGATATCAGTGTGCTCGCTTACAACACACTGACAGACTCACCATAGATAAGGAGGGAGCTTATCAGCAATGTTTCCTAACACCAGCATGTCTCCAAGCCAGTATTTCTGTATTTTCTTTTAACAAATTACCTTATGTAAATACAGAAGGCTCTGACATCTCAAGACACAAAGTGCCTAGAGCCTGGGTAGTTTAGCCATTGCTGTGGCACTAGAAAATCTCAAAAGCTCTAAAAATCTGAGACAGTATAAACTGGATTTCTCAAACAGGACACTGGCACACTCTAGTCAGGGAAGTTAAGTCAAGCTTAGGTAACACAATGACACTATAAAAACATACCACAGCATAAATATGCCTATGTAAAAACTATTAGAAAAGACTGCAGCTTTAGCTTATAACATTCTTAAATGGCGCACACCAATTAGTACATATTTTATAACAAGGAGTATAGTTCTTCTGCTGCCGCATATGTGGAATCCTACCTTCCTATTCTGACTTTGTACCTGTTAGGAGACAATTGGCAAACTGCAGCTGCAACACAACAAATAACCAGTGCTGTGTAAAAAGTGGGCTGAAAAGGTGGTATTTCTCTGCTTTGGTTTCAGAAAGCTACTGCAATATTTTCTTGCTGTCCAAAGGCTGCCTTTTCCCTCGTGCCTCAACATTCCCTTCAAAATTGTAACAGAAATTGGGAGTGACATAGGAAGCGCTATGCTGAGCCAGTATAAGCAGAGCATACCTTGTACTTGGCTGGTTCTCCTGTAACTGGACAGGTAAGTTTAGAGCTGCTTTGTAACAACATTTGGCAATTAACTGCAAAAGCTAAAATAATTGATTTCAGGCTCTTTTTCAGGAAAAAAGTCATAAAGAAGACTTGTGAAATTGTATTTATATAGTATGATTCAAGTTCTTATTGCTGGTTGAATACTAGCAGATGTGGGTTTTGACACTTAAATGCATTTCATAGCAAAGAAAAAAACAGCACTCCATCCTAGCAAATTAATATTTCCTCAGCTGCTACAAGTGAACATTGTGACCACCAATCTCAAACATTCTTCTGATACTCATCAATTAGATCTGAATGCTTTCAGTACTGACAGACACCGAAATGATCAGAATCTATCTTTTCTACTAAAAATAAAAGAGTAAGTTGGAAAAAAAAAAAAAAGAAAAGGGAACATATCAATCTAGCTCAAACCAGAAAAGGCTCTGTACAGTAAGAAACAGGTTGATGGGCCTCCTTCTGTTCTCATTTAAGAATAAGTATTCCTTCCACGTGAAAAAGACTGGAACCAATCTGCATAAAACACACTGGACTCCAAAAAAATGTGTGGTGCTTACACATGAGGCCTATACAGCTTTAGGAAACCTCATAAATTCTCAAAATCACACAGAAGTGCATCATGCTCTTCCTCTCACCTACGTCACCAAAGTTGGTACAGGCGACAGGATTGTCTTCTTCCAAAATGAAAGGAATTCCAGCCTCTGGGAAAAGCATCAAATGCAGTCCACAAACCATGATGAGCCTTGTCAAGCAGTGCTCTCCCAGTCCTGAAATACTACTACACCGCAGCATTTGGATAGCATTATGATTTGTTATATTTATGCAGACCTAGATTCTCCATTCACTTAGGAAACAAAACTTTCTAAACTAGAAAAAGTCTCCTTTGTGTACATTCATTCTTCCTTTTATGCACTTCTTGTTTGGGATTTTTGTTTATTAAATTTTTAAGTTAGTGGAACACAAAGCAGATGTGAATTGAAGTACATGCCACAGAATGTGCATGATTACAGCCTTCTGGCTAATTCCAATATGCATTTCTGTGTCTTTCCAAGCCTCATTTTTGTTTACACTAGTTACTATTTATTCACTAATAGGATACAATACCATTCAAGAACAGAGTGATAAATACATTGACATTCAAATGACTAGAGCTTGCATCTTTCAGTACTGGAACTTGATTTAATAGGACACTGAACACGTTGATGTTTGGATAGCAAAGCAAAATCAAAAATCTGCTGCTACTGGTTGCTGCAATTTGAGAATGGAATTTAAAAGTCAAGGCTTACTTAAAGCTGGATTGCACATTGCAATCAAAGTCATAAACAGTAGAATATGACAGGAAAAATTGTAGCCTAACAGTGCTCAGGTCTTGCTGTATCTGTGCTGAAGTAGCATGCCGCATAGTCTGTGTCTGATCTGCTCAGTGGTTTTGCTACCTTATTAAAAATAATAGTCCTAGGCTTCAAAGACTGGTTTTCAGCTTGCTGTCACAGTAGCCTTCAGTGAATAACTAGCACAGATCATACAACAAAAGTTTCAACATCCACAGAAGAAACAGAAAGGTTGGCAGTAACAAGGGAACCAAACTGCTCTAGTGAAGGGCAATCATAGAAATTTCTCCTAAAAATTTCAGTCTGGAGTTCCATTAATAAACACAAAAACTGAATAAAAAGCATCGCCGGTATCTGCATCCAGTGAATAAATACATCTACCCTTTCCAGACACACTCAAATGGTAATGGTACCATAATGTTCAAAAATGTTAAATCAGGATTTAGAACTACATAAATCAACAAGGGAACTTTAAAACATAGCGTTTCTTTCCTCTCTATCCATCTCCCTCTCTGTACACACAGATATAGATAAAGACAGAGGAAGAAATAGACAGGTAAAGCATTTTTATTTAGCTATTTTTTAAAATCTATCTACCAGTCATAATGCCCCCATATCTTTATTATTATTTATCATAAACTATCTGCCTCTCTATTTGCCCATTTCCTGTCATTTAAGTACTTCTCCACTGTTTACCATATGAAGCTTGATTAAATAGAGTTTAAGGGCTGAAAAGGCATAAACTCTTTGTTATTCATTTTTGACACAATAAAGTACTACAATTTCTTACTTAAAGAACTGCTGCAGTATTCCTTCTCCAAAGACTTCTCCTATTTGGGCCAATAGTCTTTCATTGTAATGAGACTTGTGATCAAATAGAGATCAAAAGATATGGTATTCTCTTAGTTTTACAAAATCAGGTATTCTCTTAGTTAAAAGGAAGGTGTTAGAGGAATAGATGTTTTGGAGTGCTTTCATGCCTCTCTAAACCCAGTGAATTACACATTTGCATGGTCTCATCCAACCACAAAAGCCAAGTCACAGACACAGTTCTGCTGCAGGCAGTAGCAAGGGAAATCTTCATCCCTTGTACACCTTAGGGCATTGAAAGCACAAAACATTCTTGGCAGGAACTAATACACGGAGAGATATCAGACAGTGCTACTCATACTGCTAAAAGAGGGCCTTTTTACCTTGGTTGGAAGGAGAAAGAAAGGTAGAAAGAGCCTGGCACTAAGCGCTCAACTGAATGATTTTCCACAGAGATGAAAATCAGGCTCTAAAATTCATTGCAGCTCTGAATTCCATTAAGAGAACCCCACATCCCTCCAGAGCTCCTAGGGATCTAGGCTTTAGCCATAAATATGCACTTAGCCATGCTTTATATGATGCATAATGCAGGCTAGCTCTAAAAGACAGATTCAAAAGTCTGTAGATCTAATGAGTATTCCAAGTTTAAGTACTTTGCTGATCTGGACACTTGTTAAAAATGTTTACTCATGCACCTGGTAACTGTGGGCACACAGAGAGACCACATGCTGTATGGAAACATCTTTTATGCATGAGATATCTATATCATTTAGAATACTGTGTAGATCTTTGTTAAATTAAATACCAAAAGCCAAAACTCAAGAGCCTTCAAAGGCAAATTCTAATGAATGTCACACATACACTTAAAACCTTCCTTTGATGAAAGTATGAAAGACTCCATTGGATAGCAGGGGCAAAATAGACTGAAATTATAAAATAAATCAGTTTTCTCTCATGTTGAGTGTCCCCTGAAGCTCCTCTCAGCTTCAGAAATTGTATCCCCCTCCTCCAAAAAGCAATCTAAACAATAAAAGGACATCATGTGCCAGAGTGAATTTAAATATCTGGCAAATGAATAATCCAACGGGAAATCATACACATGCTCTCATGTAAAGTGATAAAGTGAAATGCTAAGGACAGCCCTGAAGATGAAAGTAATTTTGGGAATTTTGGTTAACAACCTCAAACAGTACTGACTCCAGGGAAAAGGCAGGCACAATGAAACAGGCAGCTCACATGAGCAGAGCTTACAGGGTCAGACCTTCAATTATTTTATGGTGAGAATGCTGTTTCCCAGATTAAAAACATCATTATTGGAAGCCTTAATAAAATTATTTGCATATATAAGGCTTTATTTTCATAAAATTATGCTTTTTGTAGTGTTATTAGATGCTCATATGATCCCAGTTCCTGGTGTCCAAGCCCAGTGGAAGCAATTACTCTGTTTCGGAGGCCACAGCACCCTTGGACTATAATTTAAATTGCTATATAATTCTCTGCCCATTTTTTAAAAATACAGAATACTTCTTAGAGCTCCATGTGTCAGTGGGATTTACTTTATTACCCTCTGGTAAAATTATTTATTGTTACTATTTATTTTTACAGAAAAATGGAGCTCTAAGCATCTCCTGCTTTCATTCCTACTGCACGCAGTACCTAGCAGGTACCAGGATGACCCACTGGCAGAGGAAGCCTTGTACCACGTGTTACTTGCTCCCTACAAGTCACTGCGTGTTGACATATTTTCTTCCACAAGAAATCCCTTACGAAGAGGACAGGATGGACAGAAAGAGTACAACAAGAAGATAGACAGAAGCATTTATACTCGGAACAGAAATGGGAGAAATTTCCTCCACTGCATTGCTCTCCTGCACTTTCTTTCCGTTCTTTACATTCTTCAGTCCTGGCCAGAGCCACAGACTAACTTGCCACAGCCGCCGTTAGTGACAACCCCAGACTTGTCAGACTGTTACACTGGAATTAATATCTCTTGCCACAGGTCAGTGTCATCTACTTTTGGCACCTTTATTCCTAGTATCTAAGTGCTACAGGCCTTTTCTGCTTGGTTTTGCATCAGGAAGCTCATAATCACAGTGCGTGTGATGACATATTATGTGCAAATCACCAGATCCTTAATAATCATTGACAACTAATGTGGTTTTGCCAAATGCTCAGGAGCTGCCTCCTCTGTCATATTTCAGCATCGGACGTGACAGAAATCCTCATTTGCTACCCATGCAGAAACCTGCGAGCGCTCCTGCAAGGAGGTGGGCAAGGGAGCAGCAGGAGGGAGCCGAGCTCCGCTTGCTCGAGGGCCAGGCGCGGGCTCCGTCCTCCAGCTCGTGTCCTGCCCGGAGGAGCCACCGCTCGTCTGGAGAAGTCACGCAACGAGGCCGATCTAAAGCCCTCCGCGCCACCGCGTCACACAACACACTTTGTGACAGGAATGATTTAACTAATTCAAGGAAGCGCCAACTTCTTTTCAACTTCATTGAAAGCGTTATTAATTTAGTACTTGCACCAAATTTCTGAGGTACACATACACTTGCATAATCACATACACACTCAGAAGAGGATTCCTAAGACTAAAGACAAGATTGCAAAGGAGGCCAGAAGTGCTATTTTCAAATTTTGTTTCCTATAAACTAATACTAGAACGACAGGTATACACAGTAGCAAATTATTAAAGCAGCTTATTCGAGTGAGAGGAGAATTTCCTCCTCATATTAACCCGTAGCATCTTTCAGACAATGATTTCAGTCAATAATCAGAACTTACCATATTGATTGGGTCAACCGGGCCAATGCTGTTAACATAGACATCTGTTTCAATTACCGTAGTTCTCACTAAACAAAACAGCAACCATAATAATTACAGATTTATATTATCAGGGTTATTTAACCTATCCATTAAATACTACAAACTTGATTTTTTTATATTAAAGTTAGAAAAATTAAGTCTCTGGTCTGTTGTCTGTTGCCAATGAATCATATATAAATTTGGCTCTTATTTCATACAAATTAAATTACAATTATCAAGATAAATTTTTGGTTTCTTAATTAACTACCATCTATGTTTTGTGCACACAAAGATATAAAAAATACAGAAGTCAAAGGAAGGAAAACAAAAAGAATACCTTGCAAAATAAAATACTATTTATAAGCAGAATGAAGAAAATATCTGGAAAAATGTTGGTTATATAACAAACCAAAGGGCTTAGGAGCAGAAGTATTTATCAACTGCAAAGGATCAATACGCAGTACTTTCTGTCGATTCCTATTTGAAGATGCATAACAAAAATAAAATAACTAACTTTTAGCCATAGATTTCTTCAGTTCACACAATTATATCACACTTAAGAATTATTAACGTCCTTTCATCAGCTTGATCAATACACTGATTCACACACCAAATTAAAAGCTCATCAAATGAAAATTATTCAAGTTACACATTTCCATATTTATTTTCTTTAAACAGAAATGAAACCACTCTTAAATGACTGAAAAAAATGTCGTAAAAATATCATCTTCTTAAAATGTAGGACATTTACAGCAAAGCTCAAATTATAAATGACTTCTCATGAATACCACATGCAGCATAAATGTGTCACTGATAATTCAGTTGCTTCCTCCTAAACTGGTTCCTATAGGGAAAAAAATGGTGCAAAAAAAAGAGGTCAGGCCTTTGCACAAGAAAGGTCTGCACGCAAAAATCATCAATATATGATTTTTTAAAAACACTTGTACCAGAAAGCAAATAGGACTAAATGTGGACACAAGAGGACACATCACGTTCTAGTCCCCAGTGGCATGAAACGCTGCTGGTCTTTCTCCCATGATTTAATGTTAAAATGAAGCCTCTCTGCCCATCCGTGGATGGAAAGGGGAGGATATATAAGAGGTACTACTTTGATTTCACAGGAGAGAGACTCTACATAAACAGATTTTATATCTTCATACAGTAAACAAAGATGACCCAAATGTTCTTTAGCAAACCTTAAGTCCTAAGCAACACAGGCTCAAATCTCAAAAATCTAAAACTATGTCACATAAGATATCTTTCCTAAGTATCCTACAAAATCTTGTCCCTGCCATTCTCATTGAGAGGAAATTCTTCCTGATTCCAAATCTGATTATTGCTGAGCCTGAGCACAAGACACACCAGTCAGGCAGCATCAAAAACCTTCTATGCGACCTCAGAGCACCAAGGTGCTTGTTCACCATCCTGTTCCCAGCATGCTTCACAGCGACCCTGGAAACCAATTTATTTCTTGGAGGGAAAAATAAATACTTCCTGAGCTGCAAATGTTCTAAGCAACTGCCGGGTTTGGGAAGGAAAGAACAGAAAATCCACAAACTGAAACACCAGACAAAAATAATATATGTTTGCGCATGCATGTGTATGTGCAAGCATTTATATGCACACACATATATATGGTATATATCTGCATAGCATATAGCTAGATATGTGACATAAACACATACTTTCATTTTGCAATCTTATATGTCTATGCAACAGCAAAACTCAATCAGTGCCTGACTGGAAACACAAGGGAGTGGTTCAAAGCTATCTTGCCTCTGCTCAAGCAATGCTGAATCCAGTGCTTCTCCCATGTTCATGAAAAATGATTAATCCTCCCTAGTTCTATAAGGTCACTTCTCAGACTTGACTTCACTACGCTGAACAGTTTAAACTTCATGCTGCACGTGGAATCCACAGACAGCCTGTTCAGCATTAACTTTAGAATTCATTCTGTTGTTCCCAAATGCATCCTGACATGTGGACACCAGAACTGAAAATTTTAGAAACGGTGTTATCAGTGCTGCATGAGTACTCCCAGATTCCTGCTCACTGTGTTCTTTTTCAAACGCACAAAATTTCTCAGGACAATGCTCTGGGGCAAAAATGCCCAAGAATTCATACTACTCAAAATACCTAAGCCTTTCTCTAAATCACAGCTTTTTTGTGCAAAATCTCCCACCTTGAAATACAACTCACAAGCTTTCTTCCCACTTTTTTGTTTTATCATCTAGCTCTTGCTTTTAAAAGTCTCCAGCTTTACCAGAACTATATAATTACTTTAGTAGTACGACCTCTTCCTTTCCAACAGTCTGAAGTCCAAGTGACTGAAAGTCACCCAGCAATTTTACTACAGAACATAATTACTGCAGTCATTAAATACACTGTTATTCTTGATCAAGACTATTTCTTGTGAGATCTCACTAAGGACAGCCCTTCCACTGCTAATTCACTGTAAACAACTACATTTTGAGGTCAGTCACTAAGGCAGCTTCTAATGTGAGCTGTGTCAGCCTTATATAGTTCCAGCTTGCAGTGAGCAGTACCTGATCTGCCACAAGGGCTCTCCTGCCATGTGTCAGAGAGTTCAATTTGTCTTTTTTGTACTCCTAAGAATAAGACTATTAGGACTATTAAGAGTCAGAGTAACCTGAAACAGTCAGGTTTTCAGGCCTGAAAAGAGTCAGGAAGAGTCAGTCTGACAAAGGTGGCTCTGTTGAAATTATTTTAATCAACCCAAATGATCTAGAGAGACTGTCTGACATTAGATCTTCGGAATCATGCAGACTTAGGTGAATTAGAAGAAAGAGTTGATTCGCCTCATGTTCTTCAACTAGAAATAATTCCAGTTCTTGGAAATAACAAAAGGTGGAGAAAACATTTTCTTGATACTAATGGCATCCACGTAAATACTCTTCTTCAGCTACTGCACACAAAGAGCTAACAGTGAAAGACAGTGTGAGAAGATGTTTCCATACTGAATACTTCTCATTTCATAGGTAAAGTATTAGTAAGAGCCTTGAAAACATTATAGGAATGTTGAACTTATAGTTCATTATAGTAACTTGAAAACGAAATAGGAGAAAGGCCATTAAAGGCCATTACATGCTGAGTAAAGAACAAAGCGGTACTGTAAACTTACAGAAGTTTCTAAGGAAAAAGGGGAGAAAACTCTAGCGCACTTCAACTACTTCCACTGAGAGACAACATGAGCCCAGACAGAGTAAAGCGAGAGGATGCCAGACCGTGTACTAAATAGAGACAAAGAGGAGCTCTGAAGAACAGCTGGCCCCAAGTGATAGTTCAGTAGCTCCCACAGCAGCTGAAACACCAAGGCAAAGAGCAACCCTGTTTGGTAAATGCAATTTAGAAAAAAAAAATGCACTCTGATTTCCTGCTTTGCCTGCTTTTAACCTCTTGCTAGACTAAGCTCTGCTTCTTTAAAAAGTTCAGCTTTTGGTTATATATATGTCCTAGCGTAGGAACAGAGATGAGGAGGAGCCAGCTTCAAGAAACAACAACTGTAACAAAATTGGTTCTTGTGCCTGGGATTTAAAGCAAAGAGTGAACTTCCCACCAAGCAACAAGATGCAGAAAGAAGTATTTCGTGGAAGGCATGGACAGGTATCCAACCAGGAAGGCACAAAGGGTTGACAGGTAGCACAGGCGCTAGGTAATCCACAGTCTCCCAGCCTTTGGGCATATTTTGAACCCCTATTTCAAGTTCAAAACCTGTATTTTGAAAAATATTAACTCTATATTAGAAAAATCACAGCGATAAAAAGCAAGATGTCAATCACAAAATTAATTTAGGAATTGCTGTCACTAACAAATACATCCTTATGTTTTTTTCAGTTTGTATTTATTCAAACCTAACTTTCAGCTTTGATTTTTGAAATAGCCCTGCCTTCCAGGCTGAAGAGCTCCCCTCATTTATTTTCAGTCTATAAGCACTCATCTCAAACTATTATTACTATTAGCTCAAAAGTACCAGTAATGTACTTTTTATTGATGAATATCATTCCAATTCATTACTCCAATCCTTGAATTATCCAGTAAGTAGTTAATTGGTGCAAGTTTCCTAACTTACTCTACCAAACCCTCTCTAACCCTCTTATTCTACCAAAATTCTCCAGTTTGGAATAGAAGGTTTAAGACAAAACACCTATTTTTACTTGTCGTGATGTTTGATTTGAACTAAAACCATTTTGGACAACTTAATACAAGTCTATTTTCTTTGACTAAATATTCTCTAAATCCTCATTATTTGTCAAAAAAAAGCCTAAAGCAGTACTTCCCCTGGATGATAAAGCAAAGAAACTAGGTGACTACCCCATTCAGGAATACCAGGAACCTTCCATTTGTAATAATAATTAATGCAACAATAACAATAATAACAATTATATATTAATAATATTAATTTATATATTATAATTATATATTAATAGCATTAATAACAATAATTAATGTAATACAATTCCCCCAACTAGTTATATAACAGTATTACGTACACACTGAAAGATGCAAGTATCAAAGTAATATTGAAATTCAGCTTCAGCTGTCTATAAGACACAGAATTTCTTCAAAGTGATTTTGATGAAGAGAGCACCATGCTCTTCATTTTTCTTCTCCTTTTATCTCTTGAAAGTTCACTTTTATTAATACTACCTGCATGCCCCTGGGCACATGACTTTTAACATTAGCGCACTGAGACACAATTATTTACTTGTACCCTGCTTGGAGGGCAATTATAACTATGCAAACTTCTCTACGTAGAAATTTACCCATCTTCTTTGCTATTAAACATTCTCTCTTCCAAATTCTTAAAAATTCTATCACTAATGATTTTCCTCAAATTGTTGACTCAAAAAAAAAGAGACAAGTTTTCTGTATACCCCATTAGAAGTATAGATATGTGATGATTACTCCCTTTTTCTAATTAAACTTTCAGATTAATCAGTGTTTTTGCCTATATGTTACACAAAATTGGACATGAGACATGTCTGGACAAAATATGTACTAGAAATAGATAGACCGGTATTAGTTATATTAGCAGTTCTAAGCTCTGAGAGATGGAATAGCAAACAGTCAAAATTATTTCCTTTAAAATGGGAAGCTAAAAATGGGAATTAGTTTGATCCAAAACTGAAATTAAAAACAATTGGGAGGCCTAAAATTAACCTTGTAGTGACAATAATACCATTTTATTAATATATTATCACTCCACAAGGTTCTATGTGTAATTAAAGGAATTTATGCTACAGAAAAGAAACTCCAGATGGTAACTACTAATATTTGGAATAGAGTTGAATGTACTAAAATAATAATACTGCCTATATTCTCCAAGCACCTCGAAGTACATTTCATATACCGAGTTAAAGATTAGTAAGTTTAATGAACATAGCAAGGGGTATCAATTAACAAACCAGTAAAACTCATGGCTATTTATCTGAATGAGACACAGAAAATAACACAAAGTGGTTTTCTCCAATTAGATTTCAGTACTTCCACTGACTTCTCAACTTTCATTTGGCCAGCTATCAGAAAAAACAAGAAAAGAGACTCCTTTATAACCTCCTTCAATAAACAGCATGTTTATCAATGACACATCTATGCTTATTCTGAGATGCTGAAACTCTGTGTCAACATCAGGAAGAGAAGAAAATCTATGTCGGTATTCAAATCCGTTAATTCCAGACCCCAAAACAAAAATGCTGGTATTATAACTCAGCTTTGTAATTCAAGAGCAAAATATCAAGGTAATAATATCCCACAGAAGGGAAGGTAATTATAATCCTAGTTTAATAATCTTGTTGTACAAGTACTGACATATACTGGGAAGGCATGGAAAATGACACCGGTTGTCTGATAAACCTGAGGTAGACTAAGATGTATTCATTACAGCCTGATATTGTTTCTCTATCTGTAAAGTATCTACTGCATTTCCTGAGCAGCTGGACTGAATATGACACCTGAATCTGAAGCTGGAATGTTGCTCTTACCTGGTTCAAAATTTCTGCCTTGTGGGACCTACGTCTGCAACTAATTGTTCTTCTGGTCATAAAGCAACTATCCCCAAATCCCTTCTGTTATCAGTGCGCTGGATGATACCTTATGTTCTAATATGTTGAATGGAGGCAGGACCCAGAGAGAAAAGACCAGATGACTAAAAAAAGGTATACGTCATCAGGGGAGCAAAGAAGGCAGAGGGAATATCTGCTTTCAGAAACTGATCATCGAGTCCCATAATCTAAGCTGCACATTAAGCCACCCACGAAAAGACAAAGCTCTTGCACTATCAAGACTCAGTGCATAAAATACAGATAGAATTTCTAACAAATCAGAGAAGTAAGGTAAAATTCTTCAGTGACCCTCTAAATACATTCTGTATGTCAGAAGGAAGTTCTCTTCCTCTGTTTTGTCTTTATTTCTAAGTTTCATAGTGAACGAAGAGAAACAGAATTCTTTTTCTTTCATCCCCACCCACCAGCTACTCAGTAGAAGGGCTCTTAGTGGAGTCTGTTTATTCCTTCATAATCTCTTTGCTGTCTGTTGTATCAGGCAGCCTGAAAAAAGAAGAAATGCATACGTCTGCCATATACTGAGAATTTAAGAAAAAATACACTGAAGGAGCTTTTTTGTTGTCTAAATGTTCACACTAATCCAGTTAAACGAATCTGCAGGCAAAGGCTCAATACAAGCTTCATGGGATTCACATGCGGTTCTGTTACGACGGGGAGAGCAAAATTACTATTCAACATCTTCAAGGCAACAGTCAACAGTAAAACAGAACTAAGAAATTTTGGGGAGAAAGCAATTTGTCATAAGCTTTGAAGAAAAAGAGTATGAGATTGAATCTGTTCTCCTACATAAATGAAACACAAGTATAGATTGCAGTATTGTTTATCGCATAAGCAGCTTATGGACTTGCACTGCATTTCTTTGCTAGAGAATGCCAAGTATTTAACAAATAATCATGTCCTCCACCTCTCCCTTCACAGTTCAGAAAACAAACTGAGAGAGAATAAATTATTTTTCCTAGTCTGATCCACCATGCATGTAGTACTCAGGAGCCTGCCAAGTCTTCATGAACTCCATGCTTTTAAAGTAAGATTCTTCCAAATAACACTTACATTTAATAGTTATAATCAAATTTATACTTTCAGTATTCAAAGGCAAAATTGCCATCCAACTAGTTGAAACATTTGAGCTATGGCAACACAGTCTCCCTTGATATATTCCTGAAGAAAAGATACAGTCCTAAATTACCCACACACAATTTACTTTCTACAATAAAAACAAAAATGTCTATTTTAATAAAATTCTACAGATTCAGGATCAAATTTTTGAGGGACCCTGACTGGCTTATATCCATAGCATTATTTCCATCAGAAGATCTTAGAATAACAAAGTGAAATATAATCATTTTCAATGACATTATATATTGTTCATCACTCCAATAAATGCAACACTTCAAATAATATAAAGAGTTCACAGTATAAGTAACATTTATATAAAGATTGTTATTATTTACCAGTTCTAGAAAACTGCAATTTATTTCTATCTAGCTTGATATACTCATTTTTAAAAAGAGCACTAAACAGATTTTCCCTTCTTCTGATCAATCCCAGGTTGTCTGATGAACCAGACAACCTCTGGTTCATGTCCTCTATTTACTGAATTATTTTAGGGACTTACCCCCAATATCTGGCCGAAGTTTATTGTCATATCCTTGAAGTAAGGAGTCCAGTATATGAGTCACATCCCCACCATGAATCTTTGGTGCAAGGACCCATGTTTTATTCACTGTTGGATCTTCATCATCTTCATCGTCTGCTTTATCAGCTCTAATTGTGATTGAATAAAATAAAATCAAGGTTAGACTTAAACAGTGAAACAGATGTGTGAAGATGAAACTGATAAAATAGCATACATAATATTTGAGGTATTTAATAAACATTCAAATGTATTCTGGTGACAACAGAAAGAGGAAGGCCTTATTTAAAACAGCAACATTTTGTTTTATAGTAGTAGAGAGTGCATGCTAATAAACACATCAAGAGAAGCATTAACCCATCCCACATACAGAAACATTCAAGTCACAAGTCAAACAGAAATGGTACAGATCTTACTGTGAGCCTTTTTTTAAAAAAAATAAAAATAAAAATAAATGGATTTCCTAGATCTTTAATCCTTTTTCAAAACATGTTACTAATATTTCTAAGAAATGCTTAATTATGGCAAAAGATAGCTCCTGGCATCAAAAATATTGCTAGAATTTCTCTCCTTATATGTTCTGTTATACGTATTATATTAAAGATATTTCACCTTTACTCACTTAACTCCATTCAGATCAAGAGAACAAACATTACTTTCATACATTTTGACTAAACATTTACAGCTGGGAGATGAAGCTGTGTTTCAATAACATATCTGGATATATACATGGGATATTCATATGTATGGTATGTATACTTTTTATCAAGATGGTACAAATGCATAAGGAAATACTTGCATATATTTATTGCCTAATTTTTAATTGGGTAAGTAGCAATACAGTTTACTTGCTATTTATTATTTATTTATACAAAGTCATCAGGAAAATGGCAATAGATTGGTTGTGTTTGTGGATTCACTCACATGATCACTGAAAGGTCAAAGAATGCCTGGAAGTAGTTTTCTCTCCATTTGAATCAAATGAGTGTGGACTAAAATATTCCTCCGGTGCTAAAGTCTGCAATTTCTATTACTCATCCAGCATATTTTAGGGAACTGTTATGGCTTCAAGTCAAGGAAAGGGCATCAGACTGATAGCCGTAATTCTGACTGTCATATGACATGTTTTCCTTCACATGGAGGCCATCTAGCAACTATTACATAGCATATAGGATTCTTATAAATCAGTTTCAATGTTAGCATAAGCATAGGTATTCCAGGAAAAGAAAGGAATTAAAATTACTATCCTTACAGCAATTTGCACTGCACGTCAAAATGAAAAAAATGTTACTTTGATATTGTTAGAAATAGCTTTTCAAGATTTTCTCAATTAGAGAGACTTACACAGCTCTCAAGACTAAGGGTGGGATTTTTCAGTACACTTCTTACAGGAATGACCATCACAAGGGAGTTCTACATGGAGACATTATGCCTTCATGGGAGAAGGAGAGAAAAGTCAGGAAATGACAGAGCTGGAATAGGAATTTTTACTTTCATTCTTTGAGCAAATGCACTAAACCAGTCAGTATGCCTAAGACCTTGCACCACTTTGGAAATAGCATTAGTAAGTCTCACTAGTATGACTCCACTCGTGACTTTGGAGATTGTTCAGGTGTTTTGGTACTTCTGCTTAATTTAAGAGCCTAACAGGAAATGTCCCACAATTTAGAAGGTTTCTTACAAGCATGTCATATTAGAGATGGAAATAATATGCAATGTAAATATGAGGTCCCCTGTCTCCCCTGGAATGGCAAAACTTTTATTCTTTAAGGGTTAATATCTCTGTAGCACTACACAGACTTCACAGAAATGTCAGGCACTAAATATTTAGTAACTGCCACTTAGGTGGATTCCACTAATGGAAGCACTAAAAGAAGCAGGAAGTGAAGTTTTGTAGATATTGCCTCAGAGTTTCCTATTGCCTTCTCTTTCATGTTTTGCTATCACGCTTCTTTTTTTTTTTTTTTTTTTTTTTTGGCCCACTTGTAATTATGTAGCCTAATTATGGCAGAAATTGGCTTAAAGTTGTTACCAATGCAGAAGCTCCCCCAGGCCTTCCCTGGGGGGTTAAGATAATGAGGAGTAAAACTGAGCGGATAAACAAATCTCTAAGAAAGGAGACATGATTACAATAAATCTGACCTCCTCCTCTTCCCCTTTTAGGCCTCCACACAGGAAACAGCAGAACATACATGGAAACTACCAAAGCAGGGTCACACCCAGGACACCTGAACCTCAGGATGAGCACAATTATTTGCATGGAATTTGAACTGTGTCCCCTTTCAGGGTCCTTTTCATACTGCTATTGAGAGCAGTCTAGACCTAACCAGCAATGAAAATGACAGGAGGTCATGTCCAAGGCCCACATCTGCCCCAGTCCCACAGTCGTGCTACCTCCACACATCCACTAGTATATTCTGCCAGCTTAAACAGTTCTTCATCAATTTATTTGTAGTAGATTCACAGGATAAACCAGGCTGAATTGTTTAGGTTGGCTGACTCCAACCTAAACAATTCTATGATTCTATGACTCTAGTCCAACCTCCTGATCAAGCAGGTCCAGCTGTGAGATCAGACCTGGTCACTTTAACCAGCTGGGTCTTAAGAATATCCAAGGATGGAGCCTGAACCACCTGTCTGGACAACCTACTTCACTGCTCCACTGTCCTCATGGTAAAAACATTTTTACTGATCACCCTTTTCCAAATATCCCATAGTTCAATTAAGATTTTTTTTCTCTATAATGCTCCTCTCCACTTTTCTCACTTTTACTATTTAGTGTATTTAGATATACCTGAAATAAAAAAAAATAAAAAATAAAAAATAAAAAAACACACAAGTGTATTCAGTCCTCCAGCTTTAAAACTCTAAACTACAGAGAGTACACAACTTCCTGTAAGCTTTGTAAACTGTTAATGTCCTCATGTATTAACAATGCAGTACCAGGTGGACAAAGGAGAAATGAAGGAACTATTCAACATTTATCTCAAAAAAAAAAAAAAAAAAAAAAAACACACACAAACCACACACACAATACTAGCAAGTTTGAATAAATCTACTTGGTTGGTTAACAAGATCTTGTGACTAACTAATCCCTCAGTCAAACCACTAGAGGAACCAATAGAAATTAATACTAGCAAGTTTGAATAACACACAGTCACAGTGAAAGGGACTATTCTCCATTCTTCCTGTTCCCATCTTACTGGTTTTTTCAGAGATGACTGACTGTGTTTAACCCATCCTGCTACCCCACATTACCATCTTCTTAACACTTGCTTAAAAAGTGAACAAGAACAAGTAACAAAAACTACTATGTCTTTGCAGCATTAACGGCATCCTGCGTCTTTTATTTGCAAGTCTGGCAAGTAACATTCAATGGCACAATCAAGACAAGACAGAAATGCTGCTGTCTTGGAAGGGAGCAGACATAGCAAGCCTTCTACATGCCCTCCAGTGAAGCAGTGCACACTTCAACTCTTAATGACAAGAAGCTCCACCCTCACTTTCTTTAACATTAGTACTTTCCCCTCTCACAATCCTAAGAAGAAAGGTAAACTTACTTTAAAGGAAGATTCTTTTTCTTTCCAAGTTCATCTAAAAGCTATTTCACTATATACAGGACATAATACTTGATTCTCTCTCCATTTGCTGTAAGATACAATTTATCTCAACAAAAATCACTCTGTAGATCTTTTTCCGAATGTCTGGAAAGAGAATGATTCAGAGCAAAAATATGACATCAAATGTTACAAAATTTCTGCTCCATGGTGCAGTGCAGTGCAGATTGATGCAGATTTCAATGACTTTATGAGCAAGAAAGAGACTTCATTTCTTAGCACGGTTGTGTTCAAGACTCCTACTAACCTCCAAAGTCAACAGTAGCTCAGAGTATACAGTTAATAATAATTAGGCAAAAAGTGCCCTAATTATGCTCTCTGTCCTTCAACTAATTGGAGACATTACCATGACTAATAAATCCCTGAGCCCAAGTGACTAATGACTGAATAAGTCTTTTCAACATTAGGCAACATGCTCATCTTCAGACATTAATATCATAGGTCTTTGTTCTACTTCAAATATAAGGGAAAAAAACAATCAGATGAGCTTTAAAATGCAATTAACATCTGTCAGGTTATGTAATGAAGTGAAAAAAATGGATATAGTGAGAGTGCTCCCAGTGCCATTTGCATCATGCACATTATTAAATACTACATGTGCAATTCCATGTACGCTATAAACTCAACAGAAGTAAGAATCCCACTCTCAGGCTCCTATTCCCACCCAATTGAAGAGACCAATCCCAGATTTGCTGTTCTGTGAGTGAAGTGATTTTTCAGCTAAAATACACGCAGACAAGGGGAGGGAGTCAGTGCTTCATATTCCAGAAGAAAGTAGCTATACAGACCAAGAGTCACATCTGCTCCCAACAGGCGCTGCCTTCGGGAGACTGCATCATGACAGAGCACTACACACAACGGAAATTGGTCACAACATGATCATTCCAAGAATAAGGTTCACAAAAGTTAAAAAACATAGAAGACTCCACAAGCAATAACTGTGCTCTCCTGATTCTTACGCCTAAGGTCCCGGGCAGCCCATACACTTTTGCCACAAGATACACAAGAAGATAACGGAGCACTAAACATGCCTTAGGACAGCTGCTAGTCACCGCCTGGGCTGCCCTGCTTATTACATTTAGGTAGTACAATACAGTTTAACCTCTCTTTTCTAGTACATTTTTTAAAGTACAGGTTTTTAAATCTGGAACAACATGACAACATTTTCCAAATTGCAAACATGGGAGGTGTTAGTAATGATACAATTTGAAAAGTGTTCCTCCCTCCCCTAGTTGATGCACTTAATGAGACAATGCTTCATAACTCAGGCCAGACACCATTTTCAGGAAAGCAACTGCTTCCAACTAGTCAGGCACCTAACTACACATTGTTCTATTCCAGAATACACTATATGCAAAAGTGTATTTGGTGGCCTGCCAGTCAGAGTTCAGATGTTGGATGACCTAACCAAACCGTATGCATTAAAAAAAGAAAAAAAAAGCGTATTGCTGGAAAAAAAAAATCAAAATATGGGCACTAACATCCACATCAGTTTATTTTTAAAGAAGCTGGTGGTGATTGCAATTCTGAAGCTTAAAAAGGACTTTCTTAAAAATGTGTTATGTGAATATCTAGGCAAAGGACTAGGTATAAATGAAACTCTGGACTCTAGAAGGATGGCAAGTTTAAGCAGTGCCTAAGGCAAAAGAGACCATTACAGAAAGTAAAATGTGATTTCATTATTCTTATGTGGCCTTTTTAAAATACATAATTTAAATATTTTATTTGGCCACCTTAAGGTAAACAAGGACCCCAAACAGACTTGCAGTATCCTTGACGATTTGATCCTGAACAAATCCTGTATCCTTCAGGATTGGAAGTCTTAAACATACACAAACATTATTTATTTTCAGAAATAGCAGTAGCAGCAGGTCCGAATAGTCATAAATATAAGAACAGGATAAAAAAATGAATATTTTCTCCAAAAATTTTCTTAAAGGCTTTCTCTCACTGCTAACTATCAATACTGGATAGTTTAGACATCTCTCAAGATTCAGCTCCCAAAGTTGATGACTGACATCTCACTTATTTTCCTTTAACATCAGTCCAGTGGAATTTCTGAAGAAGTGAATTCTCTTTTGCTTTTCATCATCATTAGTTTCTTTACTGGTAAACTTTATTGATAGAAGAAAATTTCTAGAAAAATACTGTAATTACAAGCAAAAAAATGACCCTTACTTTAAAGAATGATTAAAAAGAGGTGCTTAAAAGTACACAGTGAGCACCCAATTAAGAGAAATTCTGTCATTATGATTAGTCTAGTAACATTCTGCATTGCTTTTGTCATCATCTCCATTATTCTGTTTACAGTGTTGAGAAGGTGCAAGCCAAATGTCTCCATTCTGCTTGGTTCAGGATCAGATTTCATGGACAAACTCATACTAAAAAACATTTGAGGCCACCTTTTGCCTTCAATATTGTCAGGTTTTTATTAGCCCCAATCTTTATGAATTTGTCTTCAGTTAAAAATTCACCTTTAAATTCATCTACTGAAAATACATGTCTAGAAAGCGTCACTTGCCCTCTCTAATCACGTGGGATATACAGTTGTTGTGTTGACATTGTGTTCCCAAATCTTCATCCTTCCTAAACTGGCTAGGGACTTGTGACAAAACCAAAATTTCAAAAATCAAACCCAAAAAGCCTTCCCTCCCACCTCCTTATTATCTCTAGTTTTTGTTTCCTTAATTATTCTCTCTCTCTTTTTTTTCCTTTTTTTTTTTCTTTTTTTTTTCTTTAAACACACCTACCATATAACCTTTGGCCAATTCTTTTTCTGGACATGCATGCTATCTTGTCCTCCCCTCCTTTCATACTCCTATTTATTCTCTTATTTCTCTGGTTATTCATAATTGCCACCCTATTTCCCCTTTCCCATCTCCTTCCCCGTTTTCTACTAAAAGGATGAATCTGGACTTTAAGCCAAAGCAAAATTATCAGTGAAGAATGCAAAAAGAAAAATCCAAAGATATCCTTACTGTATAAAAAGAAACAAGAGATTTTTAGGATAAACTACACCAGAAAGTTCATTTAGCTCATTAAATAAGCAAAGCATTGTGTTAAAAAAAAACCTGAGCAATCACAGTCCTAGCAGAACAAAAGCAGGTATCTCATCTATTCATTCCTTGTAATGAAAAGTGTTGCCTACATACTTTAGTGTTTAGAGTATCAGACCTGTGGTATCTTAATGTGTATCACAAGCATCAGGTGATCAAGCTCTTTTGAGTCATTACAGCTTTGAAGTACATCTCTAAAAGATATGAAACATTTTCTCCCACACACAGTAACTTCAGTACAATTAATTTTAGTCACAGTAAGACCTTCAGCTGAAAGCCTTATCACATTGCTTATAAAATGAGCTTCAATACGTCTGTGATACTAATATAACAAACCCGGAACAATACGGCCAGACTTAACTCCAAGCATTTAACAAAGGCATAACCTGACTGCAAAGAACAAACACAGAAATGTGAATTTTTGAACTTAGAACAAGAGGTTTTGCTAAAGCTAAATTGTCACATAAGAATAGTTTTGTTCTGAGATCAACACAAATTGCTCTCCTCCCATGTTACCTTTAGATGATACTATGTATTATTTGAAATGGCACCAGGTCAAATTTGCTCTTATTAATTCACACGGCCTGAAAGTTCTCAGGAAAATTATAATTTGGACCTAAAGCACTGCAGCTACTGCTTATCAATTTCCACCAGTTCTCTCACAAAATACATAGTTATTGTCTCTCCTTGAAAGTTCATCCAAATATTGATAGGCTAAAATTATTTTAATAGCTGTCTCTACTCCAACCAACTGAACAGTCCAGAAATCAATTGAAAATTTTCCTCACGTCTGTCTGTTCATGTACAGGTAATTTTCTATGCCTGTTCAGAACTGCTCGATTCTCAAACATATTCAGCTTCCTTAATAGAGTGATCTCACCTTGACCACCTCATTAAAAAAGCTCTTTACTATCACGTGTAGTCACAAAAGTTTTTTTCCTAGTTTTGTTGATCTGTTAGGGACAACTACCCGTTTCTGCATCCATTTCCTCTAACGTACAATAGGGAACAAGAACCCTGCACAACTAGGAGAGCAAACCATGCTGGAAGAGTTATCTAACTCCTACCTTTTTCATAGAATCATGTACTTTACAAGGGACCTTGGCAATTCAACTTCTTCTCAAAGCAGAGCCAACGCTGAATTCAGACCAGGGTGTTTACAGCATAGTCCGTTTGAGCCTTAGTAACCTCCAAGGACAAGCAGTGCACAAGCACATACCACAGCTGGCTCCTCAGCTGAATTACCAGCACAATGATTTATTTTTTCTTTAAAACTAGATGGGGCTTCTTTTGTTTCCATTCATGACCATTCTCCTATTCTTCCAACTTGCACCTCAGTAAAGAGCCTGGTCTTTTCAATCACTTCCCCGTAAGTACTGAGGGGTTGCAGTTGGTTGCCCCTCAAAGCCATCCCTTCTTCAGCCTGGACAAGCCCAGGCTGCCCTTCAGCCAGTGCTTGGAGCAAGTGCTCCACACCTAGGCATCCTGGTGACTCTCCAACAAGCTCACATCTATTCCATGCAACATTGTAGATGTGGTCTCAGGAGTGCTGAGCAGAGGAGGATAAATCACTTCCCTTGATCTACTCGCTGTGCATCTGTTGGTGCAGTCCAGGAGGTTGTTGGCCCTCTTTGCCACTGGGGCACACATCAGGCCCATGCTCTTTTTACTGCCCATCCCAAATCACAGGTTCTTTTCAGCAGAGCTGGTCCCCAGCCAAGCCATTCCCACCCTATATCATTGCAGGGCTGCTTCCATCACAGGAGCAGCACTTCATATTAATCCTTGCTAAATTTCATAATGTTCCTGCCTTATTATTTCCCAGTCTGTCTAGATCCCTCTAAATGGCAGCCCTGCCCTCAAACATATCAGCTTGATAAAAACAGTATTTCAGCACTGAAAAAAAAAAATGTCTTCAGTGAACGCTATGTTAATATCATTATTATTGGTGCTATATGCATTTCTTGTTCCATTCCAGACAGGAGAGGAAATAGGACACATTTCTCACATCTACTCTTTGCTTACATAAATTATTTTATGTTCTGATTACAGACTTGCAAAGCATTGTGTATGTTTTGTTTTGGCTAACAAAACCAGTGTAGCTTATTGATCATAACACCCACATTTGCAGTGCAAGTAGTCTTCTTCCTTTGTTCTCCAGAAATCATTACTACAGCACCTTAAAGCACTACTTTCCCAAAAAAAAAAAAAAGGTGTTTGAAAGCACCATTATCTTCAACAAACAGGACCTTGCTTTTTCTAGTACAAACATTTCTAGTGCTATTTGAAAAATCAGTAAGGGCCCTTATGCCAACTATATTTTAATCTTAAAGATCAAGAGAATTTTGCAATTACAAAAATCTTTAGAAAAATATGCACTGATTTTGCTCCAAAAAGTGTCTGCTAAGGAAAGTTTTTCAGCTATTATATGCAACAGAAAATAAAATATATCAGGAATACAAAGCAGACCCTAAAAGGCAATATTTCTAACCTGCACTGCCTTGACTGAAACTGAAGTGTATGCACACTCAAATTCCTTTTGGAGACTTATTTCAGATGGATTTGAATGAAAACTAGCAATGTAGATTGGGAAGTCTCCTAAAAGTCTCACTTCCTTCTAAAGTTTTCATCAACCACACACAAATAACACTACTTTCTGAAATCCTACCTTGGTTTTGGGTTTTGGCCAGTCTTTGCAGTCAAGTAACTAAAATGCGAACAGTGACATTCTACAGCTCGACCTGACTAAACAGAGTGGAGATTTAGAGAGCAGAAAAAAAAAGTGTCACCATCCTAATTACAGCATCTAAATAGATATAACTGAAAAGGGACAAATGGTATTAAATAAGGGACAAAATATTCCCAAACAACTAAGGGCAGGATGATGAAGAGCCATTGCCACTTTGGGTACATGTTTGAAACATGCACTAACTACAACACTAACAGATTTCCTGGAAGTTTCAGACTACGATCATCACATGAAGATGTGCACACATAAATCCATGTGACACATGTCAGTGCCCAGTTCAAGAGCCTGCAGATTTCTATCTACACTTGACTGACGAATGGTTAATTATCTTTGAGTTCAGAGCGAACTGATACACCGTTAATGGGTGAAGTGCACTGAATCAAAAAACACTTTCCTGAGTAGAACTAGACCTAAAACAAACCTAACATAAAAATACAGAGAGATCCATTTCCTAAATAAGAAATAGCTACCCTAATTAAATGCCACCTTAGAATCACTACAATAATAATCAAATTGTAAAACACTGACTTAGTTAGATTTCAACATTAAAATGTCACCAGGATCTCAAGACATATACGAAATGAAGTTTCCTTTTTGGAGTACTTTCAGTTATTTAAGCCACTGGTATTCCAACGTACTTCTGTGAACATTCCTACTAACACAACTCATTGCATATTTCCTGAAAAATCTCCATATTACCAGGAATCTACTACAGCCCTTAACAAAAATGCTTATTTTTCCAAATACTTTCAAATTCAGGTACTCACCATGGCAAGTTAAGATTCTTCTCCCACAGGAGGCAAAGAAATAGGTATAGAGCAAAATGTAGCCACAGAATCAAAGACTTTCATCGCACTGTGCACCACAGTTGCATCATATAGGTGAACTCATGTCAAAATCATCCAAAAGAAAAAAAAAAAAAAACACCACGATACAGCTACTATAACCACACAGTGACAACCTGTCCCCAAGAGAAATATGGTGGATAGTGAATAGGTTTTACTGAAATTGTACAGTAATTTGCTATAGGACAATTATGGACTAATCCAAAAGTCAATTACATTAATGAATAATTTTACAAAAAGGCAAATGTACTCTGTAAGGGCTAATGATGGTATGTAAAACATGTAATAAAAATCTTTCTGTGAGCAAAATTCTCTCTCCTTCAACAAAATTTATTGTGTAGCAAATATAACATGCATCTTTTACAATGGAAGTACCTTTTTATAGAAGTATCTATAACAAAATTATCTTTCTCCACCTCTTGTCACAGGACAAGTGAAATTCATGGCTGACAGAATTGTCTCCTGTTGGATGTAACCTGCAGGGGCATTGGTTGGCTTTAAATAAAAAAGCAAGATATTGAGATATGGATCCACAGCTTACTTGAAGGACCTCTGGAAACAATCCTGAATATGGTCTTATGCTGGTGAGATCGAGCATCCTTCCCTCACAAGAAAAATATTGGTGGCATTTAATTTTTAAAAACAGTTCCATAATATGTGGTACTGGACAACAAAATTTTAAAAAGTCATGATTTATAATGACAAAGTTGGCAATCTAAATTAATACTGCAACTTTTCCTACTATAAATTCTACTCAGTTGAACGTTATTCTGAAAGATATATTGGACTATAATATTAGATTAATAAGAAGACAACTTAATCCCTCATGATATACTACCTTAAATAAGAACAGTACTATATTATATCAAAGGAATAACAATCAGCCACTTTTTAGACCTCAAATAATTTAATTCAATGGGGATGTGTCTCATTATCTATTTGTCCGTATGTTTATCTTTCTTCCTGAAAAACATACAAATAAAAATAACAAAAGCATATAAATTTAGGAACAAAGCAAGCCATTCACACTTTACTAGAAATCAGAAATGCGGTGACACTGAAAAGAAATTAAGGATCAAGGCAGAAAGCAAAAAGCACATGAGCAACACTAGAGCAGTACTGGAGCTAATCTCAGAATAAATTACATAAGCAGTATTAAGCAAGAGTAGAGATGTAATATTCAGAGTGTATATGCCATTAGAGAGACTAATATTTGTAGAAACTGTCCATTTTTGAGGTTTGACTTCAAAGAGAATGTTGAAAAAATTGAACAGGTTTACAAAATGTCTAAACAAATAATTCAATATTTGCCGAAGATATTTACGTAAGTCCATTTACTTACCCGAGAAAAAATGTAAGCCATAATCAACTTGCCTCTAAAGTATATATACCAAGGAAATATTTCCAACAGTAGAAGGTATGACAATATAGGGTAAATCCAATTCAATGGAAAATTCTAGTCTGCACAGAATATCTTGGATTGTGACACACTTGTGTAAAACTTTCACTGGGACTAGAACATCCACTCCATAGCAACTGCCAGGCATATAACTGAGTGGCAGCCTCTCTTTTGGGGGAGATGAAGAGCTTTTCTGAGCAAAGAGCTAATCTACAATATATCATGAAAAAATATACTAGAAAGAGAAAGACAGTAGAACACTTTCTGACTAAGATATTGATTTCTTTAAGTTTTTTTTTTCAGGATTATTTTAAGGTGCTCTGAGTTTTATTCCAAGAAAGACCCAACAGAAGCCTACTGGACAAGGAAGAGCTTTGATGACTTGTTTCTCTATTGAAGACCGACTTGTATAACAGGCTGATGTCTACCCAGAGAGGTGGTACTGGTTAAAAAAAATGGCTTCTTCTGCCAGCAAAAACACACTTCCAATAGCTGGAAGCTAAAACCTCAAGCTAGAAATAAGGCAAAATACTTAGCTATAGAAGCAGCTTTGGATTCCTCCTCAGTAAATACTCACAGAGGCACTTACAAACCGGAGTTCTACACTTTTTTTTTTTATTCTGATGTCAGGCTGGATTATCACAACAAATACGACAGACTTGAAGATCTACAAATGAAAGCATATTTTAGAAATTATTTCTTTTAATCTTTGTCATATCACTGATATTAACCTCTCTTTCAAAGCAAGATCCCTTCTGCTCGACTCCTGATGACACTTCTAGACTCTTCAGGCCTCTGTACTAATTCAGTGTTGTCACATAACTTGTTTTTTTTGATTTAGATTATATCAGGATACTGCAAAGGCCAGTAGGCCCTTGGACTCATGACACTATCTTCAGACTATGTAAAACTCACTATGAAAACTTCAGTGTCATCTTCAGAGTAGTTCAACTGCATCTGAATTTCACCTCCTTACAAATTGTTACCATTAACTGAAACTGTTAAGAAGCAAATATTAGAGTTGCTGTCATCCACCACACTTTGAAAGGTGCCTGTCAGCACTACAAACTGCCATTTAAAATCAACACTTCTGTCACTTATTACTAAGTATTTTAAGTTTTTTTTTTTTTTTTAACCTAAGTACACACTCGATTTAATAGGCAGGGAAGAGACAAGTAGGCAGGTAACTGAAAATCCTGCATACTCTTCATTCATAGGTCTTGCTACAAAAGTGGCTCTTCTCATTTAGGGAGAGCTGTTTCTTTGCTCATCTCTATCGAATTCAACATGTGCAACTTTTCTACATATAATAGAACAAATTTGGGCAATTCACCTTCCAGGCAACAGTACAGCTACCAACGTACTCAATTCTTCCCATTTAAGTAGTCCCACCTCCTGAATATGGAAACTAGCTGTTGCATTTTGTTCGTTGTATTATATTCATCTTATATTCAGACTACTCGACTCTTCAGCTTCAGACAGAAAGCCCTGGCCCCTCCTACCGCAGCTAACTTCTGCTGTGGCCACACATTTGTATTCATGAAAAAGCGTGACCAAAGTCAGTGAGCACTTACCTATACCCTCTTCTGCCTGGCTCAGAGAGACCAGAACTGGCTGCAAGGTGTTCTTTTTTTTACTAGAGATCCTTTTAACAAACAGAAAGTTTTAGAAACGCCTATACCCTCTCTGCCTGGCTGCAAGGTGTTCTTTTTTTACAAGAGATACTTTTAACAAACAGAAAGTTTTAGAAACAATTCAAAATGTAATTTGTTATGAGCACCTTCTCTTTACGTTTGCTATAATTTGAAAACTTCCTTTATAACCATTTTAAGTAAAGAGAATGACGTACAAACAATAGAAGTACTTCTCAATATTTAACTATACCTAGCTAAACTGTAATACTAACAGTATAAAACATTAATTAACTATTAATAAAATGAGCTCCTTTTAAAACAACTGAGGCTGTTAAAATGACAAAGATTCTTCACCATCACATCATGAATGAAGCATGTGAGAGTGATGATAAAAACGAAAAAAAAAAAAAACACAAATGTTCATATGAAACACTAAATCACTATTATCAAGCCTTAATAAATACATGCTTTTATGACTTTGACTCTAGAATTTATATGACAAAAACATAGGCTGTATTATGTATTTTCCTAAGAGATACTTTGAAATGGAAAAGAAAATATGACTTAACATTAATATCTGCTGATAGTTAGAGCATTTATAACTTTTTTAAACCACTGGGCTAAAAACTTACGAGAACAAACTGTAAAATTAAACTTACAACATATTGCTGACCATTGGAGCCATTGGAGGCTGACCAACATATTATTTAAAGGTAGCATAAATTCAAAAAAATACTACAATTGTGTTACATTTCAACATATTTAGCTTACTAATAATTATTAACTATATTGTCAACTGTCTCCCTATGAAATAGCTGGTTATTTGTGCTCATTAAGAATAATGAGTTTCCTGAAATTTCGGATTCCAGTGACTGTTGGGGAACTATTCTTTTCCTAGAAGCTCCTACTGAACTGTCCATAGCCTTAATTCTGACACAGATGAGAATCGTGTAGTTCCAGCAAGTACACAGGAGATTAAGGTCTGTCTGTGGCATGTGAGTGCAGAACTAGGGGAAAACAAGCGTTTTATGGACTTTTACGCAGCTTCCAACAGCACCAAGTTCCTTTGCTGCAAGATTTTTGGGCTGCTGTTACGCTACAGCTTTGTGGCAGTACAATAAAAGGGCTGAACTCTTGGCTGGAGTCAACTTTTAATTTGTTTCTTTAGCTTCAGTTCCACTCTACAGCTAAAGTAACTTTTACTCACAGTCAGGACAAAACAGGTTCTGCATATTCGCATACTGGAAGCTGTGCAATTTAAAACATTTTAAAACTGTTGGTTGCAAGAAGAGTTGGCTCCCACAGGACATTTTTGGAAAAACAACTAGAATTGGCACAGCCTGGTCTGCTCTTGAAAAGAGCATTACTTCCCTGTGCTTTAATATGAACTTCAAAGGAAAGTTCATATTTCTGAACTTTGGCTGAAAGTACAGGAAAAAATATTCTAAAAGGCTGAAAAATAATGTTTCTCTCCTACGTAGTGGCAGGCTGCTAAAGGGCTCTAGAGCTCCACAGTTCCAGGGCTCTCTGCAAACATCACTGAGTTGTAAGAATTACACAACAGAGAACCAGGATCTGAAAAGCACGCCCATTTGTGGTCACTTAAAAATAATAATAAAGAAAACAGAGCAAAAGAGAGAGGAAGAAAAAAAATATCTCAAAACCCATCATTTTCCCATGTAGTCTCAGCAAGTCTAAAAATAGTTGATTCAGATACATGGTTATATACACTGAAGGCTCCATTTTTATCTAAGATGTTCGGAAGCATAAAATAAAAATAAATAAATAAATAAGCATAAAAGTTACCCCTTTCTCCCACAGATGACTTCTTATCAACTTTTTTTTTAAAATAAATGCTACCATTAATAGCATCTATATATAATAATGAAATCTATACCTACACCCCTAAAAACAACCATACTTTGACAAAAGGAAAAACATTTAATTTGTAACTTTCTTTCTAGATGTAAGGGAGGAGGAGTAACTAAGGCTTTCACTGACAAATTAGCATGCATATTCTTTCCTCTGAAAACACTCAGTAATTTCTTTCATACCTGAGGTACAATATGTTCATTAGGAAACATTCTGAGGATGCACAGCTGCACTGGCATAATTTCTATCAATGCTTTTGGAAAAAAAAATATTACCATAATATGCTGAGATTTTAAAAGACACAGATTAAGACAAGCATAATCAGTAGTGTTTCTAACTGGGATAGCGCAGCAGCCCTCTGAGGCTGAGAGATGAGCCGAGATCAACACGCTTCACACAGACTGATAAATGATCACTCAGTGCAGGGGGCAGGGGGGAGGGTCCTACATGCAAATGAAGTTTTTTTTATGTTTAATGGGATTTTTACCACTTCCCATACTACACATCTGCTATATTCTCCTGGAATGATAATTTCGGTTACTGTTAGAAAGGAAGCCAGCTCCCCCTTCAACACTGCCGGGTGAATGCTCTCAAAGTATAACCTGTGGAATGGGGCATATTACCTGTGAATTATTAAAAGATGAAAGACTGGCTCGCTTTTTATTACACATTGACGGACCTACTAAGGCAGTACCAAACTGTACATTCGGAGCTCTTGGGATCGGTTCGGTAACTTCCTCCAAAGGGGTATCCTAATGATCCCCACGGACTTCGGCAGCCCCTTGGCTCCCTTCCCTCTCAGCCCCTCACTCCGGCTCTGCGGGGCACGGCGGAAAAGTGAAAACGCGCCGAGGCGCTCGGAGTAACTCCGAGCCCAGGGCAGCTCCCGAGCTACCTGCGAAGCGGCTGCCGGAGCCGGGGCTGCCCTTCCC
>NW_010577869.1:42211-75869 GCF_000705375.1 Tinamus guttatus
AAGCGAAATGTTAAAAAATATGTGCACATACATACATACATATATATATATATATATATAAATTCCCTCGGCTTTTTCCAAGCGCTTCACTCAGCGCTCGAGTAAGGTCATTTCCTGCTGCCCTTTGCGGGAGGCACCTGGGCCTGTCCCCACCCGGCGCCTGCCCCGCTGGCTGCTCTCCAAGGGGCAGCTCGGGAGTAACAGGCTGCACCAGGTCATCGGCAGGACGAATAACCATTTTATCATCATCATCGTCATCATTATCCTCCGGGACAATCCGAACTGCACTGCAGTTTAAATACTCTCCCAATCAGTGGTTGTTATCGTGAAAGATTGTTTTGGGTTCTTCTGCTTCTTTACGTGTCATCATTTGATTATTAATAGAATACACAGCTTACGGCTGCTTTAATGGTTAAAAAAAAATTCACCATGCTTCGGAGAGCTGCAGTGCATTAAGTGAAAATTCAGCGACTTGAAAATTAATAGCCAGTCCTCGGGGTACTGGCAGAAGGTAAAGGCACATATTACTGTGTGACCCGAGGTCTCGTTATTGGTGGATTAACACAGCAGGCAGCGTCCTAGCGTGATGACAGAGGCACGAGCTCAGGGGGGAGAACGCGCATTTATTAGAGAGTAAGGAGAGAAGCAGCTCTGCCGCGGCGGCTGCTAGCACTGGCTCCAAGGGGCGGCTTTGCTGTCCCCCTTCAGCACCAAGCAAACGGCCTGTCTCCGAGTGCCTTCCCTCTGGGAGTCCTTGTGCTCTGGAAGTAGCCAAGCTCCTTAGGGTCACTGTGGATCTGTCTATCAGATTGACTACATTTTGCAAAATACGCAAGGAAGTCATCGTGTGTCTTTGCATTCTATGGATATGGAACCACTAAGGCTCTTGCTAATTCATCAAATTTTATCTTTGTCATTAAAATAGATCACATAGTGTGACTATTGAGGAAGTTTGACATAAGAAGTTCAAGATACTTGCAGCATCATAAGGCAACTTCTTTCTCCTGGAGCAGTCTGGAACATAATTTAAAACACTGGTAATTTTGCCCCTGTGTAGGAGGCCCAGCAGCTTGCTAGCACTGTATAAGGTGGAGGATTACAGCTAAAATGGCACATAGCAGCATGAACAGTGAGCACATAAAATAAACATAGGCTTGGAAGAGGTTTCATTTTCATCTGGTTTCTGGCCTTGGGATGGTATATAAAGGTGCCATTAAAAGAACTGAACATAAAATCAACACCAATATTATTACTCAAATGGTACAAATGGTATCTTCTACATCTGCTACCATGACAGACTGCTTCCAGATAACACTAAAATTGCCTTTTTTTTTTCCTTCAATGTAAACAGCAGAAATTAATCTTAGAAGGAAGAAGAGAATGTTGTATGAGTAAGTAAAGTATTTTATGAAATTCAGGTATAAAAATTTGAAGAGGAAGCAAAAATAATGTAAAAAATTCTTTAAGCTTATCAGAAAAAAGAAACTTGCGGGAGCAGGGGGAGGGTTTCTGGAAATGCAGGAAACAAAAGCAGTAGTCAAGGAAAATTGCAAAAGGGGAGAGAAGATATTGAAGGAGGGCTGAGGAGGTTACCTTAACACTGATGAGCATCAACAGAAAGAGATGCTGAAGCTCAATAATAAACTAAGGAAAGATGAGTTACCAAAGCTGACTGGTGCTAATCAACCACGTCATATTGGAGCAGCTGACAAAAACAATATTTAAGTTCTCGGTAAAATCATCATCTCCAGCTGAGAGTGGGTGGGCTGCGCCCTTACCTTTACAAAAAGAGAAAGGGGTCAGCAGTGGAAATTCAGGCCTAATAAACATTACTTCAGGAAAAGCAGCATTAACGCAAAAGTAAAACTGTAGGATTCAGATCATTATTATTAGAGACACCATTCAGAATGGATTCTGCAAAGGAAAACCAATGTCTCTCTAATCTAACTCCTTCAGTCATATTTAATGAATCTGTGAATAGAAGAAGAGTGCTGCATAATTTAAGATCTTTCAAAAACTTCTTAAGTCTAACGGTTAATTGCTAAAGGAGCTGTATAGCTAACAGGCAAGCAGGACAGCAATGCCATCTTCTAGAAACTGCGTGGACTACCATCAGAATGGTCAGCTTGCATGGGGGTTGGGATGATTTTATTTAATTGATTTCTTTTTGAAGTAATTGTTTTAGGGACAAGAAATAGCAAAGTTTGCAAACTGTAGTTTTAGTTGAGACTCCGTAAAAATTAAAGGATATTGATAAGTTCATCAGAACTAAGAAAAGTAACTGTAAAATGGGAAGTGATGTCATGTTGGCAAATACCTTGTGGTCTACTGATTTTCCAGAAAAAGCAAGCTAGCTCAAGGATTTAATTTAGTAATGATTTCATACCTAGGTATGAAACTGCAATCCAGCTCTTCGCTCCACTGCTACTTAATACCACAAAGTCAAGAGGAAACACATATTTTTAACTCTTTATTTTCTGCAGGACTGTAATGCAGCGCCCTCACAGGCATTCAGAAGACCACGTGCATCTGAGCAATCCTGCCTGAGCTCATCTGAAACCTTTCTCCACCTTCAGTCTTTGCAGAGTGTGATAAAATAGGATAAGGCTCCTCACAATGAAATGTAATAGTCCTTTAAAACCACAGTCAGGGCAAGTGGCCCCTTTCCCAACTTTTAGAAAGAATGAAAATTGATGTGGAGTCCATGCAAAGACACCTAATTTTCTGGCATTGTAAAAGGAGTAAAGACACTTTGCACAAGTTTCTAATTTCCAGTCTGCATGCCAGCTATTCAACTCTTAGGTGCCTACAGTTTATAATGTTTTTAAAATGAGTCAAGAAAGATTTTTTCATGCTTAAAGCCCAAGTCAAAATAGAAGGAAGAAAGTAAAAAGAAAAATAGTTAATACCCCTGTATTTTGCACCAGGGAACCTTCTCCCTCGAACTGAAAAGCATTTTGGCCCTTTGAAATGTAATTGTTGAAGATCACAGCAGAACCTAAAAACACCTGTATGTAATGGTCTGTAGCTGACATCACACATCTGCAGTATTTCTCTGGGACTTTTGATGGGAAAGTGGGAAACTTGATGGCAGGTTTGAGTACCTACATACCATTCCAGTGCATAAAGATTTTTGAAAAATCTAGCCCGGATGGGCTGGCATCTTCATTCATTGTGCTTGAGGAAAGTTAGTGGTCCTTATTGCTGCAGGATATGTAAGGAGCAATAATCCTCCTGAATTATCCTTCAGTGCCAAGAGAGGGAAGAGAAAAGATTACCATGTTATATTCTCAACCTGCAAATATACATATATATGCACAATAGCTCGGGTACTATTGCAACACATTCCTGGTGAAGTTACATATGCAAATCCTAACTGTGAATGTACAAAGCAATTTTCCAAGGGTATGCACATATGATTTATACAACTTAAGTACATCTTCTCAAATTTAGGTAAGCACAAATGCAAGTGCACTGTCACATGCATTGTATTTTGAAACTGCAGCCCATAGATAAAAATAGAACACATAAAGAGTTGGATTCTTCTTAATTAAATTCAGAAAAAAAAAAAAGTAGGTTCAAATATGCAATAAGACTCACCAGTTTTATCCTACTTGGATGTTTACTCTTTATTAAAGTTCTGGGTAGAGATTATAAACAGCACAGTAGCCTACCGTTACAATAGCTATAGAAAACATTTAAAGAAGAGAGAAAATAAACACAAATACTTTGGCACTCGCTTTTTAAAATATACCCTCAAAGATGAGGTTGGTGGATATCCAAGAAAGGGGAATAGCAAGATGCAGAAACATTACTTCAGCACAGCTTTCATAGTATGATTAAAACGGCAAAATAATTGCATTCAATGAAACAGTCAACATCTTAATAGAAAATAAATTATAAAACTCTCACTTCCCATAGCTAAATACCATTTTAATTAAGATTTCATCTCCGATACATTGATTTAACTGCTCACTCACTTATGTTATTCATTAAAATGATTACTAACAGTATGACTTTAGCAGCACTTAAAAATTAAATGAGAGAAGTAATCTCAAGTAGAGAATGATGGATGTGAGAAGGAGAAAACTAAACCCATCTTTACAGCCAGGGGAGAGGGGAAGGGCTAAAACATATAAGACAATACCCTTTATATCTGTAAAGGCACATGTTATCCTTCTTCTCCTTTTATTCCATGATGAAATGAAAAACAAATCAATGTGTAAGAAGACACAGGATAAGTAGACTGATGTGTTTAAGAATAGAAAGGTAACTTCAAATCACAAGAATTTCCTTGGTCTATGATTATTGTCATTGCCTTTCAGTATACCTCAGATTGTTTTCAATCCAAGGCAGAAAATGGAAAGCAAATACTTTCTCATTCCACTCTCTTTTTAGGGCACAAAGCTACAGTCTGTCCTTCTTATTCTCCTTAAGAGCACAAATTGCCCTCCACTACTCCCTCACCTTTCAGGCCATAGCTTCCACAGAAAATGAAAATGGTTTCTCTGCAGCTTCATGGTCATCACAGAGGCCTTGGAGCACACGAAGAAGTTTCAGCATCTTTTGGGAGGTAACTAAACCAGAATATACATGCCAGGAGTCCATCTACTAATGCTAGCCCAAAGGAAAACTCCCCCACAACACACCTGCTGCGGATGATGCATCCTCATTACCAGCTGTTTCTCTCTGAGGATCTGCTTCTGTTGCACCACCCTGTTTTGGGAGATGTGCCAATGTAGGCAAAGCCACACTGAACTATCAGAGGACTAAGACCCTGGCATGAATTGTGACAAATCACCTTGCCAATATAGGTGCTCTCATACAGTGAAAGCAGGTAGTAAAGAGCTTGTTTTTGCTGATTTCTCTTATCTCCAGGCAGGATGGAATTTCCCTGAAAATGATAAGAATACGAATAGTTTCATGGTTTATAGGATGCTCTCGGGAGAATAATATTTGATTATCTGTCTAGTCTTATTTTGTTAGGGGCTAAGAGGGCCAGCTGTTCTATCTGACTACTGTGAGCACTTACTGTTCCAGCCAGATCATGAAGGGCAAAGACATGAGAAAATGAAAAATAATGGGTCAGGTAAAAGACTATGGTATGTACTTTTCCAAGTTTTAAAAGGATTCAGTTAACACATGGTTCTGCCTTTGTTGAAAGTTAAAATAGCTTTTCAGCATATCTTATCCTGACCAATCTCCCTTAGAGTATAAGTTTTTTAACCTACGTACCAGAAGATATAAAAAGGTGAATCCTCTCAATAAGATTGGTCTGCCTGTTAATTGAAAAAAATAGTCTCTCCAGAATGCTGATTTAAACTCTTAATAACAGGATCTTACTGCAAATCTAAATGAAGGGTAATATAATTGCTGTCCAGAACATTAGCACTCTCTCTGCAATATATTATGTCACTTGAAGAACTTTTCCAGTAATTGTTATTAACTGACCTCTAGACCTCTTAATTGTACCAAAATCTTGAGATATTTAGGAAGTTGCTTTTTGGGGAATTAGATTGAATTTCCCTGTATATTAGAGAGGGAATACATTCCCTGAGGTTGAGGTAACTTATCCCATGTATAAAAAGTATAAGGTTCTTTCTCTTTAACACCTCTGTTTTTCTTCTCAAGATTCTTTTCCTGTCTTCCTGTTATTGTGGTTATATGTTATTAGGACGTTTCCTTTTAACTCTGTTTTAGATTTATAGATAGATTTATTTGTCATGACTGGAATAGGTCAAAATTCATATTATAAAACTAATAGTACTTCAAATCTTAATTACTGAAAGAAAACATATACCTTCCAGAATAGTGTGTAATAGGAAATCCTAACTGGATTGTGTAAAGGAAATATTGTCAATTACCAGTAATCTTTTGCTGATGGTCTAAAAATGTTGTTGTTAAGCAGTGCTGTGAGAGTGAAGGTGAAGCTGAAAGACTAGAAACTATAAGCATGCACATTTTGATCCTGCTCTTTTAATAATTTCATTGTGGCAAAATGCAGAATTCCACATGATAAATTTTCAAAACTACTTCTTTGTATCATTAGTAGAAGAGTGCCTTGATTTTGCTACTAGACAAACTCTTGCTTGTGCAGTCCTCTTTAATCACCAACTTGCATATTTGAGCATCTGCATATGATGAAAATTCATCATTGTAGCATGACAAAAATTTCTTGCTGTGCAGAGATAATTCTAGTGAATGACGTAGAAATAATCTATTTTTAAATGTGGAAGAATTATCTTACAGTTTATCGTATGCTCTCAGGCAGGTCATTATCAATTATGAATTTCAATATGTATTCACCCTTTTCATTGGGGACTATCAGAACAGCTGCTTCAGTTTGTATCACTGAGGACTCTGTGATTATATGATCCTTCCCTGGGGTAATTCAACTGCTCTCTTGAGAGTATCTCCTAAAATAATTCCATTGACAATATTGGTGGCATTCATATTATATTCTGCTTCAGCTGTGTTGCAAATGATACGATGGATGTTATAGCCTTTGATTTACCTAATAACCATTAAGAGTGTTGTTTTTGTGAAGCTTCAGCTCAGTTACCAAAGCCACATTAGCCATGTAAAACAGATTCTTTGCGTGGTCTGAAAATTATCATCATTTGCTTTTAGTCAGTCATTGCTGGTTTTTTTTTTTTTTTTTTTTGGGTCACCTCCACAGACTGGATCCAGAATACACTAAGTTCTGCCCCTTGTCACGGCATAACACCAGTGGAAAAGACACGTTCATATAATCTTAGCCACGAGTCATGCTGCTACAGTGCATTGAGCAGTAGTCCCTGTATAAACCCCAAATAAAGTGAGTCACAGCTGCACAAATTCAAGGGACTACGGGAATATACTGCAACTGTAAAAAAGCTTTTCAATAGCAGTGATGTGCTTCCCTGCCAAATAAATATCACCAAACGTGTTTTTTTATAGTGACTAAACACTGAATACTGTCTTTAAAATGTAAAACCACTTGCTTTCTTGGCATGATAGAGAAAGTATCTCTTCTGAAGCCTTATGTGACTTTCCTGGCCAGTAGCACCTCTTTCTTGTTTGGGCTCAGTTTAAGCTGCCTACCCATAAGCTTAACTTCTTCAAGGCTTGTAACAAATGGGAGACCCTGCATGCCACTTCTTCTCACGACATATGATTTCAGCCTTGTTTGAATCCTCAACAATTATGAATATGTTGAAAATAACTCCACAGACTAAATTGCAACAAGGAATTTTGATAACAGAGACAGAGAAAGCAGTGAGACATTTTCGTAGATGGGCCTAATGTAATCTTACTTAATGTAAGCTGTTGTGATTGCACTCAATTCTTGTTTAGAGGCATTTCAAGCCAGCAGAATATGTTTTTATCCTTAAGAATGCTCTCTGAAATATGGTCAAATTTTCTTTGGAGAAGTAATCTAGATTAAAATACATATATTCCCCTATACTGAAATAATTTACCTCTTATCTATCCACAGGAAAAATAAAAAGTCTTTAATAATCTCTTTTGCTAGAATATGTACCTGGATAATAATGTGATTAAGTTCAAGTCATCACTTATCTTCAGGAAGGAACAACTTGACCTCATTAATACCAGTGCCTACAAGAGGAAAGGCACTACTGAGAATAGGAAAAAAGCATGTCAGTAGCCAAGTGATAAGCTAAAACTAAACTGATTTAGTGGACTAAATTATTCAAGCTACCACATTCCTGTATTAACACATTTGCCTTAAGAGTACTGTATTGCAGTTGTCCTGTCCTCTCAACCATAACTGTTGCATTATGACTGTAATTTTATAATGCCTCTAGGATGAACAGGTCAGAAAAAGAAAAGTATTTCTCCTGCACTTTAAAATGTTATGGTGGATTTTAATAGTGATTTTCCCATCGCAGCAAGAGAAAAGTCTTACTGCTAAGCCTCATACAATTTTATAAAGATTAACCAGTTCTACTATTGGAACTGCTATTTTATTTATCTTTGTTGAAGTTTTAAGAAAGAAACTAGAGAAAAAAAAAAGAGAAGGAACACTGAGTATGCACTAAACTTCTGCTGTAGGTATAGCTGCAATATGTTTGGTTCTAATGTGGACATAGAGATCATGGTAGACTCTGAATTAGCAGCCCTGTGGACTTAATTCTTGTGCATATCTGCAAAAAAAGGAACAGAACACACAACACTATTACACAGTATCTCTCTATTGATAGGATGTGAATAGGTGAAAGCCTATTAGGCTAATTAGACAAGATAATTCTTCTGACCTGGACATTTATGGTGTCTTTGATTCTGATCAATAAATTAGATAGTATTACCTATGAAAGTCACTCTTCATAAAGTCCTTGGACCATTTTACACCAGTGGCAATGACTTCCTGTTACTCTGACTGCAACTGAATAGGTGCACTGAACCTCAAGTCCACTGAGCTCTCAAACATACAGATCTACACTGATACTCCAAATACAGAAATAATTCAAAACTTTTGCTGTATTTGGGTCCATGAAAACAGATACACAAAGTTTTATAGATATTGTAGCAGTTAAAACTTTGGAAGTGAACAATTAGATGCCAATTTAGCAAGTAACTAGATACATATTGCGTGCAAAACTTATTATCTTGCAGGGAATGTTAAGTGTTCAGGTTAAAATATTTATTTCCAAGGCTTCCTATAGTCCATGGAGAAGTAGGTAGTTACCCTTTGGAGGATTCAGTTTCTCAGCTGCATAGAAAGCCTACAGTTTTATCTGGGTTTTATTCCCATTCTGTCAGATGGAATGTATTTCACTGTAGATGGCATTATTGTTAATTACCATTTCTGACAAATTTACAGACTGCATTTAATTTCTGGAAATGTAGTGATAAAACTCCCCTTTGCCTCATGGCCCACCCCACAGCCTTTTGCACTGCTCCCTTCACAGTGCAGCTATTGGGAAGCTGGAGGTGGCAAAAGCAAGAAATATTGCTTGATGAGGTTTTGCAGATTTCATAGAGTTCATGTTAAGTATATTAATCACTGCGAATTTTTCTAATTAGCGATGACCAAAAGAAAATCTACATCTTTTGGATTCACTTCTATTTGAAAACCTTGTAGCCATGGGTGGAAGTGCCCAACTCTGCCTGTCACGTCTGAAGATGGGTAGGCTTTTCCCATTCTCATCATATTCATGCCTGTGTCTACTTTTCCTGTTTGCTGGGACAAAATCACCCACATCAGAATAGCTATAACATAGTCAATGTCACCTCTCCTTGGCTGTCTTGTTAGATAGATATACAAAACCAGAGCATTCAGCTAGGAAGCTTCCATTCAAGTCATAGAATTCCTTCCTCCAAGTCTGATAAAGTCTGAAAATTCCAACCAAGCAGTGCTTAAGTGCAGTTGCTAATTCTATTAGTCAAACAAAACCACTGAAATCAGCTATCACCAACTGAACAGAGAAGGACCTAGATCACTAGGATCACTAAACTAATGTTCTGAGTCAGAATTTTAGGGTTAAGTAGCTCTCTGAGATTTTGGTTGCTGGACTAAGAGGAATGGTGTTTTGCAGTGAAGGGCTGAAGGAGAAAGAGCTTTTTTGAGAGGAATTCTCAAACACTAGCAGGATACTCTATCACTGGATCTTCAGACCCATCATCTATCAGATGCTGTACATTTTAACGTCTTGTAATGCTTTTAAGTCCTTCACTAAATGTTTCTCGGCTCCTCAAGTAGTTTCTTAAAGATTCTTTTCTAAACTTGGTTTAAACCCTTGTCCTCTGAAGAGCTTCCATTAATAAAACGCTTAGGCATTTACATCCCAGTTCTCTTAACTCCAACAGGTTTTACTTTCTCTCCAAATATCTCCTGATAACTGGAAAGTTTTATTTTACAATCCAACTCCTGTGCTAGTCCACAGCTTCCAGTAAGATATGCCAAATGGAATATGTAATTGTTAAAATGTTTGCCTTTAGATGGAGAATCTGCTTAAAGTGATATGATTATTTCTGCAAAATCAAAGTAGATTGTAAACAGAACTGTTGCAAGTTTGCAAACAGAATTAATCTTCTTTGTAATAACAACGAACTGGAATCCTTGATTTAGAAATTGTCTCCCAAAGCTCCCTACCAATGAATTTTGCATATGCAGCACATTTGCACAGAATTACTCCATCGTTACTGCTACATAACTTTGACAATGTGCAGAGTACACTAAGGATTTGAGTTCAGCTCTCTTCATATCTGTTCCAAGCTCTAGAAGTCACTAAATTGAGCTGAGTTACAAACATGAATTACAGTGTTCTCCAAAAGAAACATGATATAAACTTTTTAAAATGGCTAATGCAATTCTAGTAACTGAAACCCCTCCTGTTGTAAAGCAATTTTGATAATAGGGATATTGCCATAACTAATAGATATCAATACCAAGTGGTACCAAATCATTATATTAATATGTATATCAATATAGCTGTGGACCTTTTTCTTTTCTTTTTCTTTCTTTTTTTTTTTTTTCTTGTAAACTCCTTAATAATCCTAGGGAAAAAAAAAAAAAGAGAGAGAGAGATGTATGCTTGACTAGGTTGTGTATTAATTACCTAACCAGGAAAGCACAGCTTGGAGGCTCTTCGAGTAAAACAGTGGTGGCCAAGAGAAGGGGTCTTCAAAGTGTCACACCACAGGATGACACCAGAAGCGTAAGGGCTGCAGACACAAACCACAACTGATCAGTTACTAGGGAAGATGTGGCCTGCTGACATTTAGTCTCTGACATTCTGGAAAGAGCCAAGGATGGCATGAACCAAAAGCACAAGTTTCTGCCATACTAGCTGATCACAATTCCTGAATTAAATCAGGCAGGTGAGCAGACATGTCACATAAACAAGTTTACTTGTACCCTCAGTTCACCCACCTGTGAGACCTCCTGGCCACCTCTGAGAAGCCTGTGTGCTCTTGTTGCTGCAGTTGCTGTCGAGCAGCTAATCCCATCTTGGTGCACACTGACTGATTGACCTGTTTGCCTAACCTTAGTCCAGACACAGTCCATATTCTGAGAGTCCCTTAAAACCTCCAAGGAGGTTGAGCTTCCCTTTGCATAGAAAATCCTATTTCCTCCCAACTCCAGAAAGTTTCTGTCCAGACGTATAAAGTCTATTGGACATGAGTGAGAAAATCTGATAGGAAGTTCCCTGTACCTTCGATATTCATTTTTATGATAATTATAATTTTTCAATGCTTTAGGCAGCCTGGGGAAATAAATCGTTATAAAATAGCAATAAGTGTTTACAAAATGAGCTGTTAGAATCTGTGATAAAAAACACAGCCAGATCAAGACACCGTTACTGAAAAAATAATGAATTACTTTCTTTGTGTATCACAGCACATTTTTATAGTGCATCCTTAAATATAACAGCCCCAAACACATAAACCACAAAAAGTCCTTTCTGGGGAATCAAAGTCTTTTCACCTCCCTGATTTGTCTGATTCCTCCAGTTTAAAGAAGTGCTTAAATAGTCTCTCATCCTAACATAATTCAATAATATTTGAGTGGAATGTCTTCAAAATGTTTCCTTTGAGGGAGTAATAGTGTAGCTTGCAATTAAATATAGCAAATTATTAATGCGTTTCCTTGTTCCTTTCTCTATTTTGATTTGCCTAAACATAATTAGTTTGTTTTTTTGCCCTTTATCTACTTTGAAGACCTTCTTTCCATTTCAAAATAGCTGTGTTAGTCATAAAGCATAAAAGTGCTATAAAAGCTGACTCTAAGTGGTGTCCTAAAATCCGTTAGCGAGCATCCAGCATTCAGCAGATTAGAGTAGTAGTTCTCTGAGACTGAAATGACATCTAGGTATGGTCATGTAAACTCATTTTAGAAAAAAAATAACAGCTGGATACTAAAGCAGACAAACAGGCATTTATAAGGCAGCTCTTACAGACTGCAGTATCTACCTAGGTATTTATATAAGCCTCATATCATTTTTTTCACACAATATGAATAGAATGCCTGGCATAGGAAAGGCTGCAGGTATTCCCTCATCAATTTGCACTACACAATGTAGCAGCATGGCTACTGCTTAGTGATCTTCCTACTCTACCTGTCACTGTCTAAATGCTGCCCTGGTGGAAAACAAGCCATTTCCATTTAAAATTCCCTGCAACTCATAAACCAAGCTTTAAACACAGCATCTTGAAAATGCCGTGGTAACTGGAAATAGTGTGGCAGCTCTAAAATCCTGACAAAACTGCATCTGTTTACAAGCATCAGAGTTACAAATGTTCCTTTGCCCATTGCATGTTTATACAATGCTTGTGGCCAAAGAGAAGCACAATTAAAATATAGTTATATTGATAAATTTACCTGTAACAGAGATCAACAACAGGAGTGAATACTGTCATGGCATGCCATTTTGTGACACGTTATCCCTAACAACCAATTTTCAGGGATAAAATTCAAGTGGAAGGGCACTGTATGGAGGCAGGCTTATCAAAGCTTTATGGCGTTGGAGGGTAGAGTCTCATGGGTTAACTGAAGACCTGTAAATCTCCATCAGCCTTGAGAAGAGATATCTTAGAGGAAGAGATTTTGAAGGTAACCTTTCTTTACTATAATTTCTAGAAAAGGAAGTGACAGGACCACTTCACCTCTTCCTAACCAGACAAAGAGTGCACTGTGCACACAAAGCTAGCAAGAAGAATTCTTGTGAGACAAATGAAAGGATGAGCAAAACAGAATTATTTTTCTTGCGGCTCAGACCAACTGAATTGGGAATGGAAATACTGAGGAAAAGGAGGCTAAAAGCCTGAGCTGTATTTTATCAAAAGCTACAATATCATCTTCTTTAAGAGAATTCACTGGAGACCAGTCCAAGGCGCTCAAGCACGAGGATTAATATTCTCTCTTACTGTACATTTCAGAAGTAATTTGAGATATCAAGCAACTTGGAGGAGTGGAAAATACCTTAAATAAACTTAAGTTAGACATCCCTTGTCAGAACATTTTTGAGTTTTATGAGCCAAGAAGTGCCTATAGGGCAGTTTAATACTGGTTACATTACTAATTCTCTCCCACGTTATTCCAGTACTTAAACAATCCTAGTAGTTTCTAAATGGAAAAAATATAGCAAGTCAGTTTGCCAAAATACATCACGTAAAATGATTGCTAGCAACTGATGTGCACAGAGGGAATTTTATTCTCAAAGGTGCTTCTAAGGCACCTACTATCTTTCTATTAGAACAAACGTACTCAGTCTTTTTTATTACACAGTACTAGCATGGGATTTGCTGTGAATTAATATTGGTTTGAACCATCTTGGCCTCAGCTTTCCTTTCTGGGCAAGTTTTTTATTCTGTAGAAAAACAGCCTAAAATGTGAATTGGGCTAAAATGTACTTAAATGTCTTTTCTCCTTTCTTTCTTGGTAAGTTCTCCCACCCCCTCTAAGAGCCTCACTGTAATTATCCACAGTAGACTTTTAAAATAACTCTATTATTATTGCTGTGTCATCCTCCTCAAGCCTCCTCTTCTGCTGCAAAAGGATACAACACACTTGTCTGCGTCCCATTTTGCATAATTTGATGTCTGTCTGTCGTTCGTCCATCCATTCATCCATCTGTGGGGGCACAGAAGCAAGAGGGAACAGCAAATAGCCTGACGGCTCACAGGAATGGCAGCTAGGCTGAGAAGGAGAGTGAAAATGATGTTACCCCTTCCAGCTGTATGGAATTTGCCTAGGAAGAGCAGCACCTGTAGCCACACGCTTGTAACAATCTATCTCCGTGTGCTCTCCCCCAGAGGCTGAGCCATCATCAATGAAGCAGAGAAAGTTTTCCAGGTGATTCAGAGAGCCAAGGAAAGGATTATGGCTTTACATATATTACAAATCCTCATACCTTCCAACTAGCCGTGAAGGAGGTTATGTAGGTTATGTAATTGAGGTTTGCTTATCGTTAACTTTTCTCCAATGCAGACAAGAAGATTTTGAAAATAAAAGTGTTTCTTTCTGATAGTTCCGTGCCTTAGAAGCAGAAGGAACATTGAATCTAATCTTCCTTTTTGTGTGTGCGTGTGTGGAGATAGAAGGTTCAGAAATACTGTTTGTAAGCTCTCATGCTTTTATAGAAGAAAAAAAATGATGAAGAAAAATGATGTTAAGTATTGGAACTAAGGCAAAATTACTTTACTTACTAAGCTTAGGAAGCATTCACTAGAATGAAACATGTTTTTGGAAAGAAAAACTCAACCAACCAAAACTAACCTCCAAACAAATGGAATTTAAATGAGGAGCAGCTTAAAAAGCTTCAAGCTGGGAAAGATCGAAAAAGACTAGGAAAAGATTGATGCTAAAGAAGAATTCACTAGAATGGAACACCCCCTAGGAAAAACAAATGAAAATGCCACCACCACTGCCACTCCTCAGGCAAAGGGGATGCAAACCAACTGATTTTGGAAGAGCTATTCTCCCTACATCCCTCAACAAGATTTTCTTAAGATGATGCCTGTGATGTCCATACATTTGTCTGAATTTCTACCACAAGAGGAAGAAAAAAAAAAAAAAAGGGCAGGAAACTGAAATACTTTTCTTTTGAAAAAAACCTCCTTGCCTTCTACATACATTACAAAGAAGGATTGAAAAAATCAGTAACAACTGTCTTTTTCCTGTGCCAGTCACCTTGAGAGCTACAGTCTAACTCTGCATTTATTTATGGTGACTATCAAGCGTTCCTACAAAAGGGATAGACAGTACTAAGAATGAATATGAAATACTCTTTGGCTGAAGCAGTACATTATTACAAAACCTCCCCTTTGTTACAGAGCAGCTCGTAACCCGACAGAAGGTCACAGGAAGAAAAAAGGAGGTGCTCCAGGAATAAAGGGAAGTTTTCTACAAGTCAGCTGCAACAGGAGCTCACGAGTAAGTCTCATATTCAGCGTAGTCTGTCCCCCTCTTCCAACACCTCAGCATTATTGCTCCTGAATAAAAAGCACTTTTTTTTTTTTCTTACAATATAGGAAAAAGATCAGTTCAACTCACAAAACAGAATTTGTTCATGCACATGTTTCAGCCTGAACTTTGAAGAGCAAGCACTGCTCTTCCCTCACATGTCCCCCACCAGCAAGAGATACCCTCCGAAGGGCCTGCCGAATGGCTGCTGGGCTGCCACACCGTCCCCCTAGAAAGGCAGCAGGAGATTTCCAGAAGCTGCACATGGGCCCACATGTCCCCCAGCCGCCATGTTGTCACCATCAGGACAGCCGCCCTCCCAGGGATGCCACCTCCACCACACAAGCTTGTCCCAAGCACCACTATGCACCACCAGCAAAATGGCTGCCGCTGCCTGAGGGCCACCCACCAGTTTAGCCCAGACATTTTACATCCCCAAGCAGTTAGAAACTTTAGACCAGCCATGTTACATGTCATTTAATTATTTATTTCCCCTCTTTTCTACTTCATAGCAACTACAGCACTTGCATGTGCAGCATTAGCCCGGGCCTGGCCCAGGAGGTGCTCCCTCATTGCTTGTGAGGGCATTTGTCCATGTTGGGATTAAACAGAGCTCTCCAGCAATTTCAACAGGACATAAGTTAGCACAGCCGTTAACTGTACATTTTTCCAGGCACTTAAATACTCATGCTAAACTATTTCCCCACACTGGGGGTGCTACATTGGGTGCGAGATATCTTTGAGTCACTCACTAATTACCTACCTAATAACAGCTCCCAAGACTGAGTTTCTGATTCAGAATAAGGGAAATATACCATGAAATGAAAATGCAACCCTCATCCCACATTCAGTTTATTGAAATCCCAATGCCTGTTAAGTATTTTTATGCTTTAATGATTATTACACACTTGCATAAGCTGGAAGGAGTGCTAGGAGGAAGGAAAAGTTGTATATAGATTTTTAATTCTTCCAAATACCAAATAATTCTAAAGTAAACATTAAGGATCAGTGATCTCTTTGAGTAAATTTCTCACTTATTTTAATTATAGGTGCTTCCTCTGAACGACAAACTTTTCTTTCATGGTTAAGTACAGGTTTATGTGAACTCCATTTTTAACCCTAACCTAACATTTCACTGAAACTGTCATACTTCTTCTTAGCAAGAAAAACATCTGTCATCCTCTTTACCAAGTTCCTTTTTAAAAACAAATATATCAATATATCATCTTCTTTTATCTAGCCGGACTTGCTGAAGTGTAAAAGAATGAGAAAAGCATCAACGCTCTTCAGGTCTTCAGGTGTGTCGATATGAAAATTTCCTACGATTTTCTCTTTCAAATCTATTCCAAATGCTTAATCACCCAAATAATATACCACATTTCTAAGCAATTTGTTTGTAACCATCTATGAAAATAATATGGGTCTTGTTCTGAAGTATCCTTCCTGGATGATTTCCCCACCATTTTCTCCCATTTGGAGTAATCTTCCTAGTTTCTTCACCCGATTTCCTGTGCTTTGATTCCTTATAGCCTTGCACTATCCAACCGATGTGATTTTAATAACTTTTCACTTAAAGTAGTTTTTCTGGGGGAAGGGTGGGGGTGGAGGAAGGGGGCAGAAATGCACAGAGAATTTTTTGATTGGGATGCTAATTAGACATTCAGGCCATTTTATAGCCTCATTTATGCATTATATCCTGAAAGATTTTACACAAAATGGACAAATATGTAAAAGACATGTCCTTGAAGACTAGACAAGGCCTTTGAGTTTTTTTTTCCTTGATTAGATAGGTGGAGGACAACTCCTGGTACAATTTTTGGTACCTATGCAACCTCTTGTCTTTACTTTGGCAAGACCACACTATAGATCACCATGAAAGGAGAAGACAGAAATAGCCTCAATCTCACTTCACATTGTCCTGCATCCTTTGGGACTCCAAATAAGCCAAAGACTAAGTAGGGCAGGTAGGAGAAAGGCTGCTGTGGCCCTTCACCTCCTGCTATGCACCTGCCCCACGAAAGAATGATCAGAAGGACACTTTTCTTCCTCTGCCAGGTTTAAATACCCCACTTACTGTGTGCTAAGCACAATAAGCTCCATTACAGATCACCAGGAACATGGCAGATCTAGGACAGGAGGCCATTAAGGTTTCCTCTTGCAGATGCTGTGCTTGCAGGCCCTGGCAGTATTGTAAGGAACCACAGAAAACAGGGAAAACCAAAAGTCCTGTAGCTCACTTCTGCCTCCGTTACTCACACAGGCAGGAGCTGCCTTGCAAGGAGTGCCGTGGGATTGCTGGAGGAAAAGGATCACCACAAGAGCAAGCAAGCAAATCAGACCCAAAAATGAGCACAAAGTTTTTGAACAGACTTCTCAAGCGTGCCCTACTTTTAGGTCATTACAGGTCATCTCTATATTTGGGCTGTCTAGTGCCTTCCTGTGGAGATGATTCTTGCTACTGTTGTCAGAGAGGCTCAGATGACTCTTTGACTATGAGTCTTTGAAATTCAGCAGGGCAAAAAAAGCAGCCTACTCCCGCTTTCTTCAGCTGCTGGCTAATAGGACTGGCTCTGTAATGCATGCAGATGTCTGAGCTGGGGGGTGGGAGGGGAAAGAGGGTTTCCAAATAGTGTTTGGTTTGACTTTTTCCTCAAGTAAAATTTAAATTGTAGACAGTTACTTATGAGACAGTTACTTATGAGATCACATGGATCACAAAGTCAAGTTTTCAGCAGGTAAAAAAAAAATGTCTATTTGTGTGTGTAACTGCAGCCTCCTTGGATGTTTCTGGAATTATATTGTACTGAATTTTATGATCATACACTGTGGTTTTCTTCATTGAGTAGGTACAAGGCAGACGCTGTCTGAATGGTATTTTCTTCCAAAACAGGTGCCTAGTTTTAATATACAAGGAGATGATCACACACAAATCTTTACATTGACTGAGCCTTTAGTTTCAGATTTTATACATGCTTACATTTTAGAAATGCTAATCAATAAGCTAACTTGCAAGTCAAGTTATTAATTGATGTGAAAAACATGGCCAATATAGTGAAGATTTCAAAATGATAATATTCCTTCACTCTGATCAAAATATATTATGATGAATGAGACTTATGAATGTTCTGAACAGGAAGATCCAATATATTAGTTTTTGCATCACATACCAGAGTGAGCAAAACATTTTAAAAGATTAATTCTCACTGGAAAATTTAATTGGATGCAAAGATACAATAAGCAATTGGTGCTTGAGCAGGTGTAAGGGATTCAAGTATAATTACTATCATGAGAAATCAAATGCCAAGAGTCATAAAAATAAATGTCAGAAGTAATTCTTGTATATGAAAAAGGGGTTGTTTCCCCCACCTCTTCAAAAAATATGGGGAAAAAAAAATGAGAAAAATGGTCAGGTAGAAACTTGTAGTGTTGAACAAAAACACTCAAGATCTGTCATGGAAGTTAGGAGCAAAGTCATGGTTAAAACATGCTTCCTGTCATAATCCAAATATCCTGCTAAAATTAACAACATATCATTCATAGCAAATTCTGATTTGATTATGATATTCCCTCTGGCATTAATGATTCCTATTTCATCAAGCCTGAAATAAAATATATAAATATATGCATTATACTCATTAGCATCAAAAGTTAATATGTCGTTGCCATTATTATAATTTATCAACAAAGCAGCTACAGTTCAAGCATAAGTATTTAGGCCTTAGCAAGAAGTATAATGTGTGAGTAGTGAGAAAAGGAATAATTTCAAATAGTTATTTATCACATTTTGATAATCTTAGAATAAATGGAAGTTTTCAGATTGAGATTAATGATCCGCAACAGTGAATGGACAGTCTACTTGGTTCAGTTGCATGATTGTAATGTAAAAAGGAAAAGTTTATGCAACTTCAGAGTAATAAATGTAAGATATCAAAGTACAGTAAGAGATCTAGTCATGTTATGAAGAAGAAATTCCTGGCAGCAGAAAACAACACAAAAGTCACCTCTCACATTGGCTTTTAAATGATGGACTAAAGCATTTTCCCATATACCAGAGTGATGTGTATCTGTAATTCTGGTTTGCATCCTGCCAAGTGAAACAGTTCTTATTAGAGGGCAAATAGTATCACTGTTAAGATCTGTTACTTTTATAGTTAATTAGTTTTTCTTTTCATTATGACCTGCATTTTTTAGTTCTGATTGCTTCATAGGAGTGTTGCACTGAATAAGTGTTTTTTTATTATTATTATTTTCTCCCAAGCACTATAAACAGTTAAAATATCTATCGTGCAGCATTAGCAAAATCCTAGCTCCCATAGTGGAAACTTCCTGCTACAAGCAGCTCATGCTGGAAAAGATGCAAGCCTTGATATCACTTGTAAATAAAAAATGCTATACACATGAATTGTTCCAACAGTTCAGAGTGTTGCACTGAATAAGTGGGGGTTTTTTATTATTATTATCTCCCAAGCACTATAAACAGCTAAAATATCTGTCATGTGCAGCATTAGCAAAATCCTAGCTCCCATAGTGGAAACTTCCTGCTACAAGCAGCTCATGCTGGAAAAGATGCAAGCCTTGATATCACTTGTAAATAAAAAATGCTATACACATGAATTGTTCCAACAGTTCAATAGATGTGCTAACATGAATGAAGTTATTCATCTGTCTAGCAGGATATGGGCCAGGGAGTTTTGAGAGCAGAATCTGCTTTTCTTAGCTGGCTAACCTCATAGACTATGAGATCATGCCACTGAACATAAAGAGACTGCAGTTGATAAAGCAGCTGCCACTAGACAAAAAAGCAGCCTCCTGTTAAAAGTGTCACATGAATTTGGCAAATTTACTGAAAGGCTAAATTATACACAAAACTATACACAAAAGCCAGATCAGTTCCCAACTCATCATAGAGGTATCCTTGTGGAAAACTTTGCATTTCCCTTTGTTGAACTTTATGAGGTTCCTGTCTGCCCATTTTTCCAGCCTGTCAAGATCCTTCTGAATGGCAGCACAAGTATATCAGCTGCTTCTCCCAATTTTGTTCTGCCTGCAAACTTGCTGAGAGTTCACTCTATCCCATTGCCCAGGTCATTACTGAAGACGTTTTACAATACTGACTCCTGGAGAGGACCATTAGTGACTGCTCTCCAACGGGACTTAGTGCTGTTGATCGGATGTTATGGGAGACAGTGTTGAAAGCCTTGCCAAAGTCAAGATAGACCATTGTAGAAGGCTACAGCCTGACATTAGGAGTCAGACATAACCCACAAAGGGAATTTCCCCTTCATAAATCCATGCCAGCTTGTCCTGCATAATCCTGGAAACCATTTCCAAACTTATTTAAGGTTAAATACCAGGATATCCTTGTTTATCTGTGCAGGCCTCTTGCCACCTTGCTTGATTTCACACACATTTTGATGAACTGTTCTGGAGCTTGGAGGTGAATCTCAGAAAATCAACCATTGTGGACTTCTTTCTACAACTTTCCCTTGGATTCCTCCAAGCCTCAGAAGCCCGCGGCAGGGCAGCAATGCAGGGAGATCAGGGCCAAGGTCGCCCTACTGATGCCCAGGGTTGCAATCCTGGTGTGCCCTGCTCTCAGGATTCTTAAGTCCGCTATCTCACAGCCACTACTGTCAAGGCTGCCCCAACCTTCACATCCTCATGCTGTCATCATCGCTTACGGCAGCTCCTTCATCACTTATGTCAGCAAGTCATCATGAAAGCACTCCAGAAACCAGCAGCAGGATTTAACTGCACTGTGCTAAGCCACAACTGGAGGGGGACAGAATTTTCAATGCTTGTTCTAACCATCTTAAACATTGTCAGCTGATTCGGAGAGAGAATGAGAGAAAAAGTGAAGCTTAAAATTTAAATAAGTTGCTCTGCACAAAACAGTCTTCACAAAACGCATGTTCTTTGCACTTCCCCCTTTTATACAGTATTAGAAAGAAATGACACTAGTCTTTGGAAAGTGGAAGAAACATTGAATTCCTTCCTTTTTAGTAATTTATATCAGGATCTCCCAAGATCTGCAAATAAATGGAAGGCAGAGTTGCTTTCAATATTTAAAGTGTTATGAATATTCATCTTCCACTTTTGCTGTGGTTCCTATCCACCATGAATGTGAAGGACAACTGTTCAAAATGTTTTAAATGCTGTATCTAGTTAAGTGGTTCTCTTCTGCTATCTGATCAAGTTTGAAAATATTGCTCAGGCCCCTTGTTTAATTAGCATCTGTATGTAAAGAATAATAGAGAAGAAAAAGAAAATAAAAAAGCTTTTAGAATATGATTTTGGATTGAAAGCTTCCTGAAAAAAAAAAAAACTCTTTTTTTTGTGTTAAAATGTGCTAACTGGCTACACGTCAAAACTGGGTCCAGTCTTGGTCAGCTCAGTTTATCCACCAATGACTGGGATGAAGGGACAGAGCGGCTGATACAGTGGAGGGCTGTGCTGCCATTCAGAGAGACGTGAACACGCTGGAGAACTGGACCGAGAGGAACCTCCAGAAATTCAAAGGCAAGCACAGAGTCCCACATCTAGAGAGGAGTAATCCCATGCACCCCATGCCCTGGCTTGGGGCTGGCCTGCTGGAAAACAGCTCTGTGGAGAAGGAACTAGCAGTTCTGGTGGACAACAAGAGGACCACGATTCAGCAATGTGCCCTTTTGGCCAAGCCCAATGGATGGTTTCCTGTGGCACATTCGATAGAGTGTTGGCAGTAGGTCAAGGGAGGTGGATCCTCCCCCTCTACTCAGCTCTCATGAGGCCACATCAAGAGTCATGAGGCCAAGTCACAGAGCAGGGCTCCCCACTACAAAGGAGACATGGAGCTACTGGAGAGAGACCAACATAGGGCTACAACGAGGATAAGGGGAATTGGAGCATCTCTCCTACGAGAAAAGGCTGAGGGAGCTGGGCCTGTTTGGCGTAGAGAAGGCTGAGAGGGGCATGTTGTCGGCATATCTGAAGGGAGGGTGTCAAGAGGATGGCGAGACTATTTTCAGTGGTGGCCAGGGACAGGACAAGAGGCAACAGGCATGAACTGGAACACAGGAAGGTACCTCTCAAGAAGGTACCTCTGAATATGAGGAAAAACTTATTGACAGTAAGAGTGACAGAGCAGTGGAGTGTGTTGCCCAGAGAGGATGTGGAGTCTCTTTCTCTGGCAATAGCCAAAAGCTGTTTGGACACAGTCCAGGGAAGCCCAGTGCTCTAGGTGACCCTGCTTGAGTAGGGGGCATTAAATAGATGATCTCCAGAGGTCCCCTCCAACCTCAAGCATTCTGCAGTAGATCATGCCTACCTTGTTATTAATTTCTCAGCTTTCTGTAAGAGCACAAAACTATTCTTTAATGCTGATGAAATATTCAGAAGAAAATAAATAAATAATCTTAGTATTTTGATTAAAGGAAAAAGACTTTCCAGTGGAATAATCTTTGGACAGTTGCTGATAAGCAACACATTACAAGCTTATTTTGCCCTCCAAGCATAGTTTGTCTCCATAAATTTTTGCATCCATGAAGAAGAAAATGTGTAAAGAGACAAGCAGAACAGACTGCTTCTTCACCAATAATTTCATCCTTATTTTTATCTTGGCATTAAGATTTTGCCTTATTTTATATTACATTGTTGTCTCTGCAGGGGAAGAAATGAAAAGGAAATCAAATTCATGCTGGGGCTCCAGGAGGTGTTATTTGCAGTGTCCCATTAAATCAGTAAATCTCCTAATAAGCAAACACTGCAAATAGATGCACAAGAAATTCACTGGTCATACAACTGAGACTAGACAGCAGCCACTGATTTACAGCTCTATGGAAAAGCAAGAATTAATGCATGGATGACAAGCACACATCTACCAGAGCATTTGGACAATGACATTCAGTTCCAGGGTGAATCCCAAGTTTCCTGGAGCCACCCAAACTCTCAGCACCAATCCAAGAAAGAACCATTTGTCTGGGAACAATGAGAGAAACAGCAAGCCTCAAAGTGACAGTAAGAGCCAGGCACCCCCTGTACAGTATGTGTGCTGCTCACCAACCTGCCCCTGGAGCTCTAATATGGTCAGGAGACTGGTAATGGACTGGATTTTGCTGAAAGTGTCAAAGAATTCCTAGAGAGCTCCAGGAAACAAGCTGCTCAGATACCACTAAATACAAAGGGAAGAAGCAAGAAAGCAGCATTACAAATATTAATCTCCTTTCATTATCCTTATCTTATCAGCAAAGTTCAGTCACTGTGAGAGCATCAGGAGCTGGCTCACCTAGTTTGAGTCACTATAACTCACTCAGTAGGGAAATGGCTGTATTACTGCAAGGATTTGTTCTGGGATTGCTTATGACCCATGAGTGATAGCCATTTCACCTGAACACTATGTTAACTGTAAATAGGTTCCTCATCTGGTACCTGTTTCACAACTAAGAAACACCACTAAGGTTACATGCTCTTCCTCCATAGTGTGGTATTGCAACTGTGGTCTCTAATGTAGGCTCTTCAGAATTAAGACTGGAATGTTGTGTAAGGTATGCTACAAAAATGAGCAGCAAAAAATGACACACAAACATGCTCCACACTCATGAGCTACAACAAAGCAATCCAGAAACAAGCTAGTAAGCTAATGGGAAGATAGTGCCTCGTTTAGCAGGCACCAGTATGCAATAAGCCAGCAGTTAAGTTTTGAGCTGAAGGACATAAATGAGCCTTCACTGTTATTTATTTACTCTTCGTATTCTGTTTTTACTTTCAAAGTCAGGAGATTGGAATACTAGAGAGAAGGCAGTGTTCTCTGACAGGCAAAACCTTTCAGCACTGAGGAATGTATTTGTTGGTATCTATTAGCACTTGAAGGCCAGAAATAAGAAACAAGATGAACTCTAATATTATCTGAACTACATGTAACACTTAATTGCTTGGGCTCTACAGGTTATGTCCCAGAGCTGGCAGAGGCCTAAAGGAGCAAGAGGTTTTATAGAATGTTTCTGTACAGAAGGCTGTCATTGGTGCAGAAAGGCCCAGTTAGCAGCAGCTCAAGGCACAGAGGATGAAGCACTGATAGCAACTGTGCTCTGTTACCTTGGGATTGCAGATTCCTCAGCTTCCCACAGGGCGTCAAGGCCCAAGGGCTCCCAGACCTGAAGGGCTACGTAAGCAATACCTGGCGCTCTCCCCCAGGGGAGGATGCACTGTTTGAGCAGGTTTCCTGCAAACCTCACCTGCATTTTCACTAGCAAACAAGGCCGGGAAGACTATCCTGTCAGTACATGCAAGAGGCTCCAGGACTGACAGACCGCACATGGACAGATGCCTAATAGAACTCTGTGCTTCAACAAATACACAGTGTTAAGTTGTCATTTGAAGTGAAAGTTGCACCCACCTGATCCAAAAATCTGTAATAGATTACCTCATGAGGCTTGTAAAATCTCTACCTCCTGAACACATGCTTATTTTACTTAATTCATGTCACAAACAAAAGAAGGTTATTAATTGTTCATACTTTAAATAGAATTAAAATAGTCTCTTTCCCCCACCATAGTGATGACTTTCCATCATCCACAGTTTATATCAGGAAGCCTGCCCTCCACAGCCAAGTACCTACATGCACTGCAGAAAAAACACAAACAAAAACCCCAGCACAGTTTGATAATAAAAGCCACATTATAAGGCTCTTTACTGCATCACTTTAAAGGACAAAATTCTTCATGCACATGGCAAATTATGGTGACAAGTAGAGTTGTCTCCAGCCCAAGTACCCTTTGAGACAAGCAAGTAGTGTCTAAGGGGTGATCTGGAAAGACAAGCCCAACCATTAGATGAAACCTAGGCCCGTATGTTATGCTTCCCGTTTAAAATACCAGTAAAATTAAATCAGTTTGGGCCATAGCTTGGATTATGTAGACCTCTGAGAAGAGTGGTTCTAAGTGACGGAATGAGTAGCAATAGATACACACTGTAGCACAGTATTCAATCAGATAATAAAATACATATTTTTGTCATGAAATAGTCAAAAAAGCTGAGGCACCCAAGGATGCTCTAGAAACTCCAGCCTTGGCAATTGTCAACACTCAACCTGACAAGGCCTTGCACAACTTGATCCAAGCTGGCTATACTTTGAGCAGGGGATTTGACAAGGATGACCTCTAATATATAGGACACAGGGGCCTCGCACAGTCCTGCTCTTCTCAGGAAAGCACTACGCAATCCCAACCCAGATCCCAGGAGCCCCAATTCCTGCATATAGGCAGAGTCAGTCCCAGCTTCCATGAAGACAATTTGTTTGTCATGCTGTCATGTTGTCCAGCTAGACAGAAAAGACTATTCCTGAAATTTTCATAGGGCATTTCACTGTAAGACTTGGAGCTCACAAGCTCCTCTCCCTGCCCTTCCAATCTATTGAAGTATATACATTTTAGATTCAGTTAGCAGACTATGCGATGTATGCTAACCCAGATGGGTGCAAGGAACAGAAATTCTGGTATTTTTTATTTTCTCTACCAGTTAAATATATATTATACATCAACCAAAAGGAAGGAATGGTTTATGAGGGAAGCGCACAGTGGTATAGGCAATACTACATTAGATCAGCACAGTGGGCTACTACCAATCCATCATGACAAGATTTACTCAGACTTATTCTGAGTAAAGTTTGCTACCCTATCTGCTCCTATTGATGAACTAATCTATTAGGAGCTTTCCATATCCTTCTGAAAACATAAAGCATTGCCGTATTTATTTTAATGAATGTCCTCATGTACCTGTATAAGTCAAGGAGCCTATTCTCAGTAGGCTAAGGAATAATAATATTTTCCCTTCATCTGGAAAACTGTAGCCACAAAAAAACCCCAAAAAACAAAAAAAAAAAAACAAACCCACCACACACATAACAGGTTACTTATTCAATAAAGAAAAAATAAATCCTGAAAGAAAAGGGATACAAATCAAACACTTGTATTGTCAAAACATAAAAACAAAATTACAAAGTGCAATGTATTTAAATTAACTTTAATAAGAAGTACAAAAAGATAATGTTAAGCAATATTTTGCATGTGATTAATAAATATTCTTCAACAGCAAGCAAAGTGACACATTCAAACATAAGTCCAGTTATTTTCTTTTACATTTTAGAAAAGTAACAACTTTTTTTTTCCAGTTAAAACAAGGTCACAAATTACAGAATATTATCATCCCCTTTAATTAATAGCTATGAAACCTACTAAATAAGTGGACTGTCACTCAGATTTTATATGACACTGATGTTCAAGGTTAAGTATACGTACATTTAATCATGCAGTTTCTTACTGTGCATGTGTGTATTTGATTGGTGTTTAGTTTTCTTTAAATCTCTTGGTTGTACTCTTATTCTCCTTGCCAATACACCGAGAGCAGCTATTATCAAACTCTCAGACAACTTCACACCCGAGCAACACACTAAAGTAAAACACTTTCCAACTCCAGTTCGGCTGAGAAATTGCTAACAATATGTGAATCAGACTCCATGTTATTTTTGCTGTTTTTTAATTGAGTGTAACAAGATCTAATATTAATGGAACTGATTACATTAAAGTACCTTCCAATGTTTCTTAATAAAGTTACTATTTTGGAGGGGAGAGGTTAAAGAGGGATGTTTAGGAACTGATTATTCAACAGGTTGTAGAGATACGGTGCATATTGTACATATGTATTCTAATAAATAGATGTAGAGTACTACTTTGCATTCCACACTAATGCTAAGCTATAGCAGCCAATAAACTGATAAATTCAGCCAGAATCTAAACAAATTATCACAAGCTGTTGATCAAAGCAATACCCTGTTCCATTCTGTACTGGCATCCATCCCCAACAGCACAGATAGATGGATGAAGTACTGGAAAACAAATACAGCACTTCAGCTTGTCAAAGTTCCCCTCTTCAAACGTCAGCCAAGTGAAACCATTCAGAGCCATCATTAATCACCTTGAACACAGACACGCACTCCAGGCCACTCCATCAAATGAAGAACTCACAATGTCATATAAGAAGTTTTGAAAGCAAAGTTTAACTTAGGAAATAAATCTTCCAGTAATAAAAATATATACCTTTGTGTTTAAGTGAACACTAAAGGAAGATACATCATCTTGCATATTTTAAAACACCCCCCAAATTTCTTTTGGCAAGTGCGACACCTATTCCTAACCCACAACACTTTCACAGTATTCCTAGAAGGCATCCCAATGAAGTACCAGGAGATATCAAGAGATATCAAGTCCCATACTTCAGTACTGCTGGTTCTTCCTTTAAAGGCTTATTTACATAGGTTAAAGAAGTAGACCTGTCTATCCAATGGAGGGCTCTCGTGCACTTCCCCTCTGAAAAAAAGAAAGAAAAAAACCTTGCTCACTTCAGTGATATAGACTATACATACGATCTTGATCAGTTTTCCTTTAAATTAGAGCAAGTTTTGCCCTTATCTCAGTGTAAGCTTTATCTCTTCCAGTTAGCCCTAAACACAGGCTCCAAAACACAGCATAGGGAGTCACCCAGAGCACCTTGCATCCAGCATCAAGGTCTAGGCTTAGGTAAGATGTTGGGGAGGAGGCTACATTACATGAATGTACGCAAAACAAGAACTTTTCATATGCTTAACATCTGTCATTCATTAAAAAAAGGCTTTTATTCCTGTATGCCTGGAGTGAGGAAGCCACTTACTGATCTTTACAAGGCTAGAATTAAAATTCAGATTCAAAATAGCAGAATTAAGATTCCCAGTTATTAGCTACAGAAATGAAGGAGATTCTCCCTAAGTTGGGAGAAGAATATAAAAAAAATGTTATACAAAAAGAAGATAAAGCATCAAGAAGTAGTAGAAATGCCAAAACTCAGCTTTGCAAAGAATATTGGAAGCTGGTGTGATGTAATTTTCATCTAATTTCATTATAGTTACTTTAACTCTGCAAAGCCTTTAATAAGAGAGAAAAAAAAAACCCACAACTTTATACATAGACATCAAACCATATCACACTTGCAGACCCTGTTTAGATTTGTGTAGGCTTTTGCATGCTTATACTACTGTTTCTTTTAAATGAAATATTTAACTTGCTTGGCTCTCCGGTAACAGTTTAATTCATATTCTGCTTTTAAACTCATTCTACTGCTTATCTGAATTTTAGCATTGTATCTACACACACTGGGACATGGACCAATCAATCACAGCTATATCAGACTTCTCTTTCATCTAAGCCTACTAGGAACCGATCGGTTGAACAGTGTAAATTTATCCTGGAAAAGTTCAAGGCGAAACTTTTGCACCACTAGGCTTTCAGAACAGGTAGTAAGAGGTTTGGCACATGAACGCTGAACCATGCATAGGTGAAAATTACATTTTAACAGAATGGACAAAACCCTACTTTAATCCTGAAGCTCCCCCTCAGGGAGCACACAGTATTGCATGGTTTTCATAAAGCAGCCACCACATGCCTTTTAGTTTCAAACTCACAAATCACATCCCTTGAATTCAGCAGAGTCACACAGGAGATACCCCAATTTCTCAGGCTTCAAAAGTTACCTTCCCACAAATCACATATGGTAATGAAAGCTCAAAAACTGAACCTGAAACAAAAATACACATTACCTCCTTCAAAGGCATCCTCATCAAACACCCCAAAAGTCACTGCACAGAGGACCACAATCACCTCCTCCCTCTCCCCTTGTTTTACTCTTCCCCAACTGGAAGTTCTGGTTTACTCTTCACTCTAAGGTCACATCACCTTAAAGAAGCAATCACACCACTCCATTTGCTAACTCTAATCCCTGGGGGAGGAAGTGACTCAGAGCACCTGGGGGAGGTCCTGCCTCAGTCAGTCCCAGAGAGGCTCTTTCATGCTCTCCCACCAGTGACTGAAGTGGCCGGCTAGTTCCTAAATTCAGCATAACGTTCAGAGACATGTGTAGTCTCCCAGGCCAAGCATCATTCTCACCTGCCCCCCTGCTTTTAGTGACTCTCCTCAGTCCTCTACTCCACTCTTATTTTCTGTATAGCTTCCAGTCCAATTTCTTATGTTGGATAGTTCTCATCTATCCGTTTTACTCAGAACTCAGTCATTTCCAAGACAGCAGAAATGACCACTTTGAGCAAGCATTCAGATCATGCTGAATGATCTACAAGACTGCAGTTTTTTTAAGGTGCTCAATAATGCAGCAGATACCAGCTGATTTACCCAGATATGGAAAGCAAAATTAGTTTCATTATTTATAATGTCATCAAGATTTTCGGAAGTCACTGTTTTAAAATCAATCTGTTAAGACTCAAACCCAGAGTAGTACTGGGGCTGATAAACCTAGCCGATCTCTGTATTCTTTACACTGACTTCTAAATTACTATTAAATTCCTGATCGTGTGCAGCCAGAATTACATGGTACTTTGGAAACCTATTTCCAAAGCCTTGTTTGGAATTACACTAGTTGCAGCCCAAGTTTACCACAGTGTTATATCACAGTATATATTGTAATTGTTTCCTAGTCACAAAACATAGGATATGACACCCTGATCCTGAATAATGAGAGAAATAAATTAGACTATGTCAAGCATAGTTTCACAAGTAGATCCCATATGAAGTCTCGGATACTGGAATGTCTTGCACTTGCCCACTCATGCTTCCCCTGTCCACATTTTTAAGTACTTGAGATCAACAACTCTTACTCAAGTTAAAAGAAACTTGTAGGTATTCAACATATACATTTATGAGCCCAGCTGCAGCTAAATGGAAAGAAGGCTTAACCTTGGCATTTCAGAATTCCATGCATGGTGCTTGCGTTCACTCTAAATGTTGTTAAGTTCCAGTTTAGTTATCCCATTGCATTACAAATTTGCTGTGTATCGTTATTCTCTTGTTATAAATGTCTCAGTGGTGAAACAGTAAAGAAGATGCCTTATTCTCTATCCACAGGAGTCTGCTTTAAATACAGATCAGCTAAACTGAATTTAAAGGTGAAACTCCTCTGTAACGCATGCATTCAAAACACTTGCTGATGTCCACAAGAACTGCATATGGCTATTGAAAATATATTAATTTATACTGAGTAAATTTATATGGTATGTCTATTTTTCTACATTGTGTGTTAAATGCATCTTTAGCATGTACTAAACACACGTTTATTTTGTCTCAATGCCTCTAAGCATAACACAAGCCTTGAGAGCCTTGAAAGACTGGTCAGTGAATGAAAAAAATAATCGCACCCAATAAAAGTACTAGCAGCAAGGCTGACTACTGTGAGACAGCATTAGCCTTCTTGTGCACACTGGAGATGCACTATTTGCATGCAGCTATACATTGCACAGATGTTATCTTTCAGACAAAAGAACAGGACTTGATGGAGAAGAGGACAGACTTGTACTATTAGGAACCTTCCAAGGGGGTCCCCATTTTTGCCTAGGGATGCAAAATCCTTCCTGTTAGGTAATCCAACACTCTCCTAAGCACAATTTCGTTTCTAGTGGGGAGAGCTGACTGTACAGTGTCATGCATGGAGTAATACACAACATTGTTTAGACACTGGGAGGTGTGCAGAGTATCTGGGATGTGGCCTAGGGTGAAACTCAAACCTCTGCCTTGCAAACCTCAGACCCGTGAGGTGCGAACAGTCCCCAAGTCTTGCTGTGGGCAGAAGGTAAGAACTCCCACTAGGTCACAGGAAGGAGACCTAAGCTACAGAAAACAGAATCAAGCTACTCAAGTCCAAGAACTGATAAACATGGGCTGCCATAAATTATACAGTCAGAGCCCTTTGCCAAAAACAGATTTAAAAGTGAAGGGATTTTTCTACAGTTCTAGTATTTACAATTATTTGCACATATGTACATATTTATATATTTATTCATACCTGGACTGTGTGACATTGAAGGGATCATTCATAATTTACAAATAAAACATTTTAAAAATGTATAATTATACCATGAAAAACCTTTTTTTATTGCTTGCCTTCCAACCTTACGCAATTAATCACACTATTGCACACATCTCCATATAACATGGAAGATCTACTTTTATATATAAATATATATGAAAATAACAATATTTGTATTTTAATGTTCTGAATAAAGTGCTCATTGTTAAATTCCTGTTGATGAGAAAGGTTTAATGTGATGGTTTAATCAGAGGGACTTCAAGGGATACACACCTTGCCAAGGTGTCTTTCATTTGTAAGTTACGCAATATCTTTATTTTACTGATGTCAAGTCTGCCTTAACTATTAATTCTATTCATAAAATGCATTTGTGACCTTGGCATCTATACTGTCACACAAAGTACAAAACAGAATCACATTAAAAGCAAAGAAAATACAAGAAAATAAAACAGCAAATAAAAGCAGTATTTCTTTTTGTTTTCAGCACATTTCCATGTCTTAATATACTCTTTTATTTGATTTTAGAAATATTTGTACAACTTTTTAAAACTCTGAACATATCTATTTTATGCACTATACTCAAGTACTGTACAAAACTGCAATAAATGACACTATACGACTACATATGTCTCTACTAGAAGACATCATCATAAAGGTGCATCTCTTTTTTTAAAGGTCAACTAATAACTGCTAATGTATGAGTGAATCAAAATACTTTTAATTGGCCAAGTACACTAAAAATCTAGATACAGTACACAATTATTATTTATGTCATGATTTACCAGGCCTTTTGGGGCATAAAGATAATTGCAAAGGCTCAGATGAAAAATAATTTTACTGATCAGTATTAAATGTTCATATAAAATTGAAAATGGCAGTTCCAATTTTATTTTTGTGTATATGAAATACTTGATACCTACTGATGATGCATTAACTTTTATTAAAAAAATAACATTCAAATCTTAGCAAAATCATTTGTAGTATACAAAGTTGTAAAGTTATGTCAGCGAAATGTAAAGTTGCAATTTACAAAAGCAGCAATAAAATTTATTCATATGGACAACTTCCTGAACTGAAATTAAGAATTCTTGTTTCCTTTGAAAACAATGCTTTCCGGGACAAATACAGGTAAGCCTATTAACGGCAGGAGTTGAGATAACATTAAGCAAGGAAAAACAGCGTATATTACTGATATACTTAACCCTGAAAAAATTCTGAGTGTCTTTATGAACCTGACAATAATCTGATTAAAAAAAAAAAGAAAAAGGAGAAAATTCCAGCTTTGATGAACCAGTCAACCTGGCTCAGCAACACCAAACAAAGCCAAGAATGAATGCTTAAGGTTGGAAGGGACCTCTAGAGGTCATCTAGTCCAACCCCGCCCCGAAAAGAATGAGAGTTTCACTATTGGAAGTTGACTGTTACTAGAAGTTTGATTAACACTTGCTTTTCCCTAAAACCAATTGGAATAGTTTATTAACAGCTTCAGACAGGGCAGAAGTAGGAACCCAGTGGCTTTTGCCAGACAGTAGCCTCTAACACTTCTTGACCCTAACTAGTAACCAGAATGGTTGTGAGCAATAGAACTGTACAACCTCCGTACTCTCTTATGTACATGGGTACTGCTATTGTATGAAACAATTACACCTTTTTAAAAAAATCATTTTTAAATGACAGTTTCTTTCATTAAAGTAGAATTAGTTACTTTATAGAAAAATATTTTAACTTTAAATTAAAAAAATATTGTTCCTAAATAATTATGTAGGATCGTATTTTCATCTCATTTTATGGAGAAGATATAATTCTGTATATCTGAATCCTAGTTTAACAGAACTCCCCTGGGTATAACTTTTAAAGAGCTGTCTATATTTGCCATGGGTGCTATCTGTTTACAGATCCCATGAAATAACGCTGTGTCCCTCCTTTGGAGATACACAGGTAAGACATCTATATACACGCTGTACATAATGGTTCACAGATTAGCAGTTATTAGTCGTACTGTACATAGCAAACAACCTATCTGATTAGAATGATGCTTTAAGTCCTCAGTGCAATTCAGATTTTAGGTTGACGGGGCAAAGCCAAGTAAGACAGGTTCCCTGTTTAAATATGTAGCCCAGTACACTAAGTTAAAAGTACCAAATAAGACTGGAAACACTATTCTAGACATTCTGTCGATTTTGCTAACACTGTTGAATGTCTTCTTTGCTTCTTGTGGCTTTGCTTCTGGTTTTGCCTTGTTGGGTTCTGCAGTTGTAGCACTCTTGGAGATGGTCGGTAGTACCGAGTCCTTGGTAATATTTGGAGCATAGTTGGCAACAGCAACTGCATAGGCATTGTTTTTCTTAATGACAGATGCTTTCTCTTTTTTCTATTGGAAGACAGCATGAAATTAAGTATTTATTGCATGGTATATTTTCCAGATCAGACTTAATAACACATCATTTCAAATGTAGAAAAAAAATGTCTGTTAAAATAAATGCCAGGAATTGTATATTGATATATTTAAATACAGACAGACACTTTCAGGCTACCCAAAATGAAGGGAGGTGTAACATAATAATGCTCTAAAAATAAATTATACCATGATAAATAAATATAAAAATACACATATATGCAAGCATGTATGCATATATGAAAGATACATATGCATTAAATGATTTATATGTGCTAGTAAGGCGTAAGACCCCCCCCCCACTACAGTAAAGCAGGGGAAAACAGAAGACTGTGATTTTCTTGCCCTTTTCCACTCCTGTCTGCATGACACGTCCACAAAGACGGACGCCAGTCTGGAGCCGGGGAGGGCAGGCGGGCGGGCGGGCAGCTCGGCCGGCTGGGGGGCACAACAGCTGCTGCGGGGGGCGTGGTCCTGGG
>NW_010577869.1:75947-100379 GCF_000705375.1 Tinamus guttatus
ATTCCTGCTTTGTCCTGGCTGAGAACTTCATTTTGAAAACACTATCATCCTTCCTCCACGTGCAGACTAGTGAGTCATTATTTAGCTTTCCAACAGTGAACGGAAATGTTTAAATAAAAACAGAAGTTTTTTTTTCTTACAACAATAATATAAAACAACAGGGGTTGTGTCCACTAATATCAAAAGATTTTTCAGGTTTAATGCTGTATAAATTCTGAGTCCAAACAGCAAATGGGCATAAGGATAATCCTTAAATAAATCTCACTACCTACTACTGTAATTATTGCTATAGGACCTCACAGGAAAATATTTGTACAGCATGACAATCCTGAGTTTTAACTTCACATCCTTGATGTAGCAATTAACCTCTTGCTTTCCCCAGACACACTTTGTTGATAATATTTACAATAAAATACTTGGTCAATTCAGCTTCTTTTTGAGGCATGACAACAAAGGGTTCTTCTCCAAGTCAGCCTGAATCTCTTAGCTGACCTTAAACTGTTAAAGGTTAAAGGACTGGTTTGCAGTACAGTTCAGTATGGCAGGAGGTAACTATTTCTTTTAATAGTGACTAAGCAAAGCAGGCTGCGGCAAGAGCGATGGCAGAATGTACTCTTGCATAGTGGGTTACCAGTAGTGAGGTAATCCATAGTTTGATTTTGTGAACACTCCCTTCAACATCAGTTCTTGAAATTTGTCTCAAGTTATAAAAGGACAATTTTAGACCAATCTCTGCAACGAGTACAAAAATATCTGCTTATTATTAACACTGATGCTTTATGGAGTACACATGAAATCTTGAGGAACACCTAATTGCTTATTTTTAAAGCCTTTTAAAAACAAGGATATTAGTCATGGTTAGCATGGATTATAGCAACATCCTTGCTGTTTCTGGAAATTGAAGTTACACTCTCAACTTTTCCTGACAAATTTCCTGAATCAGAAAATGCTGTAACATAAAACTGAGCATAAAAGTTGTTGGTATAAAGCAGGCAAACTTGCCTCAGGTTCACCTTCATAAGAAAAAATGAGAAATGGTCATATCTGAGGGGAAGTGTGTAAAGCATATCATGGTCAGAGCTTACAATATGTATATAAAATTAAATAAAAAAGCAGTAAATATAGAGCTGAGATTTTTATGATTTTATTAACTCTTGCAAGAATGTATTTACTCTTACAGGTAGAGCAGTGACAAGGGCCAGTCACTTAAGAAAATTCATTTGGCAGTTGTATCTTGCACAGCTAGATCTTTAGTATCTTGCAGCACAGCATGATCACAATCTACAATATAATAATCCTGCCAACCTGCCAGGCTTTCTTGCTAGCTATTAGGAACATCCTCCACCTTTCTGAGAAACTTTATCAAAAAGTTATCATCACAAGACTAAGCTCCTTATTAGATGATGATACAATGGAAAAGAACAAAGTGCAGCGAAAAATTAAGAGTCCCTTTTGGAAAAATATTATTCAAGAGAGAGTTTGTATGAGTTTAAATTTTTCAACGCTTTCATGGCAGCTAGCTCACGAACATGTATGCAAGTTCCACAAAATTTTGTGAAATGCCAGAAAACAGAGAGTTTACAAACTATTATATAGCTTCACAGATTAGATAATGTAGATAAAAAGGGAAATAAACATTTCATAATGCTGAAATTTAAATGATGCAAATAAATATATGTGTGAGTATGTGTGTGTATCACAGGTAAAGGTATTCTCATATAACCAATAATACAGCTCTCCTCACTTCAAACAAAAGCAGTAGTGAATAGGGTTTGGGCAGTTATTTCTGGTGGGAGACTTTTCAAAAGATATAATTGATTTATATTTTATTGTTGTTCAAGCTTCAAGGTAGTGCTAATAGTCCAGTGAAGATGGGTATTTGCTTCTAAGTTTGCTAAATGATATTCTCAGTCCCCCTCATAAAACATTTTTTTTTGCCTTTTTTAGCCTTCATTGTATTTTCTTTTGATTTAATGCAACACATTTTTTCCATAGAAGTCAACTTTATCAAAACAATCTAGTACAGCTGTTTTGTTAAAATAAAGGGGCTATTTCCTGAGGACTTACCTTATCATTTACTACACTTTTTCCATCCCAGGCCCATCCTCGTTTTGTGAAGTAATTTACAGTTGCAAATTCAATTAATGCAGAGAATACAAATGCATAACAAACAGCAATAAACCAATCCATAGCTGTTGCATATGCTACTTTGGGGAGTGAATTTCGAGCACTGATGCTCAGTGTTGTCATTGTCAACACCGTTGTTACTCCTGTAAGGGAAAAAAGAAAATAAAATATCAATAATTTTACTTGGATATTGAATGCTCATGAAACACAAAACAAAAAATATTCTTATTTTTAAAAATACAATAGAAAAGCTTTTCTAGCTTGGTGACAAAATGTGTATCATATTACAGCCTGCAGCTGGAGTTTCCTTTGGAGTATTTTAACACTATTTTACTGTCTCAACCTCCCTTTTTTAACTAGCTGAAGATTTTATTTACAGGAGATGGATAAATATTCTTTTTCAGAACAAACAAGATATACAAAATTATTAACAATGGTATAATGGAATTACAATACTTCACAGTCATAATGAGTGACAGCAACGCTAAAGTCTCTTATAATGTCTTTTTTTTCTTGCAGTAACCTAACCACATAGATATTTCACTTAGGAATATCTGGGTATTATTGCTCACATACATCTTTTGTGTCTGGCTTTACTGCAGTGGCTACAGATCTGGCAGCCATCTTCAGTGACAGCATCACACATGTTGTCTTTTTATTAGAATAGTGATGTTTTTTGCTAATAGCTTTTGCACTAACAACTCAGTGAAATACTTCATGATATAATCAGGTTAACTTTTCATTCAGGTAACATGATTTTTATTTTTGAACAGCGTATTGATTTGAAATGGCCAGATTATTATGACTATACATGATCTGCCAGAAAATAAGATCTGATGACATAGGAAGACTGTTCTGGTACTGTGGTAGGCATTTAAAACACTTTACAATACTTTACAATACTTAATAACGACTAAGTAGGAGACCATAAATTATTCTTCCCCTAAAAAAAAAGAAAAAAAAAAAGAAAAAAAGAAAAGCACATGGCAGGAAGGGAAGAGAAGAATATTTTTCTGGATCATTTACAGGAAACAGAACCCCACAGCCATAAATACAATCATCATATGTTAGGTAAACCAATCTTTTCCACCTTAAGCTAAATCACACTTGAACAAAATAAACAAGTCCCTTTGCGACACTATTAAAAATCTCTCTAAAATGAAAAGCAATGTAAAGTGATGTACTTAGTACAGATCAACAAATCCACACTCGATTATGACAGCAAAGGAGCTTTTACAGCAGAAATGTTGCTAACAGCACATCCCAGCTTCAGCAACTACAAATTCATAAAATTGTTGTAGCAGTTCCCGGGCTCTCAAGAGGAAGTAGTCATTATTTCTGAGCCAGATCGTCTACTGACAGTAATTTGTGATCTGGCTTCTGCTAGGATAGACCCAGCATTTTTTTTTTCCTTCTCCTACATGAGAAGCATTTTTAACTACTATCTGAAAGGGAAGAAAAGTAGCAACTAGTTTTACTCAGTCCTCTTCTGGTTTTGTAATTTCCACCCTTTTTCAGCCTGTAAAGAATCTCCATGTCTGAGGGTGCTAGCAAGGCTGCCTGAGCAAAGCTAAGGAGACTGAAGCTCTGCACTACTCTCTCCTGAAATGCTTCCAAGGGCCTGTGCAGCAGGGGAAACAAGCACAGCAACGTCCTGCTGATTGCACACAGCATCCAGACACCGATGTAAATCTGCCCATTATCATTTTTTTAGCCTCTATGTATCATAGAAGTTGCATTCAGTCAAGACTCAGCTGTGGCACAGTTAGGATCTACTAGCTCATACAACGAAAAGGAAGCAGCTATCACACTGTACTGTCTGAAAATGCACAGACTATCTATTTTGTAAAGAACGTACTCCTGACACAACACACAGCTTAATTATTTTCAACATCTCTAGGAAAAAGGCACACATTTAAAATTATCACATGCAAATTTTAACACAGGTCCTGAGCTTTAGACAAATCATTTTTATTATGCAAATGTTTCAGTAAAGTGATTGTTTCTCAAAATAAGGTGACCTTTTTCCTATGCAAATATACTCAGTTGCTAAGATACTAAGATAAGTTGCTAAGATGTGCTGTGTAAGTCCTACTGTTCAGAAAAAACAAACCTTCTTGAAGTCCCAATGGCTTAGTTGGAAACCTAACTTCACTGCTGACCTTTTCTACTCTCCATTAAAAAAAAACATGAATTCATATCTTACATCTTTTCACCAACTGACACAGTTATCAATTTCTCTAAATTTAAATTTCCCCGAATTAAGTATAAATTCTCTAAATAAATCATTTCAGCAAGCTACTTTGTGTCCCAAATCCTAATCAAACAGCAGATTACCAGACAGTTGCCTATTAATCCCCTGATTCAACGTATTCAGTAATTGCATTCACTTAATATGAACTGAGTGAAAGAAAATTGGACAGGAGATTCAAGTTATGATATTTGTCAGTTTAGGAATCTTTAGTATTTTATATTTGCTATTCTTAAGCCAAAGGAGAGGTGATCTTGCACATAACAGTTTTTTAAAAAAATCCATCTAAGCAATATTCTCTGTTAAAAAGTACTTAATAGAAATAAACTGCCTCCTTATAACTGTTGAACCTGACAAAACTAAAAAATTATTAATGTAGGGGAATAAATTCAACTTGTAAAACGAAACCCATTTATTTCACAAAAAATAACTTAAAACTTCACAGAACCTGTCAATTGACTATCTCAAAAATTTGTTTAGGACCTGATTCCCAAAGACATTATATAACTCTTAACACTAATGAACTCAAACTTCTATAAAAATGGTAAGTATATTGTTGCCCTGCAAACTGAAGTAGTCAAAATATTAGAAGAAAACAGACTTCTGCCCTAAATCAAATATTAATCTGAATAGTCTAAATGACTTAATAGGCTATGCAAAGACTGTATGATATCTCCCTAACATTTCCATAAGCAAGTCTGAAGTTTATATACAAGTACTACAGCTATAGGTCACCATCGAGTAAACATGGCATTGTACAGATGCTAAAATAAAGGACAAACATTATCTCTGAAGTGGCTTCAAGAAGTCATCAGTTTGACTTCAGCTTGAACACAGTGAATTGGCATGGAGGAAGAAAATAAAGGATGTGAGGGAAGAGAAATGTGACCTTGCAGCATCTACTTGCCATTGTATTAAGTATGTTCCTCATAACAGGATGTGATTCCATCCATATTTCATGCACCATTCCTCCCTGTTTTCCTAAATATATTGAGCTGGGCCATCTCTGAGAAATGTCTGCACTCTCTTTTCTTTTCTGCATACAAAATGGGGATTGTGGGGATTGTGATTGTTGGGGATTGGATGTGTTCCATTAATCCCTTCTAATTTATATTCTCCATTTTGTTTCTTTTGGATTTGGCAGAGAAGTTCAACTGCTATCATATCAGCGATGAATTAAAAAAAAGAGTCACTTTCTTTTGATATCACCTTTCTCCAAAAAAAAAAAGAACTTCTACTTGCCAGTCAATATGCCCCAATATCACTACAACAGCAGTGCACGCATCTGAAAGCTAAATATCTCCTATGACTACTGCTTTATCCATTTCAGCCTACAACAGGAGTTACTTTATTGCCCAGCATTTATTTTTACAATGCTGATTTTGAAATTGCATCTGTTCACTGGAGATAAGATATCCCTCTCCAGGGCCTTTCACTGGCATTCAATTTACAGATGTAAAAAATACCAGCTCTATCATATTCTGGATTCTACAACAGATTGGTGCCATTCAAGACATGCTTAGAGGAGCACATCTGGGTGAATAATGTCTGCTGTTTAATATTATGGGACACTCAAAAACTAAAGAGTAAACACTAAGAATATGTAGCTAAATATATACAACAGAAATTGGAAGAGCTAGCACATATCTACTAAAGTTGAAATCAGTCATATCATCTCTGTTTATGCTCATGTTTGCAAGCCAAATTTGGATCATTCCTTTATAGGAACAAATTTTTCAGGATTATAGTTCTGCCCCGTCTGTCAATTATTTCTTCTAATTTGAACAAATTTGGTTAACTAAATCATGTCCTAACCTTCTTATCTTAGAATGTGGACATCTCCTTTGAAAATGACAGCAACAGGCACAAACAACAAACTACCAAACGTCAATTTTCTAAGAAAAGATGTACTTCAACTTTGCAAATAGCTTGTAAAAAGTCTTTAAAGTATGTTCCAATTCTTATAATGTTACTGTTTCTGTCACAATTCCTCTCACAATTTCACCTTCTTACCACACACTTTCATAAGATGAACATAATGGGTCAAAAACATATCATGCAATACCAAGGAATATCACACATGAAGGAATTGATAAATGCCATTTTTTTAATTAAGAAGACACTTGCATTGTTCTATTTTTTTCTTCTAAAGAATTAGTTGCAAATGTTGGTAGGCAATTAGAACACTTAACGCTGTTCAAAAACTAAATAGATTTACAAATGCAAATAACATAGCAGAAAAGACTCTCGTCCCTTTTACAGAAACACGCATTCACACATTATCTTAGCATCCCAAGAAAATATGGCTTGAAGTCTAAACATAAACACAAACTCTGGGAGTAGTGGTATTTTAAATATTATGCCATAACATTTGGCTGTACGTCATACTGTTTTGTTTTTATTTTCTATTTACTCAATAGATATATATTACTTCAGAATGCAATAAACAAGCCACATACTTGACTCTGTCTAAACAGAATTGACGTAAGTCTAAATGACTTCTACAAAGGTTTTAGAAAACAGCTCAGGTCTCTATTTTCCCTTCCTGATAATGGGATGACACAAAAGGTCTTCTGAAACAGTCTAGCAGCCCAGGGACCATAATACCATCTATTTCCAGAAAAAAATGCTCTGACTGAGTCAGATAAACCACACAGGTGAATGCTGTATGTTAGTGAAGCTGGTGCCATGTTGCTCCACTGAGCGATGGAAAAATTCCCAACAATCCCTGCCCAGACTAATCTCCAAAGCTGTGTGCCAAGTGATACTTCCCCTGGATCCAGTACCACCCTCAATTCCCAACGCTCTTTTGGCACATGTGCTAGTGCATGTTGGCACAACACTGATCTGGGAAGATACATTAGTTTGTATGCAACCAGCACAGAGCCTCTAACCAAGGGATGCCATCTGCCAGGTATGCATGATCACAGTGCACCACTAGTTCAACACTAGTATGTTTTCAGTCAACAGAAATTCCCCCTTTGGAAAATATAGACTGAAAATCGTAAATGGTGGGATGTTTCCAAGACACAGAAGACAACCCGCAGCCGGTGATAGAAGTAATAAAAATGTTTGGGATTTTTTCAGCAAAACTGCAAGAAGATACTTTGTATAAGTAGAACTTTTTAGAAGGGAAGGCTCTACCTCATTCAATTTTCCATGTAAAAATAACTATAGATGAAATTTGAGCTTGTCTTAGGATGCCATTTCTACATTTGCACATCAAAATAAGTGAATCTATTTCACATCTAGACTTCTTTTGGTTTCAAGATGTACAGTAATTAATACAGCTTCACAAAATATAAATGAAGAAGAAAACTTGAGAAAAAGAAAATGGCATGGAAGTAAAATGACCACAGACAATAGAGGCAAAAGAAAAGGCAATACAAAGATAATTCTTTATCTTGCACAAGGTACTAAAAAAATAATACGTACTGTTATTTTTGCTCTTGCCTACTTCAGGGATTGAGGAATATGCATGTAAATACATGTATGTTAACATTCTCATTCCTACCTTGTGTGCATTATAACACAGAGATTACTATAGCACTTTGCATTACTAAGAAAACTAATGTCTAATTTTTCTGTTACATGCTTCTAATACTGCTGTTCAAATATACATGATGCTTCTAAATAATGAGCTATTCAATACAAAGTGAGAATTTAATAAGCTATACCAGATTAGTTTTGCTAATATTGTTGACATTAAATGCTTAACAATAAACACATTCCTAAATGAAACAGATTGTAATCTCGCACCAAACAAAGCCATTATGAAACCAGGCTTACTCCCTTTCTTTAGGAATGCAGTCAACTATTTTTCAAATTTATCTGTTAAGGAAGAATATTTAAGACTTATTTAATTAATACTGGCAAAATTTTCCTCTTCCAATAATTTAGAGCAAAGTGAAACAATATAAGATTGTTTCTCATCTCATTTGGGATAGTTTAAGTCAACAATATTAAATAGATGCCATAAATGAAAGATTAAAAAGTTTCAACTATAAGAGAAGTTTCATTATACCAAGTCCTTAATGTTAACTTACAATTTGAAAATACATTTTGTGAGGACATTTTGTGAGAAAAGAAAGCAATTTCTCTCAACCATGAAATACTAAGTGGTGGTGCTTTGTATTCAAATGAAAAATAACTTGAAGTCATGTTTCTTTGAAAGGAACAGTATTCAAGTAGTCGGTCCTCTCCAGAACTTGGTAGCTTTCAAGAAGGAAACTGAAATAAGTTTATCACAGACTCTGAAAAACACTCTATCAAAACCATTACTCTCTATTTTTTAAATTGCTCTCTTTATTATATAATACAAACAAAATGGATCTCTAGCAGGTGACTACAAGCATCACATAAAACCCGAAAATTTAGTAGCTGCACTATGGACTTCCTGCCTTACTGGGTGCAGTCTCTCTGAAACCCAGACGCATGAGACCTTGACTACATCTGTCTAGCACTAACTGGGAAGATAATTCAGCATGAGTCGTGAAAAATAAAAATTAATAGATGAATTTTGTTACGTAATTGTCACTAACAACATTTTTGTAGCACAGACAGCAAATCAGACAGTAGCAAGAACCTCAGTGACAACTGTTAATTGCCTGTGGCAAAAAGAAAGCTAAGATTGGCCTGGGGCTACACAAGAGAGGTCATTGGTGGCTTACACTGTTTATCTTCTCTACAGTGAAGTAAAGAGCTAGGAAAACATCTTCTCTGGAGACATTCAACCCTGCCCAGAAGGCACCCCGAGGTGCAATCACTGTGTGCAGGGATGGGGCTGCCAGCCAGGACCCAGACATACAAAGCAGCCAAAGTCACTGCCCTCTGCCCCTGGGCTCGTGGTGCTTGTGCGAGCTGCCCTGGAGGGGGTGTGAGTGAGGGGTATGTGTGTATGTGCATGTGTCTCTTTGCTGGGCCAGAATTATGAGAACAGAAATGCCACTGAACCATGTGGGTCTGTTCTTGTAGCCATCCCACCCAGTTCACCTGACAAATCCTAAAACAGGAAGGATGATCACATACCACAACTATTCTCTCAGCAAGTAGACTAGAACTGGACTAGAAACAGTATCACATTCTACAATCAGACAAACAAATCTGAAACAAAAAGGCTTTTTCCCAAGCAGGCTTCATAAAAGCTTCCTACCAGCTTCAGGTGTTGCAAATAAAGCAAATGTTGCTCAGAATACTCACCAAAGACTGTCCTTGCAGGTACAGACTCTCTGTTCAGCCAAAATGAGACTTGAGAGAGAATGACAGTCATGATGCAGGGAAGGTAAGTCTGAATGACAAAATAACCAATTTTTCTCTTCAAGTGAAAATGAGCTGTCATTACTGTATATTCACCTAATGTGCAAAAAACAAAAGACAATGCAAAAAGGTTATCATCCTAACAAACTCCATTTCTTTGACACAAAAGAAAGTTTGGTATGTTTATGTGAACAAGATGTGCTCTGGTTAAATTGTACAAAACATATTTTGTCATAGAAAGCATCCTACAGAATACAAGCTAGTTTTTAACACTGAACACAACTACATCTATTTCCACTGAACTCCAGGAGAGATCAATATTCAATCTGCAGAGTATCTTGTAGGAATGATTTCTTATCAAGAAGTATTGTAAGCCATGACAAGAACTTTAGACTAGCAGGCTTCTGCAAATACCACCCTCTCTGCTCCCATAAGGGCATGGTAAGATCTTATTATATTGTGAGAAGACAAGCATGGGGGTCAGCCACAGCAGGAGATCTGTCTGTTACCAGTGTATTAAGCCAGGTAGAATAATCTGGTGTCTAATAGCAAAAAGAAGGAAAAATGAAAAAAAAAAATGAAAGCAGCACACTTTAATTAGTAGACAAAAAAGTGCTGTTTACCATGCTAAATTAAAAGAATTACCCAAGGCTTAGATTACAAATAAAATATTATATTTGGCTTCAAGATTAGGCTCCAGATAGCATACTAAAACAGTGACTGGGGAGTAGTTCACCATCATCATTTGTTACTTATTAATTTGAAAGCATCAGTAAAGTGGCCATAAATGTTGCTTATAGATATATCTTTAAAAACTATGCTTAATATCTCACACATTGCAATAATTTCTCTCAGCAGCCTTCTCACAACTTAAACACTTAGTGTTTATTATCACCAAGTGATTGCCTTTTTCTAAAAAAAAAAAAAAAATTTACTAACCTGTACTTGATTTAACTGTCTCTTTTCCAATTGTCTGGCCTAAAAGATCATACTGATTCAATCTTGAACCATCTGGTGCCACCTGCACTGAATCGGAAGCATTGTAAGTCCAAATGTATGTCACTTCTGAAGTCGTGTATGCATCTGCGGGAAATGAGATATTTTGTCAGGAATTTAGACTAAACAACTTCCTTTATATGTAACATCAAAACTTACATAATTAGGAAAGCTACTTAATTATCTCCCCATCAAACCCTAAGATGTTATGGTAAAAATGCTGTGCCATTTAAAATAACTTGATTTAAGGCTGAGTGCCTATCGCAGCATGGGAACAGGGCATTGATTTGTGATCTCATTAATCACAATGTATTGCTACTAAATTTAATTGAATAGCTCCTCTATACTATTGAAAGACTTACCAGAGAGTACATATGAATCCTAAAACTTACATAAGCCAGATAAAAAGGACAATTTGTAAGATGTAGGACATATGAACATTTTTGGGAAATCATTCATATTTTGTTCTGCCTTTCACTTGCCCCCATTCTCCCCCATTGATACACAAGTATTTTCTGATTAGCTGAAATTCATACCTAAAATGGGATGGCAGGTTCTGTGGCAATGCTCCTAAAATTGTAGGAGCTCTGTGCCTTGGCATGCATTCCCTTGCAAGTTTCACTTCTTATCATGGCATCTCTTTGTGGGACACACTGAGAGGACACACTGAGCAGGCTGTTCTCACAGTTTATTCATGAGAATAAAAGATCAAGTATACATTTAGTCTATGGCCTGTCAAACAAGTTAGAATGGAAGCAAATCAATACTGTATTTTAGACAGCATTAATGCCTCTCCTATAACTTAGGAACAAACAACAACAAAAAATAGTATGAGTTTTTTCAGTCTAACACGCTACTAATAAAATGAAGTATGAAAAATATGAAAAGGCCAAACCACTGATGTAAGAAATTGTGTATTCATTCTTGCTGATTAAGACAGACACATTTCTAAGTCTTACCCTATGATTATAGGGTTTTTTAAAAATATATATAGATTATGGGAACTTTTCTGCTCCGCTGCTGGCATTTTCACTGAGAAACCTTTAGAGGCCCTGAAAGAAGCTTCTTCATGCAACTGGCCATAAATCACACGACTGACAAAATCTGGGAGAGGGACAGCCAACACTATCATACAGCCCAGAAAGTCCAGCAAAAATTACTAATATTTCCCTTCTAGGGCTCCAGGTTCCAATCAGAAAGCCTTTTTTTCTGATGCAAACAAGCAGTCTTGCCAGTTGCTAATTTGAACTCAACCTCCCCATTTTTGGTTATTTTGGGGTGATTTAGAAAAAAAGATGGCTTAATGACAAAAAATAATAATTCTAATGACCTTTTATCTCTATAGCTAAGATTTTTCTGTAGTAGAAACACCATCAGAAGCACAGACTTGGTTTAAGATGCCTCTTCCCTGAACCAAACTGTTCAACGTTGCATCCCCTTGTCCCTCCAGGGCCAAGGAACAGGGCCATATCAGAGGTAAGGACAGAGTATGCACAGTGCTCTGATAGGTGATGAGCTCTGGTGAACGCTGCCATCAGTGACCGGACAGCATCTGTTTTGCAACCTGTAGTGTCTGCAAGTAATATAGAATCTGCCAGATATGAAAGGTATTAACCACCTTCCTAAAAAAACTCATGTCCTTTTCTAGTAGAGAAGCTAGGCTGCAGGCAAAGAAAAAAAGAAACGTTTTCAATGTACAAAATCCAGGTAATATACACAGTGTGGGCCTAATTCACCAAGAAAGAGAAAGAATGCAAGTTAGGTAAATGAAGGTGTATCAATATAAAAATGATACTAGTGAGATCAAAGTTCACTTGTTTAACATGAGGATGCGTTAATTAGTGAAAAGAAGCCATCTGCCTTCACTTTTTTATAAAAACCAAACATCATTAATAATAAAGATAAATAAATATTTCAATAAATGAAAACAATTTTTAAGGCATTCTTCAAAGTTTTTAATTTGATGATCATTAGTACAATAAGCACATTCATCAGTATGGGTTGGCACACTGGAATAAAAATAGATCAGTGCAGTGCTGAATTAGGTCCATAGTGTTTGCTGATAAATGGAGTCAAGAAAACTCTTAAGTTCATTAAAAGACGCAAGAATGAACAGAGAAAACATTTCAGTATGTTTGGTTGCAATTGAAAAACATATTCTCTTGTGTATCAACTTCATGAAAAAAAGTGATGCTGAGCAATGTTAGATATTCAGTAACCAAAGTCCTTACTTCTGGTTTGGTACTTACAGCTGCCAAATTTCAGTGGGCACGAATGAGCATCCATGGGAAAGTCCTCCAAGTGCATTGGACATTCAGCTTGGACTGTAAGTCTTAAAGTCAAAAGCCCGTTATGCATTTAAATCAGTTAGCAGGACAAGAAAATCACTTCCATAATATTGAACAGAGTTCATGCTGATTTAGGAGATGAAAATGAAATGTTATATTAAGCTAATTAGAATTTAAATCATCTCTTGCTGCTTCCCCTTTATGTGTTCCTTCAGAAGACACTGACTTATCACACAATAAACTTAAAACATCTGACCTCAAAATTGCGAAAAGGCCATTTAAATGAAAGTATAAATTATGTAACTGCAAATTGTTAAGAACAGTCATTTCCTCCCCAATATTCTGAGCTACATATGTGATCATACATCTCCCAAAAGTTCATTACAAAAGCACATAAAATACAGCTGATTTGCCAAAGACTGTGCTCCACAGTTCTGAGTGCTTTGTTTTGTTTTGGTTTGGTTTACAGTTTGAATGGAAGTTGTAGTAAAAAGCATCTTTTTTTTTTTTCTCCAAAAAGATATATTCTCACTCATTTCCATGATACTAATGATCTGTAATTTTGTTTACATAATAAGCATGACAATATGTTAAGAATGCATTCATTTTTGCTCATTTTGTGATATACTACCACAAATATCTCAATATTAAATCAGGGGGTATAAAGGAAAAGCTTGAAGAAAACTCTTGTCAAGCTTTTATTTCTCATTATTTTTAATTCAAGAAAAAAGTAAAGGAACTACTCAGTTCCTGTTTTTTTCCTATAAGTCACTTCTGGGTGGAAATTTTTCCAGCATTTTTCCACCTCTCTTCATTTGTCCTCAAACATTAGCTACATCTTACTGTACTCCCAGCGGCCTCTAATCACTCTATTTCCCCCTATCTTCTGCCATCCTACCTTCCCTTCAACAACAACAAAAAAATCCATATTTTTATTTCCTCCCCAGGAAACTGGTTCTGAAACGGGGGGAGGTGAAGAAGAGAGAGGAGAGTTACAAAACAGCTGGAAGCACAGCAAGGAATTTCATGACCGTAGAAAATGATCTCTGTTAATTCTAGCAGATATAACTGACCTTATTTTAAAAATAAAACTTCAAAATTACTTCAAAATGTATTTCTTATTATTTAGTATTTCCTGGGAAGTATTCCTGAAGTGTTTCCTGGGAGGTAAAAATTTTAGCTTATACAGAGTTCAAATACTGATTAGAGTCCAAGCAAAATACTACTAATGGGGTCTCAATTTATTTCCAGCAAACTATTCCGAGGCTCTCCAACCACCACATCCCTCAGTATGATTAGTAATCTCTGCCTCACCACTCAGTGCTGCAATTGCTTTGGTGTTGTACAGTGTATCTGGCTTAAGGTATGGTGACATGGCTGAATGAAGAAGATTGCACAGTACATGTTTGCTTTATGGCTTTGGCTTCGTATCTTACTTAAGCTCAGGATTTTAAGACTGCTTTCTCAAGCAATTCAATTTATTAACTATATTCAAAGAACAACAGAAAAAACTAAGTTTCTGAAAGTTTTAGAAGAGTTTTCCTGTCATAAGTAACATTATTACAAATCAGTAACAAAGAAGAAATTAGTCTTATGAATATATTGCTTATGCCTATGCATATATGATATTTGTAGTTTTTTATAGGTTATTTTCCAACCCATTTAATAAAGTAATATTTTTTAAAAGCTAAATATTTACCTTAGCTGCTAATCATGCACAGCATGCAAAAATTAAAACTCCAAGTTAAATATTATAATTAGAGATACAGAAACTGCTCTTACAAAGATCCGATTTCCCTGCAGTTCTTGCTGCAAATTTGAGTCCCTATTAACCCTTTCTTCTTCTTCCTCTTTTCATTGTCACTGCTCTCAATAATGAACTTGCTCATGCTTAGTATAACGCATACATTCGCAGGACTTCAGCAGAAGTCATACGCCAGTTTAAGCAATCTAACATGGAGTTGGTAAAGTCTGAGTTTTAACAATTCTCATTCAGTCCTCCCATCTAAAGATTCAAAGCAGCTGTCAGCATATTTTCGTGTGTTTACAGGCATGAAAACTGAGGAATATGCAGGAAACCTAATATGTTCAAATCACCAAAAAGACCTGTAGAAGAAATGGAAACATAGCATACATTTTTCTAGCATTGTTTCTGCTGGGCCACAAATAAGGAAAGCCTTCTGGTATACCTAATGTAATTGTTATTTGAAAAAAATCACATAAAAAAGATTACATGAGAACAGACAAAAAGGCCTACCTCATGGTGTACAAGAGAGTTCCATCATCTTGGATTCGTAGAAGCTTGTTTGGCATTGTCATGTTATGAGCCACTGACTTCTTTCCATTGTGAAAAAATGTATCTGGAGTCCAGATTTTGCTGGCCATTAGGTTGTTCAATCGAAGAATGTTCATGGGGCCCTTAAACTTTAACCTTTCATCCTTCCACCTCTGACGGAAGAAAACATCTATTGTGTATTCCTACAATGAAATAAAGATATGCTTTTTGAAACAATGGAACATTAATCTGCTTTTTTTAGTATGAGAAAAGAAAAGTATACATCTCTTGGTAAAACTATATGATAGGGAGAAAAACACATGAAATCACACAGAGGAACTCAAGATATTTAGGGCAGGTGATTCATCTTCATGACTGCTAAACATTGTATTTTGAACCCGTCAAATCCTTAGATTTCTGTATCTGGTACCCATGCTATCTATGAGAAAGATAATTTCAATAAGTCAGGCATTATACATTAAGAAGAAAAAGACACAAGAGGATATTAAATGTAGTAGATGCACCTGCAGGAGAGTAATCTAGCATTTCAAGAGCACAGGGAATGGCTGAATTTTAAATGAAGGGAAAAATATTATCCAAAAAAGGTACGATAGAGCCAGGAAAATTTATATAAGAGAGATTTTTTTTTTCCAAAGGGGAAAATAAATGAGTAGAAAGACCCTCCTATAGTTAAAATTTTATTAGCATAAGCATATAGACAAGGAAAGGTGGATTCCAGCTCCCACTTGAGAGCTGATGAACAAAAGGTGAGACATTACCTGCTGAAATCCATGCATATGTAAGGACTGACAACAGGATTTTACTTTCATTCCTAATATTGTGAAGGAAGTATAGTCTGAAGAACAGGATGCAAGAAAAAAGCAACTGATGACCTATACTAGATTCCTGTGTCACCCTGGCTAGATAAAAAGATACTGATTAAACACTGACATATAAGGTGATCAACTAACTTCAAACCGAATGCGTAAATTGATTGATTATTTTGTAACTGTGAACACTGCTTATAAACTGTAATTCCATCAGCATGAAAATTTCGTACGAAACTATATTATGTAGTGGCAAATATTACCTTAATGCAATTTCAATTTTGCTGGACAGATGCAAAATGGATCCACATTTTCAAGTTATTAGTATGCTGCAACACTCTGGACCATTGCAATTGCTTTGCAAATGCAACAGTTTAAGAGAATTGTTTTATAAGTACATTAGATATCCACCTCTAGCCTTGAAGGGACCAGTCCTGATAAAATCCGAACAATGTAAGGTAGAGAGTTAAAAGGGGTTTCAGAGAACTTATGGGATCCCATCACTTTTTAGTGGCTTCCTTGTGCACTGGCTAGCAAAGCACAGGTTAGACCCAGTCGATGACATGGTTTTACAAAGGGCTGCTGGTTGGGTAGGCAACGAGAAGTGACAAACAGCCTTTCCCTGCTCCTCTTCCTCTGTGAGTTGGCAGAATCTTTTCTAGATCAGGGCCAGAGGCTGAGGCAGGTGGAAAAAGAAAGAGCAGTCTGTTAGCTGCAGGAGTATGTCAAGGGGAGGAGAGAAAGCAATTTTAATCAGGAGTTTTTCCTTTCATTCACACATTATACCTGATCTTTTTCTGTTTCTCATCATGGCGAGAGACACTCCCCCACAAGTAATTTGCCCATTTCTCTATCACAGACCACACTGAAGTATCCCATTTTATTTTTGATTTACATATTGTTTTATTTGTTAAATATCTTATGACTTAAAAACCTATTTAGAAATTACAGGTTACTTAGCAGTCCCATAATAAAGTCCCAAGGAAAATTAGAAATCACAGAAAATCAAGGATGATCAAGGGCAGCAAGAACTGTGTGCTTACAGATACAGCAGAATATATGAGATCTTACTAGGAATACCAGGTAATTCAAGGGAAAAAAAATGTCCTAAAGGCTTCCTTATTTTTTCTGTCTGAAAGGTTTTGTCCTGTTTCAAATACATAAGCTGTACTGAATATTCAGTAAAAGAAATCATTGCTGTGTATCAGAAGATTGATGGCTGGGGTATAAAAAAAGTGGGAAGAGCAGCCTGAGGGAACAAGACTTCAAGGACCTTCTAAGAGCTGGAGGGAGTAGAACTTTGAAATCCCACTGAAATTCAACAGAAGTATGTGATAATTCCTGCAAGTTCCTTGGGCAAATATCCCCGTACACATAGACAGATGAAATATATATCTTAAGTTTTCTTGATGTGTCCATCAATAAAGAATTTCAAAGGTCCTGCTTCTTCAGCCTTCCATCATCTACAGAGAAAATTACAGGAGATATAAAAGAGAAAAAATGCAGACAAGAAATGCCACTAAATCAAAACAGCAACATTTCAAAAGAGCATCTGATGTATAGCAGCTGCCTAAGGAGAAGAACAAGCATGGGAAAATCAGAGCTGCAGCCTTGAAAGACCACCATGGTTAAGTCTGACTAATCCACAGGTAATTCTAATTTCTTTACTGGCAAACTTCCATCCAATACACACTGAAAATCTTTGTTTTACAGAATATCCCATTAAGAAGATGAAAAAAGGGAATAAACTAAACTTTAGTGAGAATGATCATGGCCATCTTCTCCTTCCACTCACCATAACAGTAAAAAAACACCCCCATATAATTCTTACATAACTTTTCTTTCTATGGAGCTCATATTTAGATGCATTTTTCAAAAGACTTATTGGGATCTCAGCTTTATATGAAGGAAAACTAAGGCATTCAGCAAAATCAACTTGTGTGATAAGTAGCAGCAAAATAAAACTCAGACCTCTCATATCCTGGTGCTATATTCACTGATCCAAGTTCCTTCAATCAAACTCAATCCATTCCATTTATAATTATGAATAACCCTACAGCAATCACTATACATAACAAAAAAAGAAAAAAAAAAAAGGAAACTATTCAAGCATTTCAAATATAAACAATGTGTTAAAAAGTCAGCATTCACAGAAAGATTACATAAATATTTTGTAATTATTTTAAGCAGTAATCAGTCTGTCACAAATGTTGGTCGTGCTTACTTTTTCAAGTAAAGCTTAAAGTCTGTTAGAAATTCAAATCTGGATTCTAGAGTCAAAATCCCACGTTAATACCTGACATCTGTTTTATACAATCTGCAGATACTGTCCTACATAAATAAAGAAGTGTTTTAGCTTTGCACAGCACCAAACTGTTTCCAGCATAAGATAAAGCGATGTGTACTTACTTTCAAAACTATCAAGGACTTCTGTGGTCATTTCTGAGCATTCAGCTACTCTTTTGTGTCTCAAATGCTGCTTTCACAGCTGGACTCTAACACAGTACAATTAGACATAAGCTGTTAAGCACATATTACACCAGACTCCAAGAAATTTTAGGGGAAGAGAATGAGAATCTTATTACAGTGCTAGAAGCACAGAATTTACGCCAGTTCAGTGGTCAGAAGAATAAAACGGTGAAATAATTGCATTCCTCTCATTTCTAGTATTTGGAACTCACTTTCATAACATAACGAAAGACATTAGTATCTCTGGAAGAAGCTGACTTGGGTATAAGCAAGCCATTTCCCTTACAAGAGGGTATTCTTTATTGTTAAGGCTACAGAAGTTCAGAGAGAGAAAAAAAAATTTACTGTCATCTCCTCAGCACGGTTAGGAAGATTTTGGCAGTCTTTGCATCTAGAGTAGAGATGGAAGTGTTCCAAACGCTTCAGAAACTGTGCCTGTCAAGTAGCAAGCAGTATTGTCGTGGGGCAGACTGAACATTTTATTAATCATCTCCTGGAGCACAGCTTTTTATTTAGTGAACAGTTCGGGACAGAGCTGCTCTTGTGCACATTTTTCTGAATCAATTCTCTATAGGACGTTTGGTCTTTTCTTGTTAAAGCCCTTAAATAGTACTCATCCTGACACAAGCTTTAAGTACTATAAAATATGAAACTTTAAAAGGCAAGTGGTATTCATAGCATAATTTCTTAATTTTATTTCTTAAAAAAACAATATTGTTCTTGGTACAATATCCGCCTCTTATTTACCTTTGCTTTGGCAAAGGCAGTTTTCCATATCTGCCTCCTTCAGGCAAAGGCATTTTCCCTTCAGTTTAGTTTAAAAACAATTAACAATATGCAACCAATGTTGTTGCATGCTAATACGGCTGGTGTGCAACCAAGGACCAAAAACATTTCCATGAAACCAAATAAACTGTTATAGGCCAAAGTCTCAAAAAATGCAATTTTTCAGAGTAAATTCATCTGTTTGGTAGCTTAGCATTTTGGACGTATCTGAACTCCTGCTATGATCTGATACTTACACATGATGAGTGCTGCAACTGTGTAATGTCATTCCTTTAAGTTAATTTACCAATCTTCTTCACTAAGCGTTTGGATATGGTTTCTGAGTAAAAGCTGAAACGAGTTTTATAATAGGAGAAATTGTTTATTGCCTTGGTCCTTTCATTTTCTGTAGGATAGCTCTGTGGTACCTACGGGGCTAATTCGAGACGTACACAGAGGCTAATGCACTACAAGGCTCTGCAAAACCCCACAGTGCTTGAGCCTCACAGTTAGCTCGTCCCTGTTCTGGCTCCACCTAGAGCCACCCACAAGAGCGGGAAAATGGTCATTCTGCCACCTCTGTCCCACTTTCTGCTCCTCTTTTCTCTAAAGCACTTTTGTCTAAGTACCAGGACTGAAGCAGAGGATGGAGCCACAGAGTACAAAAGATTTTGGGGATGCAATTTTCCTCTCTTACAAACGCCCCTCTACACACTAATCAAAAACACTGACTACTCAGGCTCTGTACAGATGGCATATTTCATTGCCTGTGTAATCTAACAGCAAATCTCACTGTGCAGATGCATAAATTGAGTCCATTTCTCCTTTTCCAAAACTTACCTTCTGATGTGTGTACAGAACACAGAGGGAGATAACAGCCAGTTATTTCTTTTGAGTCTTTGGCAGGTTTCAATATAATTTTTACAAATATTGAAGTAGCCACTTCGTCGTAACAGCAGCTGTCCTGGAAACATTCTGGATAAATTCTGGAGAAACTGCATTTTCTTTTTCTTTTTTTTTTTTTTTAAATCAAAACCTTTGTTTTTAAATCAACCCTGTTAAAAACATAGGCATTGTCCTGGGTATCATTATATTTCAAAGGATTTCGTATTTTTAATTCCTTTTATTTTTAAATATACAAATAATATATGTAGAGTATACAACTCAATACTATTAAAGAAGGAGAGGTCTATTTCTATTTTTCCCTATCTGAAGAATTAATTCCAAGCATTTTATTTCTGCTTCTTTTGTCAACTTCAAGTATTTTTGTTCCAGCATTTTATATAAACTTGTAGCATTCGAAAAAAAATCTGAAAAAAATGTATTTAAATAGCCCGCAGGACAGTGTGAAGGGGGAGAGAAATGTCTTCCTATTCATATTCTTTTGTGAAAAAAGACATTCCTTGAATTATTTTCTTCCTCTTCCTTTCCATACATCTGATGGAGAACAAACTCAGGGTCTCAACTAAACACTAAGGAATAACAGGAATGGCACACACACAACATAACACTATCACTGGAAACACAAGCATATCTTACTACCTTTTCTGCTCAGCCATGGACAAAAAAGCTACCTCAGAAACACAACAGGTGCCCGGTGCCAGGGACTGGAAAGCAAACAAGAGGTACCACCGGGAGCTAATGTCAGGGAAGGGCTTGGACACAACCTTTGGCAAATGAACCTCCAGAACTGACGCAGCTGACAGGCTGCTGCCCAGGGGAACGACCCTTCCCAACAGGACGATGGGAGAGAAGTTTTGCAAGAGATCACAGGCAATATTCACCTATCCCGCCTTAAAATTTCACCCTATAAATCCAGCTTGCAAAGGCAATGACCTGGCCTATGGTATAAAGGAAGAGAGCAATTAGTTTACTGATTTTTCACAAACACTCCAGACTTTACTGTTTTGGGGTTTTTTTTTTAACCTTGTGAGAACAATCAGCTGGGAGCACTCCTGTATTCTGTCATGACTTACACCTCATACATCTCCTTAATCTGATTCTCTAAAGAGCTACAGCTAATAATGTTGTAATTAGACACTTCAATCACAATTTAGCTTTATAATGCTCCTTAGAAAAATATGTTGTTAACAATTCAGAGATGTTTTGTTTCTCACTTTTTCTATTCAGCTTTTGTTCTTAAAAAATATTGCTTTTCTCTCTTAGGCTAGTGACAAAGCAAATTTGTATCACTGATCTGCTTGGAGGCCTACGAAACATAGCATTGTGATACTGAACTTAAACATCTCAGAGAAACAACAACACAAAAATACACAAAACTCAAGGTAAAATCTGTTTAATCCCATGTTTTGGTTTCTCTTCCTGGATTCTCATTGCTCTGCAAAATGAATCAGCCACAGATCAAGTTCCCCTGGACTTAATTTCTTTTGGGCCAAATAATGATAGATGGAAAAATAAAGAGAATTTAAATAAAACTTTACACTTGGGCAATTGTACTGAGTTGTAGATTACACACAATACAATATTATCATTAATGGGAGCTAATGTACTTAGTGAAGGAGACAAATATTTCTTAGTAAATCAATTATAAAGACTAGTATGATATTTTATCAACTCCATAAACCAACATCATTATGCAAGAACAGTGTCCTAAGCTCCAACCCAAATGTCATATTTACTGAACATCCTCCCTGTTCCAGACTAGAGCCACATACTAATCTTCTCTACTAATTTTCACATTCCTGAAATTTCTGAGATTCAGTTTGTGAGCTGCAGGAGAGTTAGGAGGATGTTGGCAAGAACCAAACTTATTTTTCCAATGAAAAATTTTAGGGGTAAGTTTGGAAAAATTAGAACATTCCAAAGCCTCACAATTTTACACTCAAAATACCTATCTCTAAATCCCCTATATTGTATTTTACATGAGTAATTCAGTATGAAATACCTAAAGGGCACATGAAATGTACTCTTATGTCACCTTCATTTTGACAGAATGTGTGGGCTTACAACAGCTCACAAGAAAAGGTCACATACATAGTGACAAAAGAAACGTGTATTTGTGCATGAAGTAACTTTTCATGTGAAGCATCAGTACTGTTTTCATCACAACAGAAACAAAGCTTGAAAACTGAAACTATTACAAAAAAATGAGCCTACTTTCTCCAAAATTATGACTCCCTATTAGTGTCCTTAAATTCCTTTAAAAAAAAACACACTGTACTAGAAAATATTTAGTTTCATTCTAACTTGATACTTCAAAATGTCTCCTCTTCCCACATGATGTGTAACGTGAAAGTTTCCTTAGAAGACAATAAATTTTGCATGTTTTTTAAAAATATTCATTTTTTTCTTATACACATAGGGATAGTATTTTATACTTTTTGTCCATATTCATTTATGTTTAAAAATCTTCCAAAATATTTGACCATTTTTCTCCACAATTCCACTGCATAACTTGCTTTATTTTGCAAAGCTCTATGTCCATTAATCTGATGCAGTTGTCTTAGTAACATCATAATCCAAATTTCACAGTGTGATCACACAGTATGAAGCCGGTAGAGAATGGCAAGAGCAGCTTAACTAACTTTCAGACTACTTTGTCATTACCTTTTTTCCTTTCAGAGATGTCACATCAACAAAGATTTTTCTCATCAGTACAGTTCTCCCTACTCTGCATATGATTTGCTTCTCTCAGAATTTTTTCCACTGTTATTTTCATGAGAAGCTATGATCCAGAGCAACATTGTTGGTTTATTTCTTTTCAATGTCACTGGATCTTATTTAAATGGTCTGTTGGCATTAAAAGCCCAAGTGAATACAAAAGCCCTAAGTACTCAAGGAAATAATGCTCACTGAAGTGCTGGGAGTTTTAAGAATATAAGGCTGGATGATCTTGCTTTATTGGAGCATCTTTTTTTTTTATCCATTATTATCACAGAAATTTATGCCTAAATTCACCTTACAAGGTAATCTATTGATGACTACATTTATACCAATTTGGCTATTCTGGTAGATTTTCCCCCCCAAATGCTGTTACTGAATGGTACAGATGAAGGAGATTTGTAGAAACACAGCGTTAATGCCAGTGACACAATTTCCGGTTTACTTCTGACAAACTCCAGTCAGGCTGCTTGGACTATTAGCTACATTAGACGTGCTCCTACGGTACATCTTCCATTCTAGTTTGGGAAGGAATCTGGTTCACACGCAAATTTTAGACAGTTCCACAGTATGAACCAAATCCAGTGGGGACAATTAGAAGATTCACTGGAACGACACATATCTTGTCCAGCACAAACAGCAAATACAAATCCACTCATCATGTCAGATCTATAAATCAGACTCTATCTTTGGGCCTCCTGTGATTTGGTGCTTCTTGACTTCAGTGAAATTATTCCCAAATTGCTCAGAATAAGTAAAAGCAGAATAGAAGTTTAAAGGAAGTTTACATTATATCTCTTTACACCTTTTACCACACAAGCAAAAAACTCAAGAACTTACCATATCTGTGTCTGAAACAGGTCCAAAACTGGTCACATAGATGTTGGTGAAGACTTCAGTAATACTGTCTGATATAAAAAGACAAAAAACATTTTAAACTAATAGTACTTCTTCAAACTTTCTCTATAAAATTATAGGACATTATGAACACGTTCCTATCCTTATTTATTTCTCTTAACTAGTATCCTGTTGTAAATATTGGTGATGTCTAGGTCACTGAATTTATTCTGCAGTTACCAGAGGTTGTTAGATGAGTAGCCAAGTAGCTAGTAGATGAGCTGTCGAGTAGCTCATCTTGCTTAAAGGACTATACAAACATCAGCAAGAACAGGCATATTTCCCACTTCAGCACCAGCAATGTAACTGCACTGTCTTGCACTCAGCAAAGCAGTACAGTTCTAAACATAAAATGCCTTTGTTGCAGAGCTTTTATTTCTATTGTTGCAGACCATTCAAATCCTGCTAAAGCCTTCCTAATTCAGTGCTGTTTTCTTCATTCTGAATAGCTTTTTCAAAGCCAAAGACAGGGAAAAGCCTACAGTACAATTACTGACGACACCAAAAGTAATGTTCAGCAGTGCCCTACATTTCAACTGGACATGCTTTTAAGGAGCATAAGTTTTAACATAATAGTTCCTTCCCTTGATATATGACACTCCTGATACATTGTTGTAGCACTGTAAATACTATAAAAAAATGTGCATCCTAATCATTGGA
>NW_010577870.1:3784-44714 GCF_000705375.1 Tinamus guttatus
TTGTCACCTAGTGCCCAGGCTCGTTTTGTCGGACCATTTTTTGAACGTTTCCTTAAAAGTACCATGTTACAAAGCAGAGGTTGAAGGAAATGAAGTCATGCTGTGCTGAAAGAGAAGTGACTGTCCTGTTACAGGCTTGCAGTAAATTGAAACATTTCAGCTGATGGTTGCTGAACTGGAACTGTGTTCCTACAAATATTCAAGTGATAATGCTGTAAAAATGGTATTAAAGTCTTAGAAGCAAAAAAAAAAAAAAAAAAGAAAATCAAAGCAAAAGAAAAATAAACCATGGTCAAATCTTGCACCAAACATCTCTACTGTAGTAATATGCAGGTGCCTATCTGAACACTCAAGCTAAGATTGTTAGCATTTGCACAACAAAGATTTCAGCATGAAACCTATAGGCTGCCAGTGGAAGTTATCAAATCTGTTCTGCATGTTTTCGTCTCAGAAATTTGTGCTGAACATGCAAACCAAATGTTCTAACATGCTTGAAAAATACAACCCATTGAGTGTACAACCTCATTCTGAAATTGCAGTTTATTTTAATAAGCAAGTGAGTTTTAAACATCCTCAAGAATAAGAATCATGAGTTATTTTACTGTTTGTTCAGCCCCATTATTTATCATCCAAGTACTCGTGAGCAGGAGTTGAATATTCTTGAAAACTGTCACATCTTAAGTTTCTTTAATTTTTTCCCAACTCTTATTCAGTAGAGGCAATTTTCAATGTTTGTTAGATGCAAATTCTTTCTCTGCTGTTTTTAAATATTTGTGTCATCCAATCATGGTGCAGCAAAACAAAAAGTGACCTCATGCATATTCAGCATTAGCTCTTTCCCGAAAATCTAAGTGATTAGTTCCCATGAATGACTGAAAAATATTTGTATAGATTTATTAACCACAAAGTGCCCAAATGAAAGGACTGAATATGTATAAGAATGAGTACTGAGGAATAGTATGAGACCATAAGTTAAAAAAAGCAGCAGCCTTACACTGTAATACTTCGATAAAATAAGCAGAGAAAGATCAGCCACATCTCCCATTTCCAGTGCACATAACTGATAATGATATTTGCTTCTTAGCAATCTTGCTTTAAAGATATATGTTGTAGTACACCAATAACAAATGTACTTGAAGAAATCAGGATCAGTTAGCAAATGATTTATGGGAATGAAAAGGCTACTTCTCTAGCAAATATTCTGCATGAAGTCTTATAGTCTCACCTGCTGCTTACCAAGCAGCTTCTCCTACAGAGTTTCCAATATGCCCTCTGGAAATGTAAGTGCTAGTCCACTCTGCAACCACACCTTTTCTATTTTAAAATACATATATTTGCATCAAGTGACTAAGGCTTTTGCTTTCCAAGTTAAAGTGTTTTCGTGCACAATGACTGGTCTGTATTTTTGTTGCCTGCTTTAAAGTGCAGTGGAGACAGAAAGGTCTTATTTTGGCTGTGAAATGTAGCAGATGGAGTCTTTCTTAGGCTTACGACATTTTGTTGACCTCACCTTGCTAGCTCACAGTGGAAACAGGTTTCATGTTACTAGGCTTTTGAAATAAGGTAACCACCATGGTTTACCTCTATCTCTGTATAAAATGCTTCAGCAGTGGAGAATAACCTTGTGGCTATACTCCTTACTCATCAGCAAGTATATAGAGCCCCTAGACCTTGTTGTGAGCGGTTCTTGAACATGTGGCACAACAGGGCCATGGTAACTCATTCACCAAACATGACAGAGCCTTCACTCCTCGAGCACTTCCACAAGGTCAGAGTAAGAGCTCAAGAGGACATGTTGAAAAAACAAGATTTCTAGTCTTTGCAACAAGCCAAAGACTGGAGTGGGAACTGCGGTCCATGTGCTGAGAAGATTGGATCCTTGGAGTTTATTAACCCTATGATACAGTAACACCTTTCTCCTGCATCAGAAAGCACCCTCCAGTTATAATCTAATTAGAGACATTAAGGGTCATTTGCATGTTATGGGACATATTTTAGGGACAAGCTTCTTTGATCTTTAAAATAGGCAGATAAATGGCTGTCCTCTACTATATCTAAATCAGGTTACTTGAAGTTAATATGAAGTGAGTTTCAGTACACTAGAATTTACATAGAGATAATTAGCATTTCAAAGGGAGAAGAGCAAACATTAAATGCAGGCATGTTATGTGTTTATGACTGGCAGGAAGGCTGGTTTATTGCTATCCTAGGAGATGAGTCCTAGGTGACTTCCTAATCTTTCCAGTAGAATAGACAGTATTCAGTCAGACCCAGGTGCAGTTAGGAAAAGCATAGATATGTGCTGCACATAAGTACTCAAGGGAGGGGGAAAGGGAGAGTGATTTTACTCTTTAATGAAGACTATTTTCCTGAAATACGTTCATGGATTTTTATTCAACTCTTTTCCCTAGGTTAATATAATCAGGTAGTTCTAATCTGTATTCAGGACATTTGAGCCAGTAATAATTTAAGAATAAGAAAAATATTCTAGTCTGTCTTCACCCTTGCAAAGTCTGACTGCAGAATGCAGAGCCAAATGGCTCATGTTATACTTGGGAACAAGTTACAATCAATCCTCTGGCTTAATGCACATGTTTATGTGAGCGAGATTATTAAAGATCGTATATAACTGGGCTGCCTATTTGTGAATGACTCTCTGTTAAGCACAAGTTAAAATAAAGGGGGAATATGGCCTGCAGCTCTGTCCTCTCCAGCTGTTCTTTAAGAGGGGGGAAATTCTCCTTTTATTTCTTTTTCTTGGCCAGTGCACTGATATTTCTTTTTTTCCCATTTCTATACACCTTCCTTTTCCTTCTGCACACCGTCAACAATTTGTAGTTCTCACTCCTATCATCCTACACTTTTTTCATTATTGACTGATTTAACAACTATTTAAACTTTTTTTTTACCTGCTTCTCATGCCATCAGCTATCACTGCATTGACAGTATGCATAACAGATTTTTCATATGTGAGCCAATTGCTGGACTAGCATAGAAACTGTTCTGCTGGAGGCACAAGTGCTTTGCTTCAGGAGAAATACAAATTTTTCCTCACACGGAGCATCTATCCCTAGCTGCCACAACTTAACTGTTCCCATTTCCCACTCACGTGCAGAAGACAGGTGGGGTAGTACAGAATAACACCCGCAGCTTTTCTCATGCATGTTTGCTTATGCCAAAGAAGATTGCATAAATTCTTTGTGTGTCGAGAAGGACTTTGTGTGTAAGTACATAAGGCCTAAGATGTGTAGCCAGATTAGAAAAAACAGAGGCAAAGAAAATACAAACAAAGCAAAACTTATTCATGGTATTTTTTGTGATAACGCTGCATTACCTGTTCAGTATTTAAAGTCCAGCTGAAAATTGCTTTGTAATATTACCACAGTTGAGCAAGACAGGTTCCCTTTGGCATTCCCCTGCATCAGTGGCCTGCTCTGCTATTTTTGGTTTTGTACATGGGCAAGAGCCCTTTGAGCCTCCTTTGCTTGTTTGAATTCCCGCTGCTGTTAATAATCACAGATAGATGGTATGGGTCATACCATGTAGAGGGCTAAGTGCCTAGAACATGAAGAGGTGAAAAACAGGTCAGTGCTAAGCTCATCTCTTCTCTTAAGGATCCATAGATGTAGCATTTGCTGTATGGCTTTGACAAGACATTTAGCTGTGTTTTATCTCAGCTTGCATCTGTAAACATTCTAATAATTAATAACCATACTTAACATAGTAAATATACTATTGCAAATATTTACTGCTCTGTGAGCCCCAAATGAATAATGCTGGGTAAGGACACAGCATCATTACTGAATGCAAGTACTGCCTGTAGCAGTAAATGTGCATTCACTCATTCCCTTTGCTCCCAGAAAACATACTGTGCCAAGCCTGAGGTCTCCAGCCAGGTTTTAACCCAAGCTTTAATCAGACTAGCCCTAGGTGAAAACCAAGGTAAGCAGAAATTTCCAGCAGTGCTGAGTGAGTCAAGAGCTCAGTCTTGGCTCTGCTGGCCTGCTCGTTACAAAGGCAGCCGAGAAAGGAAAATAAACAGCACTCTCCTCGCCCGAGTTTCTTCCTTAATGAAATGTAAAGAGGGTCTGAAATAACATTTTTGGGTTTCTTTCTCTGCCATGTTTATTACATCAGAAATTCAGACCCTCTTTGCACTGGCAGTGTAGCGGAACAACGACCACAGAAAGGTAAATGCCCTGGAACCAAGGGCAAGGTTCCTACTAGCAGTAGTAAGTAATAGTAATAGTAAGTACTATTGTGAAACCTTTCTTGCCCAATACGCTGGCCTCTCCCAGACTGTGTGCTTCTCAGGTTAGTCAAGGGCCTCTGCTAGTGCCTGGTTCTGGCAGGAATCTGGGACTGGTTTTGTGCATAACCGGTGTCTGCAGTCACAGCTCCCGAGCGCCTCCCCTGCACCATCCCCAGGCTTGTCCCTGGCTGCTGCCCCTTCCCTCCGGGAGCGCTGCCAGCTGGTGCAGGTTGGAGGAGCCCTCAGGCTCCCTACCAGCTGCTTTCCCTTCGCTGAGTGAATGGCAAAATCTGCAAACCTGCGGTTCTGCATTGAGACTAGGCATGTGTGACAAGTGCGGGGGTGACACTTGGTGACTGGTAATAGCTTGGAAAAGGCTGTCACTACTGTGGCGTGTTTGCATTAGGAGCAGGGTAAATACTTCCCGCTAAGAGGTCTGTCTGGGTAGCAGAAGTTACACATCTAGGTGGAAGCTGAGAGCCCTTTCACCTGAGTACACGGAGGGTTTTGGGGATGAAGAGCCAGAGCAAATAGCAGGGGGAACGTAGGGGTGGAAGCCACATGCAGGCCAGTGCCAGCAGGCAGCACGAGGAAGGACAAGCTTGGGACCGTCCCTGTGCTTTGCGACGAAAGCCACGCAAGTAGAGACTGGATTGCAGGGAGAGACTGGATGAGCTTAAGCATATTGCAAGTCTGGCTGCTAATTCGGAATCTTCCCTTCTCCAGAGCACTGCCGTAACTGCTGAATGCAAACGACCCGTAAGCGCATGCCCGTACGACATTACGCGTGCCCCGGGTTCAGCTGGAGACCTCGGCTGCCCGTGGTGCGGCCTCGCGAAGGCCGCTGGGTCCGCCCGCTCCTCGCACTCGTGCCCTCCTAGCCCACCCGCAACGGATTCATCCGGTAGTGATGGCGAACTTGGGGCGTTATGAAGTTACCCGTGCTCAGCAGAATGCATGTTAAAATTTGAGGGTGTCTGTAACGATAGTGTGAATGTGAGAAGTTTTCTGGAAAAAAAGAGTCTCCCTCTAAATATAGTGTAATTTTTTTCTCTATCACTCCAGTGCATCCTAAATAAATGTCTATTATTACTCTTATTGCTACTTTGTGGTTTGGACCTTTAATTCATTATTGCCTTTCACATATGCAAATGGCTGTAAAATACTATCAGGTTGATGAGGTGATACTTTCCCTCCACTTGGCATTATTACAGCAACGGTTCCTGGTTTGAGGCCCCGGGTAAGGCCATTTTGCAGCTTTTTTTCCAGCAGAGCTGCTTTTATGATCCTCCCACTGCCCCTCGTCTCCCAGCGTGGCGAGAGGGCTGCAGCCAAGACCGGCGCGCTGGGAGGCCTCGCGCTCTCCGTGCGCTGCTTCACTGCAAACATGGGCTCCCAGTTAAGCACGTGGTGAAGTAACGGGGGTTAAGCTGGCTGAAGGGACCAGCTGGTAAAAAAGTCTGAGGGTGAGCAAACAACTCTTGCACTGGAGTGCTTCGTGTACATCAATTGTACACACTGTAGATTATAAAGTAGTATTCTGTATAATTCTTATGTAATAGTTCGGCTCAAGCAGGGCCTGCTTCATGTTTGTCCAGCGCACGGGTCTCTAGGCCTGTATGAAGCAAATAAAAGGAATGGAAATGCACTGATTTAGATATGCAGGCACACACATAGAGAGGGTTCGTTTGACTGGATTTACACAAATATCTAGGAAGGCTTGTTTGGATAATTTATGCTAAGCTATTAGTCATCTTCCCAAATATTCATTTATATTTTGCCAGGCTCTTAGAGGAGATATAATCAAATATTTGTGAAGCCTGCATGCAGCACCGCTGGTGCAATTGTATTCTGGATTTTCTACCATGAGAACAGAGTTACGTGGGCTGCTGCTGTGCACTCTCTAACAGGTTTTGTGAAACCTTGTAATTTGAAAGACAGCTATTATTTCCCCAAAGCCTGACGCACTGAGTGTTCACGTCCTGATTTTTATTACTTTCATTTTTGGTGACTGAAAGCCTCACGCTGCATGCTGCAGAGGCTTCATTCTAATCAGACTTTTTCAACTTTACTCAGCTACTGTTCGCACTGGAAGCAAAAGGCAGGCATAAGAATCATATTCTCCTGCCAGGTTCCATTTACATATATAGCTGTAAGAAAAAAAAGAATTTTCTTAAATAAATTTCTACTGATTGAACACATAAGGCAAAATAGGACATTAAGCCACTCTGCAGCAGGCTCGAGCTGTTCTAATATAGCTATTCATGATCTAAATCTAAAGTTTAATAGATAGATATTCCGAATTACTTCAGTAAGGTCCTGATTCAAAGGCTGTTTAAATCAGTGGAATATCTCCCCGATTTCAGAGAAATATGGATCAGTTTCCAAAGTGGGAGTTCTCCTCAAAATGCCATTTTCTTGTTGAACTGAGAAATTTTAAAAACACAAGTAGCTTGCATCTTGCTGGAAAGATGGATATGACTTTTCCATATAATGTGGTCCATTATCTGGTTCCTTCAAAGAATGATGCTCAGTGAGACATCAACCTATAGCCACATGACTTTCATAAAATGACTTTTTCCCCAGAATAGTGTTCTCTTTCCTGTCTTTTATTTCTAGGGATGCAGGTGGCCTTAGGTACCTAGACAGAGGCAGCTTTGGCCATAAGAAGCACTTGGAACTAAAATTGTAATCTGTATCACCGGCACCGTGTCCATGTGCCAAATATCAGGGTCATCAGAGACAGAGAGCATTTGTTTCTACAGATGTTTTCTGGATTCATGATGTTTGGATGCAAATCCCTCTACTGGGAAATCACATTACTGTTTGGGGCATGAATCTTATTCCTCTCTCCTTAAAAAATAGAAGAATTCTGTGCCCATTTTTTTGTCCCGCATATGTTACGAGGGATGTATGCATAAGACAGCTGATACTGTTTGAAATATTTAGTAAATGTGTATGTATATATAAAAGAATTTTGTATGAATGTTTTAAAATAGGAAATATAATGAGGTATAATCATGTATACCTTTATATTTGGATTGGTATTCGTTTATTCTGTAGCAGGTTAGAAAGGTATAATTTTCATTTCAGTGTTGCATTAAGGTTTTTAATTAAAAACATATAAGCAGGATTAAAAGAATTCTCTTTCAACTGAAACCTTCTCTAATTTTCACATTGATACACTAAGAGGTAAATGTCACTATCAGTGAAATATCAGATAAAGCTTAACTACTCATATCTTGTGGATTAATAAACCCTGTTACTTAGAAATTCCTGAAAACAGTCAGATTGTACAAATTAGTCCTTCTGTGGTTTCTTATATAAAGGTACTCAGGTTTCATTGTTTTTCTTTGTACATGACATCATTTTCAAGACACATTTGTGGGTGACTCTTGTGATGATCACTAGTAGTTTAGAGAAACATTATCTGGCATCATTGACAGTCTGTGTATTTTTTTTTTATCCATAATAGGTTTATAACGTGTATTTCTTGAATCTTACACAGGATTTTACTGTAATGAAGGTTGTAAATAGATCTTTTATTTCACAACGATCTGCTTGTATGCCATACAATGGAAGAACTGCAGCCCTAGATATTAGTGTGTGTATTCTGTAGAAGCATCCACAAAACTATGTGAATCACCATAAGAAAGAAATAATTATTCAGTTTCTCAAACACACTAATCTGTAAGACCCACTAGGAGCACTGTGAGCTCCAAGCAAGGGGCAACTTCTACAGCAAAAGAAACACAAACAAACAAAACACAGCGGATACAAAATTTGCCTAGAGATATTAATAATTTACCACTTATGATCCAAGTTGTCTTCTGTAACTGATTTTTTGTATACAGAAGAGAGATCTTTGTGCAAGAATGGTAGCCATTGTGCAAGGCTCAACTATGCATGTAAACATTTTCAAATACTTACATACTTCTGTATGTCTTGGAAACTCAAGATGCTTTGGCATGAAAATCAGCATTCTAATAATGTGAAATCCAGACTCAGACAAACACATAATGGAATGAATTCATCTTTGGTTTAAGAACTTAATGTGTTTTTCAATGTTGGACTCTAGTTGCCCAACTTTAAAACTGAACATTGATATGAATATGAGAAATGTATCAAAAATCTTGCGTGTTTTGGAGACTCCTTTCTGAGTCTAAGTGAAAATACAGAAATATATAAAAGATTCCAGTTCAAGACATGGGCTCAGGGACAACTGCAGTGCTCTGGAAAATTTAAGAGACAACTGGCAGACCAGGAGCACAAAATGTGCCATGCTCTGGACATAGTCATGAAGACTTAGATGCTTAGGTTCTTTAAGTTCCCTTGAAAATTCTTTACCAGCGGTTATAAGCAGAGAACAGGATGTCTTGAGTTTTGATTTTGTTTCTGGTGGCAGGTAGCTATGTTGTCTTGGAGAGGGGTCTTTACACCTCAGTTTAACCACCGCAAAAAGACAATAACGATACTCACTTGCAAAACCAATGTTTTAATTTTAAGATCTCTTTTATCCTGCAAGTTCAAATGTGTGAAACACCTGCAGTGTTAGTGGTGTGAACAGGTCTCCTTGCCCGGGGAACCACCAGGGTTTCACCGCATAGCAGCCTTGCTGTAATGAGCCACTCTGGTGCTCCAAGCTGCAAATGGTAGAAGCTCATCAGCTGTGGTCTGGATCACCCTTGTCTATATTATAATAAGGCCCCTGTGCTAAAACAAAGAGTTCTGAAGAGTTCATCATCATCAAAAGCCAAGATTAAAAAAACGTTTAGAGCTGTGTTGGGGAGTTTTGATGGCCCGGTTTTCAGACGCAGTGATTACACCGAAGGTGCGAAAGGTAGAGAAAGATAAAAGTAGGGTATTTGTAAGCAGCAGTCACACTGGAAAAAGTTAGAGATCAACTTTTATCAAACGAGGGTTTCAATAGGTCATTAGTAACTTCGGCAGAAGGGAAACCAAGTTTCCTAGCATGTATACATTACGGAATGAATGATTTAATCTATCTCTGAACCTCTGCCAGTGCTGGGGTGGAATACAGCAGATGTTTTTCATGGAAACTTTACATAGAATTTTCCAATAGAAAGTGAAGCATAATATTGTCTCTAGTTGAAATAGTAGGAAAAAATTCAGTAGGGCCAGTAACTACCTCCTTCCACCTAGAAGTATCATTTACAGCCTCCTTTGTCATTTCAGTTTTAATTGTTTGTCTGCTAAAGAATCAAGATATTTTGAAATAAGTAAACAAATTGCCATGGTGAGCTAACGTGCTGCAGAGCTGGAACAGCGTCAGCTTGACTGAGGTGACTATTTCTGTGTACTATGCAACACCTACGGGTTTAGACCTTGTTACTTATCTCAGCTAGCACACTGGTGGGAGAACAAACACTTGAAAAAGCTACTCCATGCTCGCAGTCCCAAGTATTAGAAGCAAAACAACAGGGCACAACTGAGGTTAGCAGTGGATGCAAGAACCTGTGTTTGGTTAAGACACAGAAATGCCAAACGAGGCACCTGGAGTGGTTACCATTGATGTTGCTGTTCTCATTCCTTCCACGGAGGATCCATTTGGGGAATACCCAGGTGACCCCTGTCTCCGGGGCAGTGCAATGTTTCCAACTCCTCTGAAATACCTGTTTTTGAGCTGAAGAATATCTGTGCTAAGATGTGCTGTAAGATAATAGGAACCATAGAAGTCTTATTTTACTTCAAGTTCCCTGGGATTAGACAAGAGAGGAAGTATTTAGTCATGTGCAAGGTCATGGGGAAAGCTTTCAACAGATCAGTGTGTGAGTGTAGGTAATCCACCTCATGAAATGCTTTTAAGTGTGACCCAAAAGTTTCAACATTTATATTGTATGGTCACAGGAAATGGAAGAATGACAGGCAATAGCACATTAATCCTGTTGGTAATCTCATTGTTTTAATTGGGATAGGTATCTATATGGGTTCTCAAAGTCAAATGCATTAATGTGTTGATATGGATTATCCCAGAGTTCATGCCACAGACACAGACAGGGAGAGCACTTGATTGGAAAGAGCGAGGGAAGGAGCACAAGCCAGTGCACAGCCCACACGCTGTTGTTCACTGCAGAGCTATTCCACCTCATTTAAAATGGCTCAGTGATGAGTTTTTCATGACTTCCTCTGGGAGACTATTCAATGGAATTGCAAATCTCAGAAACGGGAAGGGTAAATATTCCCTCGGTTAATTTAATTAAGCTATTCTCCATTCTTGCCCTTTCACAACCTACCAATTTCTCTCTCTTCTTAATGTACACAGCTTTTCTAAAGCTGTGAATGGCCGCTGGCCTGGATGAGGGAGGCAGAACCCCTTCCTCCTCCCGCCCGCGTACCTGATGCACTGCAGGGAGGCGCAGCAGGCTCGGGGGCAGGCGGCAGGCGCTGGTACCGAGTCACGCACCGAGGTGAGGTGCGGCGCACGGCTTCGCCCCGCTGCGCTCTGGTAAGGAAGCGAAACAGCTCTCAGGTTCTGGGAGCACAAACCAAGGCCTTCGCCCTGCTTGCCCAAGGTCATTAGGAGAGTGATAATACGTCCGTGCCACACAGCGCTGAAGCAAGCTGAGCTCCTCGAGATGCTTCTGACAGATTAGGTAGGGGGCCAGGGCTCTGGGCTCTGCGCAGAGCAATTAGCTCTGTGAAGAAGCTACCTTGGGTATCTTCACACTGCGCTACGGAGCACAAACACAGTGTCTGTGACAGACATGAAAGGAGCTCGGCTCTGTTGGGCAGCTAAGACAAATAAAGGCTAAGGGCTTCCGGAGGAGGCCTGGTGAGAAACCACCGCCCAGCGTGAAAATCGCAGAAGCCAAGAGTGACACGGGACCTTTCATGGCAAAGGCCTACGGTAATGTCACCTGAAGCCTGCAAACAGAGTCAGGGAAAAAGATCAGGGAATATTAAATCTAAGATTCTCACGGCAATATTGCCTCTGTTGCTTGGTTACTCGTTAGGCCATTAATTTGCTACTTTTATATATTCAATAGGCTACAGTCTACTGCCTTTATAATTACTGGAATCTGATTGCCTCCATTTGATCGAGCAGAAGTATTAAAATTTTACTCCAGTGTCAGTGAGAGCATAATTTGGTCGTTATGTGTGGGGGTGAGTTAATGTCTCTGTACACATATGAATAAGAAAGATAACGCTCTGCTGTCTCTGTTATATTAGTCTTGAGAAACTAGCATGAAATGAACAGGACGGCAGTAAGTGTAGGAATTCGCCCCACTCTGTCCCAGCGCTAAATGTCAACTTTATAAATACAAGAATTTTCTTAAAATTCTCTTTTGCACTTCCTGGCTTCAATTCCTTGGCTAAAACCCAACTCAAAATGTTAGCAGATCCGATGACTTGAAATAGGAAAACCCTATTTCTGAAAAAAAAAGAAAAAAAAAGGAAAAAAAACCCACCACTCTAATCAGAGTCAGCTCCTGAAGCTGATGCGGCAGAGTGAAGCCGGTGGAGTTACATCAATGTTAAGCAATTATAAAAAAAAGAAGAACTAAGCTTAAATGCACTCTATAGGATCTGACGTTAATGCACTGCTGCTAATATCACCACTGCACTCCTCGTGCTCCTCAGGTCTCCACTCATACTCTTTGTTTCCTGTTTCTTTTTCTTCTTGGTCCCAGTCATATCCTTATGTCCACCGAAAGGCCTTGTCCATCCACAAATATTTTTTTTTCCCCCTTTTGCTCTCTATTTTTTAGCTTCCTCGTAGATTTATTAGATGATAAAAGCTTGTCAAACAGCCTCCTTTCTGTTCTTTGCTACCTCCAAACTTTCCTTCCCACCCTCGTTAAACAGCAGTGCTTTTCTCTTGCTTCTCTCCTGCTGGCGCTAGTACCTGTACTTGTAGCTGAGAAGAGCAAGCTCTGTTTCTTCAGCTTCAGTAAATGGATCCTTTCAGCAGGGGAGGAGAAGAAAATAGAACTGCAGTGACAAGAAAATACTTTTTAAATTTTCCAATAAGAAATGGAGGCAGCAGTATCTGGTGGCCAAATAAAAAGAGTGTAAGAAGAGATGGCACATCTCTCCCAAATTTGCTAAAGATTAACTCCCTATGACAAGTAATGCGCAATGTTTTCTAATAAACTACATCTAAAGTCCAGCATTTTTCCCTTCAGGCATGGATTTTTTTTTTCTTTTTAAATTGGGATGTGACCTTTCTAATTCATAACATATAAAAATAGAATGTTATTACAGAAAAAAAAACACTTTTTTTGATAGGATTAAAATTTGGAAACATATTAGTGATATGAAGATATTGCTTTGGAATATATAAGCAGTTTTTATTCTGAATTGATGCACTGTTAAGGGAGGACAGCCTTATGACAGCTTATTCTCCAAAATATTAAGTAACCACAGAAATTTAAATAAATGCTAACAAGTACCAACCATTTAAGTACCGGTTCAGAATTATTTTTGCTGCAATGCTCACCGTATCATTAATTCTTTTGTTGTTGCTTCCATGTATGCTATTTAGCCGCCGTTATGCTATTTTGCAAAGAATGACCTTTACCAACGCTGCTGTCAGGTTTGCAGAAAATGCCGCTTTTCTCTCAAGTGGGGCGGGATTCACGTGGGAGAGGCGGCTGCTCCGCAGCCCTGCACTTCCTCCTTCCCAGCTTGGCCGCACAGCCTTGGCCTGGCTAGGCAGGAGGGTGGCTGCCCCTTCTCGTGAAGTGCCACCGCGGGGGGCTCCCGTTGGCCTTCTTCACACGCTGAAGAAGTGGTGTGAAACAAAGGGCTCGCATGCAGTTTACTTGCACAGGGTGCGACGTTGCCCTCCTCACTGTACCGCAGGAGCTCCCCAGAAGTTGCAGGTTCGTTGTGAGAGGTACAAAAGCGTCTGATAATGAAGAGGGGGTACAATCTCATCAAGTCATTGGCCACCCCGTATTCCAGACCTTTCGGAGAAGACTCTTTAATAGGCAAAGCTGAAAAGATTAAACTGGAATTTCAGAGAAGAGACTTGCCAAGTCTTTTAATGAGCTTGCCATGAGGGCCCTAGGTGAGGTGCAGAAGCTTGGCAACCTCTTCCCCTCATGCCCAGGGGCTTGGCTGCCTGCTGCCAGGCCAGCGCCAACACAGTGCAGCCGTGACCCTGGAGCAGGCCGCTGGAGGAAGAGCAGGGGGAGGAAGAGCTGTGAGGAAGCCCAGCCGGGGACTCCCCATTCTCATGTCAGAGATGAAGCCCTGGTCCTTGCCTGAGCTGCACCACAGCCATGCCCCTGCCAGGTCACCACACACAGGAGTTCCCAGCTTGAGACTGCACCCAAATCATCACCATGGTCTTTTCCAGCCCCTGGCACTAGCAGTGCTCATGGTTTCCTCCTTGTAGCGCTCCAAAATTCAAGAGCCAGTTGGACAGTACTGAGGGATTGGATGGCCTGTGGGACAAAGCTGATGAGGAGGAAAAAGTTTATGTCCCCATATGCGTTATGAAGAAGTTTAACCAAAGCAGCTGGGACATCTGAGATCATAATGAATAGGCATTGTAGAGAATACGTAGTATAGTGAAGAAAGGTCACTTAAATCTGCTTTGATTCCTCAAGACATTCTCTGTGCGGGGCTTTCATTTGTAATTAAACACGCAGCTTCTGCAAGAGGCCTGCAGAAGCTTCCACCTGCAACACGTTTTAGTCCGACGGCATTGCCTCTGCCATCTGCTCCGCTCCCTTTCTGAAAAGTAGGGTGTGTGGAAAGGAAATTGGTGACTAAGCTCAAAGAGCAGACTGCAGAAAAGAGGGATGGGTTGTGGCAACACGTTCAGCACCCAAAAGCATCAGGCGTTGTAAAGTGAGGAATCTCTGTCCTCCAGGGCCGCTAAGCGAAAGGATCCTATTGGGATATTTTGCTGTCGTTCGTTTTGCAGGTGGATGTTTGTTTTTTCAGGTGCAAATAAATTTGTCCTCTTTCTGAAAAAATAAAATCATAAAACTGGTCTTCCTAATTTGAACGTTTAATTTCAGCGCCAAGACAAATACCTAGAGATTTGTAAATGAGTGGATAGAAACCAGGTAGTTACTTACAAATATGCCTTCTTAGCATGCTTGTGAATTCATTTATTTTTGAATAATTAATTTCACTCATTTATACATAAGTCAATTGATGATTTAAAAGAGGTTGCATCACTGAAAAAGAAAGTTGATTTTATTTGTGAACTTATTATTAAATATTCATAATTAAATATTTTTCCTGTATTTAGTCACCTTTGATGAGTGCTGATGCAGTCCCTGATCTGTTCAAGGCTTAACATATGCTTAACCTCATACGATATAAGGAGTCCTATTAACTTTGATAGGACTGTTCATTGTGCATAAGCATGTGTGAAAGTCTTAGTGAGATCTGGTGCCAAGTCCTTTGCTGTCTAACTCTTGGCAGGAGAATAACCCAAGGCTGGACTGGAATACAAGGAAAAAAAAAAAGAAAAAAAGCCCGTCTGCAGTCACTGTTGCTGTTCTCCTGAGTCATACAGATTCTAAAGATATTTTAAAAGCTATATACTCTTCGAAATTAAGTAGTATATTAAAACAGGCAAAATATTTATTTTAATAGAATTATATGTAAATATATGCCTCTAACTTTGTTTTTCTATCCCCATTGGAAGGTATTGTTCCTTAAGAGAAAACATTTTTGTGGTTAACCTCAAAGGAGAATGATATCTGTTCGCTGAATAATAGAAAAAAAAAACCCTGCAGTGCTTGATGGCAGCAGTAACAGCATCGTGTTTCGGTTTGAACAGCTGCGATGGTTATGGCTAGACCTGGCACTCCTTCCCAGATGTACAAACAGAAGAGGCCCAGACAAGAAGACGTGATTCAGCAGCGTCCCTAGAAAGGCTTTTACGACCTCTACGGAAGCTGCACCTGTGCAGCCACACAGGAGTCACTCGAGCAGAATTACATTTTCAGTGAGTCTTGTACACTCAAATAAAACTCACTGTTTCTTGATAATTCTGCTTCACATTGTGTCACTGACCTTGGACACGGTCTTCGGCTTTGCAATATTTCATCTCCTACGTAAAAAGACTTTAGCAAGGCCAAATCATCACACAGTGCTCGGTTAGACTTCTTTGGATGTGCCCAAGTGTAAATTGAAGGCAGAATTTAGCACACATCTCTGCCATGGTATTTTGAGGTTCTCAGATGACATTTGGCCAAAATTAAATATAAATTATGCAGATACTGGGTAACATTTAATTAACTGAAGCCTTTTGCTATTTTAAGAAACAGCTCTCTAACACACAGGTTTAGCAGAAATACTCTGCTGGTAGAAGCCAATGGTTTCCTCAGGCAGAGCAGGTCTCTTCTCATCCTGAGAAGCCTGTAAACTCCTCCTGTACTTTGTGAATCATCCCAACTTCTCATATTTTGTGTCAAGTTTTCTGCTTTGCTTAGCCCTGCAGAACCACTACAGCCAAAACCGTGAGATGGAGTCTCTTACTCTGTGGACCCCTATGAGCAGAATTGCTTAGCAGTTTAGGTCTTGCCGCAGCACAAACGCGCTGTTCCTGTGAGCAGGAACGCACATAGGTTCCCAAGGTTCCCAGGCTTGCAAAACTGCACTGATGGCCAAAGACTTTTAGAAAGACAACTTCACCCACTGCTTGCAAGTGCAGATTGGTGCCTAGAAGATAATGTATTAGCTTCTCTATAGCTTTTCTACACTGATTTTTATTCCTATTTCTCAAAGCATTTAATTTACATAGAGAGTTAAGGATCATAACAGTTTATATTTCAGATTTGAAAGCTGAGCCAAAAAGTGACAAAACGATTCTTGCAGAATCATCCAGCAAGCCAGGCTGAAAGACAAATTTGCCTGACTAAACCATATTGGTCCATATATATACCTTCTTATTTATGAACAGCTGTGCCTACCACAATCTATTATTTATATTTCCACAAAACTTATGCTCTCCATTGTAGCAGATATACTAAGAAGGCAGAATTGTTATCATTTTTATGCGAGTATTATGATTAAGTGGGATATTATAGATGATAATGAAGCAGCCTTGCAGATAGACATTAAGCAAGGATCTTTGTAAAGCCATTTAAAATCAGTCTTAAAAAAAAATAATAAAAGAGCATGTGGCTCACAGAATGTCAGGGATAAAGTCACTCAAGCAAGAGTTACGCCAGTATCACTGACCCCACAGCACTGCACATTTTCAAGCTATCAGCTCAATTTACATGCATGTGCTGTGCTGCTGAGCCGTGATTACCACCTTAGGTAAGGAGGGAGAACCTGTCACCTGCCCATAGCAGCAACCTGAGGTTTTCACTGGTGACAAGCAAATGTTGAGAAGCTTAGAGGACTGGCCACCAGCCCAGAATTTCAGATCATCACAAATTGGCGCCCCAGTAAAGGAAACAATAATAAAATGATGAAGAGGTACATCCAAAGGATGAGAAGTGCCCCAGAAATTACAGCTGCCAACCCGTGGAGCTCCCTGCTGCGGTCGGGGTGTGCACAGAGCTACTGATGAACCCAGCTGCGATGCGTGGCCTACGACAGACCTAGGTTTTAAGAGGCTGTGGTGTGGCTGGCAGGAGATGGGAAAATGGGCTGTGTGAAGAGTAAGTGCAGAAACTAACCAGGATCGACTGAGGACACAGAAATCTGTTCTTAATTTGCATGAAACTGCTAATGTCTAAAGGATGGATTAGCATATCTCTAATTTTAACTAGAAGGTTGTAATTAGTGTTTTCAGAAAATATGGTAAGCGCTGCAGGCTTTGCAAATACCAGGATCCAGTTCCTCAGTGCCCACCTGGGGAAACAAGCCCACTTGGCCAGCAGGGTTAGGCCTAGTCATGGGCCTAGTCACTAGGCACTGTGACCATACAACATTTGGTTCAGTAGGAAATGAAAACTTTGAAATACAGTGCCCTTTCTCCTCTCTTAGAAAACAACTTGATTTTCTCTCAGAGAGTGCAGGCAGCATTCTGATTTTTCCCCCCAAGCCACAACAGATGGATGTGAAAGAAGTTCCCCCTGTTACAACAACATTTCAGGCTCTCAATTGTTTCCTCCCTTTCAGTAAACCGGGAGCTGGTTTTACTCAAGGCCGTTTCTCCTTCATAGTCTTTCATAGACCTAGAATCTATAGTGTGTTTACTGAAGTGCTCTTGTTGACAGCTGTTTTATCTTTCTGTTTTCTCAGCTTCAGGAGTCCCACATCTGAACACAGAGTGATGCTCCAGCCCTCACACAACCGCCGTCCTAGTCACGCACCGAGAGGTGGGAAAAGGCCAGAGCGGCTCCTCTGGTCTCGAGTGGCTGCTCGAGTAGCCTTGGAAGGGAGATCTGTCCAGTAACACTGAAAGATGAAATTACAGCACTGTAGTGCGTTATTGGTCCCTGAAAAATATTTGGAAGACCTTTCTTCAATTCTGGCAACACTCCTCTAGTTTGTCATGCCAATAGGACTTTTTTTTTTTTAACTGAATTGCAATTGAAACATTAACTCAGTTACCAGAGGGGAGAGTTTAGTAGTCATCATGTTTAAAACACCCAGATGCTTCCAGTCTCACAAGATCCACTGAGCCATTCATTATTCTGAGATGCAGCTACTGAGCTTCATGCAGTTTACTTGATCTATTTTCCTTTCATATGAAATTGTGAAAACCAAGAAGAACTTTTTAAGGGCCTCTGTCCTTAAAATATTTGAGTAAAAATTTCCTTTTTTTTCAGGTATATAGAAAAGAAACTTTAATCACCACTTTCTGTGGCCACCTCCTCACTGTTTTTTGGATCACATTGTTGTGCAACTACAGGCCTTCTTCAGATGGGAAGCAGAGACAACCTGCCAGCATTACATAGAGAAGTGAATTGATCTTTGGGCACTGATGCCATACCTTCAGTTTGCCACTAACTCTTTTTCCTCTTCTAGCTTTTGACTCTGGTTGAGCTTGTCTGCTTTTAAGTGGTTAGTCAAGCTGTGTATAGTTTGTAAAGTAATTTGGAATTCTTTGGGAAGAGTAATGTACCAGAATGTAGTATTGTGAGCTAGATGCTCAGCATACTTCCATTGATTTGAGGCCTGTGCCACATGAAGGTGTGGACTGGTAAAAATGTCCCTATGACATCGTGCTCTTCAAAACTGACTTTTCCTAAGTTTGCAATAGCTGAGTTCATTCTGGGTTAAAGTTTTTTTTTTTTTCTTTTTTTTTTCCATGAAATTTTGCATTCCAAAGCCTCACTTAGCTAAATGGGACAGCCCTTTCTCCCACAGACAAGTCTGTCAACAATTTGAGATAAACAGGGGTTCGTACTTCCAGAAGAACACAAGATTCTCACATCCTCGCAACATCTGACAGATACCAACATCTCTCTGTTCCCGTGCCACAATATCTCCATTTATTACACTGTTGTGCAAAAGGAATAAAGGCAGCTTAGAAGCCAGGACAGCCCTGATGGGAGGAATAAGTGTGATTTAAATTTTGATTTAATGGATGGATTTTAGATAAAAAATATGGGACGGAAAGTCTGGACAGTCTCTTTCAAATTCTTGCAGAGAGAGGCCAAGGCTGAAGCTGAATGTCCAGCTCTGAAATGCTGCTGTCACTTCCCAACCTGTTAGGAACTCTGGAGATCTGCTGGAAGGCAGAGCAACCATCCTATTTTCCCACCTTTCTGCACAGCACTTCCTTTAGAGCTATGTGGGTTAGATAAGGCTCTTGTTTTGAGGGTCCATTGATGACATTGCATCACTTACTGGTTACTAAGCAGTGATCAGGATGAATCATAGTCCACAGGGACTGGTGGGGAAAAGTAGAACCAACTGCATAGGAGTGTTTGATATTCTGGTAGAACTCTCCTTGTGGACATCTCTGCATACTGAACTTGAACAAAATATCTGTATTCAGTTTTTACACCCTCCAAAAATAAACAAAACAAAATAGTCCTGAAGCTCAGCTTTGCTTTTGCCCTAAAACTCTTCCTATGCTTCTCTCTTTCTCTTCATAGCTGCAACCATTATGACCTACTTTACTAATTATTCTTTTTATTTCACATACCCTACAACCTAGAGACAGAATTTAGTAAGTCAGAACCCAGCCAAACCGGTAGTGGAAGAAGTAACCCTCTGCATAACTCCACATCAAGAGTGTCAGTCTGTTTTAAGGAAGAAGCCTGGATTGTTCTGCAATTGTTTGTTCTCACATGAGAGAAGAGTTCATCTTGGACTTTTTTTTTTTCCCTCTACTTTGCTGCATTTTCTCTGCTATATTTTCTTTCTCTTTAACTTTTTATTGTATTTTATGTGTGTAGAATACATGTTTTCTTTTTATAAACATCTATAGCATCTATAAACATCAATTAGTGAGGCAACACAGTAATTTCTTTCAGTATCTTGACTTTAATGTGCAAGTATATGTACTGAAGAAACCAATATGGCTTGTTAAGCTTTTATGACATCTGGATTTTGCAATTGGCAATATTTTTTGTGTTTGACTGCCTTGCTCCACAGCAGAGTGACAATGAAATTGTGTTTAAACAGAAAGAATTAAGAGGGAAAAAAAACAGCTGCTCTAAATGCTTTCCTTGTTTTTCTGTTGTCAGACAAAATAAGTATGGTAGTTATATAGCAGTCTCCAAGTATAACGAACTAATCTTTTGAAACTACAACTCCATGTCCTCTGTGATTATTTTCAACCTGCCTGCCAAGATCCCAAAATATGATGATTAATGAACTTTAACATATGTGACAAAAATCCTAACTGAAGTAGGAGGGATGCAGAGCGCGTGAACGAAGTGAACCTGACTTTTCTTGAAGTATCAGTATTAAATCTTTCAATTTTACCTTTAATTATTGGTCATACAGTAGAGCCTTGAGAGGTCTCATGACATTGTCATCATCCAATGCATTGAGTAGAACCAGTGTTAGAGAGAACACGTGGTTAAGACAGGGTTCAGCCGTATCTCCAATCTTGCATGTCTTCTGCCAGTTCCAGGGCCTAGACAGAAAGAAATGGTGTGAAAAGCACAGAGAGATGAAGCAACTCCCAAGAGAGAAGGCAAAGGAGGCAGAAACGGAATACAGGTGTTCTGGCACCCAGTGCTCGCCCCTTCAGGCCTCTCTCTCACCCTTCAGCATTCCCATCCTTACTCTCATTGAAAATGGGATTGCAATAGTGACTTAAACTGAGTTGTTTGGATGATTTAGAAAGCTGTAATCACAGAAAGAAGTAACAAATAATAGTTCTTGCATGAATGTGGCTTTTTTTTTTCTTGAAATCAATGACATTTAACATAGTCCAAAGGTAAAAGGAAATTTTATAGAAGAAAAAAGCCACTATATGACAAAAGAGAGTGGTCATCTTTCTCATTCATTCTATGATTCTATTGTTCATCCTGGAGAAGAGAAGGCTGAGAGGGGACCTCATCAGTGTCTGTAAGTACCTCAAGGGAGGCAGTGAGGAGGATGGTGCTGGTCTCTTTTCAGTGGTGGCCACCGACAGGGGCCAGGAGGGGCTGTGGAAGATCCATCCTTGAAGATACTCAAAATTCAGCTCCCCAAGGTCCAGACCTTCAAAGCTGGCATGCTTTGAGAGAGAGGTTGATGTAGAAGACCTCCAGAGGTCCAACAAACGTTTTTTGCTGGCCTCCTACAGAAGTTCTTCCATGATTCTATTCTGTGAAACTTGTGCTCTGAATTTGGATCCAATTTAGTTCCTCCTGAGGGGCATGGAATCCCTTACACAGTTCTTCATGTGAATGAGAGCAGAACTGGGCTGTAGGTTTATGCTTCATTTTGCAAATTGTGAAAAGGAAAGTAATTTTCAAGCAAAGCTTCACCATTTCCTAATGACCTTTTCCTCTTACCTATTTACTTAAACAAAACCTGAAAAAAATGACCTTTACTGCTGTTTTTCATTTGCTTTCAATTAGAAAATGCAATACTTTCAACATGTAGAATTTGCTAATATTTAAAGGGATTCTAGATATAGTCCCTTAAGCGAAGAAAAAATATTATGGTTTTTGAATCTATTTGGAGCAAATACCATTTCTGGTACACCACGGTATTTAAGAAATTAAGACCGGAAGGAAGATTTCCTTCAGAACTGTCTTAGGCTGAAAGTTAAGAATGGCATTTGCCTCTGGCAATACACCTTTTGAGACGATACATGAAAATACAAAATTTTTGCTTTCAGGACTAAGGAATTTTGGACTGCTTCAGAGTATTTGGGGAGCATCAGAAAACATGGGAGTGAACTGAGAAATAAAAATGTACTAACACACTAATAGGCATGTTTCTTGGAAAGGAAGCAAATGCTACTGTTAGGTAGGTTTCAAAGGTTTCAAAGAAAAAGGCAGAAGCCAAGTGCATTTTTTGACGTGCCCTTTGACAAGCCCTGGGGCTGCAATGGCAGCGAGGAAACCTCTGGTTGACCCACACGTTTCCACCATGGCCCTCCCCAGGTGCCAGCACGTCTCCCCATGGCCAGGAGTGGGGCTGCCCCACACCCGGGTGTTTGCACGTCCTCGTGAGCACTGTTGCTGCTCGGCTGTGGGCTCAGTACATGAGCAGCAGTGAAGCACCAGCGGTGCTACCCGAGCAGCCTGACCTAGTTACACCCTATCCCCCTCACGTGGTGGTCAGAGAGTAAAGAAGGGGTATCTATTTCTTCCTATACCATCCCCCTCCCCCGTTCTATCTCAAATTGCATTCAAGAATAACCTACATTCGTATGGATAGCTCCAAGTCACAGAACCACGAGCCAAATATTGCTTATTATTATTATTATTCTATTAATAAACAACAAAATGCCAGGAAGCTTGATAAACTGAGTACCTGCCAGATCTGCAAGGCAGGTGAAACACAAAATCAGCAGCTGCTCAAGGTCTCTCATAATTTCCAGTGCTCACTATTTTGAAGGAAAACCATATGAAAAGCTTATGAATATTTACTAGATATGGACTCAGTTGCTGAAACACTCTCCAGTTTAATTTTGTCTCCTTCCTTTCAATTCTTACCGATTATCTTCCTAAATATACAATGCAGATTAATTGACTCCATGGTTTGACTACAAAAACAGAGACATAATCAATACCCTTTATCCAATTTATCGGGCCTGCATGACATTTAGGTAATTAGAAAGCAAAACAGAAAGATCAAAAGAGCAGAATAGTGTATCATTAACAGTAAAAGGCACTCTGTTTTCTTTACCAAGTGAAGTGGTATTAAAATAGCTTAGAAGAGGTAAAAATAGAAACCTTGGCAGATGTATTATGCACTGTGCACTGTTGAATCCTTATGATTTCAAGGCCATTTCAAAGGCTTTTGTTTAATGTCATAATTTGAGCTCTCTTATTTCACACTGAATAGGAAAACAAACACACAAAACAAGGAAAGACTTCATACTAATAAATAAGACAATGGACTTTTATTCCTGCAGTTGGCAGCCACTGCAACTATAAATCCCAGGATACACATTTTGCGGGGGGGGTTGTCTTTCCCCCATGCTCCTAATTGTCCACTTAAAACTCATACTTGCAATACCTGTTTCACACACCCTGATATGCTTTTGTTGTTAATTTGCTTCTTTTTCATTATCCATCGCCAGTATTTACTGCAAGCATGTACAAAATTGCCTTGCAGGTGAGTTCATGATTTCCTGAGCTGCTTTGACAGCTTCTTGTGCACATGCCTAATGCTGGAATGTAAAATAACATTGAGTAATGAAGGCAAGAAAGAAAATTATGCCCCTTAAACTACAAAAAAAACCTGATTTTTTTTCCACACTGTCTTTAAACGACCCTTTCCCAGGCAGTCCACAGCTCAAGGGGCTGTTTTGTGCTAGACAGAGCAGAACAGGCTGGCTGTGCAGAACCACGTGTGGCTCTCGCCGGCTTCGGCGCTGGCACACGGCACCTTACAGACAGACTTTTAATCAGGGTTAGGGCAAACATACTGCACTCCTGCCCTCCGGGAAGGCCAGGCATTTCCACAGTAGTTCTGCTCAGTACTTGCACGAAGCTGGCCAAACCTGAAAGAACAGCTCTGAAAAGCTCTTACTGCTGCACGTGGTTGTGTGAGTTTCCGAGAGGTTTTCCCCGGTCAGCACATGGAATACTGAGCACTGCATTATGTTTTATATCCTGGACGGCTGCCAAAAATTTCTGCTTTATGTAGGCCACAGAACTAGAAGCCAAGACACAAGTGTTGTTCTGTACTTGCACATTGGCCCGTTTTCTTACAGTGAAGTCTGTATAAGGAAATACATTGAAAATAATAAAAATTTCACTTGAATAAGCACAGGGCTACATTTTGGTTTCACTTTCTGCACTCTACATTGCTGATCAAGAGTTCTGTTTGGGCTCGTTCAAAGCAGGAGGAGTAAATAACTCCTCTGCTTACGATTGCCAGAGAGGAAATCTCCCTAACACCTAAAGTTTATCTGCGCCAGCTCTCACATTGGCCTCGAGCATCTTGGCAGAGGCACTACCACCTTGTTTCTGTGATATTTTTGAAAACACAGGCGCGTTCAAAATTTGCACGTGTTCAGTATTTAGATTTGCTACCTGCATGGAGGTAGAATAACACGGGTTTGCCTGTTTCACCCTGCTGCACCTTGCCCTCAAAACACTAGGGAAATGTAACACTTAGGATAACCCTCTTCAAACAAACAGTTGTTGAGCAAGACTTAATGCCAGGATAGACTTCTAAAACTAAAACAAGCCCAACAAATACCAATGCAATTCTAGATTAGTGTTGAGGATTCGATACCTTTCTAATTACCTACTAGCTGTTACCTGAGATGCTCTCCAGGCTTTAGAACTGGAGCTTTAGGATGCTTACCAACACTTCTTAGAGGCTATGCAGATCTGCAAGAGTTTTTCAGTCCTCACTGAAATATCTTTAGGGTTGGAGTTTCAGGTGTAAATGTGAATATCAATGATTTCACATTTCCTCTGTACAAGTCTTAAGGACCTCCTGGAGTATTGAAAGGTGATTCCCCCTCTAACATAGTTATTTGGGCAGACACACATTGTGCCAATTGTTCTTCATGAAATTGGGTGCATGAAAGTTGAAAAGCTTTCACTTCTAGCAAGCCAAAAACATGACTGCCTCCAGTCTTCACTTGCCTGGCGCCTACTCGCCCACCCCAGCGTCTGCTATGAGCTTCATGGCTTACAAAGCCCAGTGTCATATAAAGACTTGAACATTTTTTCAGACCTTCTTGCAAGAGTTTGTTCTCCTTTTCTAGTCCTTTTTTTCTTTTCACTTCTGTCCCTTTTCCACCTATGGCCAAACAGGATTGTGTCCTACTGTCAGGTTTCCATCAGGTTTCCTGTGACGTCCATGTATTCTGTCAGTAAAATCTAGCAGTGCAGAAAACCCCCCAGTTTTTGCAGATAAATGACAGGTGAACTGACTTTCAAATTCCTGACTTTGAAGTGCAAATGACTCTTAATTAAGTCTAAATACATTTTTCCTCCTGTTCTTTCCATCCTCTCTTTCCAGAACCAACCAGTTGCCCATATCATGTGGCTGCAACTTGCCAAAGCTATACAAAGTGGAGAGCTAGCTCTGTTAAAAATGCATTAAATGTTACAGCCAGCAAAATAAAAATGAGCCAGTGAGACTGCTTAGTGAGGTCAGAAGAAGTTTTAGCACATCTGCTGAAGTTAGAAACAACGCATCAGATAGATAAGTTCCTTAGTCATACTGAAATCTAACTGCATCCTCATTTTGCAGGTGGAAATCATCAGGTATAGCACAAGATCAACTCAAGGCCCTGTCTGTTACCTAATCGTGTTGCAGGAGCTAGTTAGGCTATGGGAGCACAGAGGCACTTCAGCTAATATGACATTAGATTTAGGAGGAATTCTGACAATTAATTATTGAAAAAATAATTTTAATAACAGGAAGTATTCCTGGTAGCAAGTCACAGCGAAGCCTTTCCTCTCCTTTCAAATGCTCAAGTGCAAGATGGAGGCAGTGACTGGAGGGTTATTACTGTTTCACTGACATACACAGGTACTGACAGCTATTTTGCCATCTCAAACAAGTGTCCAAAGGTGGTAGAGCTCCTTACTTCACAGTGCAACCCAAAGCTCTCTCATTTTAAGTTAAAGCTCATACTGCCAGTTTTTCTCGCCAGAAAACAAAGGCCACATCAGGGTGATGGCAGTAGGTGCTGGAGCACTGCCCCAGCCGTCATGGATCCTCGAGAGCTTCCTGTTGCACTAAGTAAGTGACAGGTTGTGTCAAGGTAACAAGTTTAACCAGACCGGGCAACCTCAGTGGCTTATTGATGTTCCTGTGCTTCTGGTCAAGGAAGGCTAAACTTGTTGGTGAAACGCTGCCCTTTACACTCCTAAACTATCTTGGACGGTAACTCGAGTCCTTAGCCTCAAAGAAATACAGAATTTAAAACTACCAAGTCTTTACTTGTGTGAAAGAAAAACACATTTTGCTACTCAGCCACCGGAACCGGTGTATAAATGCAGTCTCCTGCTCAGGTTGACAGTGGCAATAACTACTTTACTAAGACACTTAGAAAATTCAGTTAATTCCATTTCAATTATTAATGCAGTTTGTTCTTGCTCTTTCTGGATTTCGCAATAGATTTTCTAAGGCTGTCAGAGAAACAAAATGTGCAGGCATGCCATAATGAGATTTTCCTTTTTTTAAATCCAAGAGGCAGCATGCTTGTAATGAACCCTTTCCTCCAGGTATTTTATTGAGTTTGAATATTTGCAAATATCATCTAATTCAGCAGAAAGATAAAGGAAAAAGCAGCAGTCACCTGATCTTAATTTAATTTAATTACATAGTCATCCTTTTAACATAAAGTCATTCCCTGACACAGGTTGCTGCTTAACATGTGCCAGAAATTCAGGTTCAAACATCTTCGATATTCATGAAAACGATTACTCTTTATAATCACATTTCACATTCTGCAGTGCTTTTTCCACAGAGTAGTAGTACTGTAACTTTTCATGAGTGTAGATACTTTGGAGGACCCTACTGAGAAAACAAATGCATTAGATTGCGTTTTGGTCTGCTAGAGATTTGTCTTCCTATTTTTAAACATTGTTTGTAAATTATTTTTAAAATACCTGACTCAGCTATTTTGATATGAATTAAGAAGTCAGAGCCTAACTATTAAATTAAAAATTAAATGAAAAATAGGAAATAGTTCAAATCTATGATCTCTTGTATGATCTAATCACTACCAGTGGAACAAACAGATTTAAATTTAAGTTGTTTGCAGTTACCAAAACGTTTTGCTTTTATTTTGTGTTTAATACACCTTTATTTTTCAGAATGCATGGATGTGCAGCAAATGGTCCTGATCTTATGCTCAGACTAACTTTTGTTTTCTAATAGATTGGGAAATATGCCCTGTGACTTAGAATGAGTAATCCTATCCTTACTTATTTTTTGGTTTGATTAAATTAAAATGTAATTAGTGTCCTTCTTATGTGTAGCTACCCCGAGATATGATTTTGTTTTGAAGATGTGTTATGCAGAAATTTTAATAGTTTCATCTTTTATGTCATGTCTGGGTGACCCTGTGTTACTGAAATCTGAGCCTCTCTCTGGAATGTTTTCAGGGTCTATTCCGGTTTATTGTTGATTTTACGAAAATCTGTGTTCTGTCCCTTTCCAGAAAGAACAACAACACCAAAAAGGACCAAATTTTAGCTTCAAATGACAAAAATAACATTAAGTTCACTTAATGTATGGGCATCTTGAAATGAAACTTTGTACTTCCCAGCCCACCCCAATCAGAGCTGACATCTGATTTTCTAATGGTAGGTTTGCTTTGAGTATAGTTTTCAGCCATTCGAAGTGTCTCTGTGTGTTGCACAGAGACTGTCTGGTCCTTGGTAAGCAAAGAAGAAAGGCCGTATTACAGCTTTGTGGAAGCTTGTTTGTTTTTGCATGTGTTTGTAGCTTATTTCTTTAATGAGTAGCTTTGGTTGTTGTTTGGTTTGCTTAAAGCAGCACACTCAAAAAATCTCCCGATTTTATAGATCAGGCCCTGTCCTTTATGAAACTGGTATGTAAACTCACTAAAAATGCCCTTAATGATCTCTCTTTTCCTCAGTGAAATACATTAAAGCCGAAAGAATGGTTTGCTCTGGGAGGCTGAGAAGAGTTGGTTACATACCCACCTCTTTTTTTTTTTCCTAATTTGTATTCAGCCTTATTTGTGAAGAGTTGTCTCTATATAAATGCTTAGCAAGTTGCCATCCATAAGCATTGCCTGTTGATACCCTTGTTGAGCTTCACATGTGGAATTCTTACAAATGAATTTTTCTGCATTCCCTTCTGTTCTCTTTTTCTAGTACTTCTCCCTGCCTTTTCCTTTTTTTCTCCCCTGCTATCATTTTATTTCCTTCTTGTCAGAAAAGTGCATATGTGGTAGGTCAGGTCTTTAATGCAGATGCTATGCTGAGCAGGAAAGGAATAGTGTTAAGAGCAGGGTCAGGTGGAGACTTCCATGCGGAGCACGGGGTATTGGATCTGCCCTTGCACTTCAGAGAGTCGCTGTAGGTTCCTGATCAAAATGCTGGTTATGAAACTGGCCGGGTGGAGCTAGCGTGGATAGTCTGGTCATTCCAGGGATTAGTATGTAAAAGGAATGAGTAATAAGAATATGAAAGGCCTAACACTGGTTTGAAACCACTTTCCCCACTTTGCTGCCTTGTGCTGCACATAGCATAGAAGGAGTTAGACCTAGCTCTGTTTCTCTCTACATTTTGAGGTGATCTATCAGTTCACAGGGAAACTGAAGATTTTTTAGGATAGTCCGGTCATTCCAGGGATTAGTATGTAAAAGGGATGAGTAATAAGAATATGAAAGGCCTAACACTGGTTTGAAACCACTTTCCCCACTTTGCTGCCTTGTGCTGCACATAGCATAGAAGGAGTTAGACCTAGCTCTGTTTCTCTCTACATTTTGAGGTGATCTATCAGTTCACAGGGAAACTGAAGATTTTTTTTTCCATAAGTAGGATACAATGAAGAGTGTTTCTCTAATATGAAAAGATTAAATGAATGTGTCTCTACAGTCAGCTTAGTCATCGTTCAAAATACCAATTTCTGTAATGTATTCATTGCAAAAAAATGCAACTGTTGGTGACTAATGCTGGTTGTACTGCAAGGTTCTCAGCAGATAATTACATTTAAATATGTGGGTTAAAGAACAAATAATTGCAGCAAATTAATGCAAACTAATAAAGTTGTTTCTAGACGGAAGTAATTTCTTGAGGGAAATACCATGGCAGTTGTTTCCTTGAATTTTACTGTTGCTTGCTATTCTTTGTAAGAACATGTTTTAAATTGTGAAACTATGGAAAAGTAAATGATATAAAATGGGTGTGAAATTAAGACTTTGAGCTTCATTTTTGTAATTCAAGCACGGTCTTCAACTGACTTACTTAAAACTAGTCCAAAGGAAGAATCAGAACTTGTGTCTTTGCATCAAAGCGACTTTTGAACCTGATTTTTCACTTCGTAAAGGAGGTTCTGAAATAGCGTGTGGGATTACAAGCAACGCAAATGAAGGTGTGCATTTAAGTAACCATGCTTACTATCTATGAAAACATGTATGCTCTGGCTCTGTAGTATTTTGGAAGGTGACCCAGTTAGACTTCTCCATCCCGATGAGCTCACAAACCAAGAGAAGTCGCAGGTCGGATACTGCAGAGTAAGTAGGGCCGTGCAGGGCTGCCTCTGTGTAAAGCACCCAGCCCAAGACGACGGCTCCGCTCTCTTCCTCAGTCACCTGACACATCAGCTGCCTCCGAAGAGAAAAAGAATGAGGAGCAAAGGAAATAGGCTTTGCTGCTTGTACTAAGCTAGCTAAATGCTTGATGGCTTTTAGATGTCAACAGAAAGGAGATCTTTCCTGATCCTTCTCCGGAGGGAGAAGGGAGAAAAGAATGGTTTAAGAAATTGAGAAAACTTCCCTTCTGTGCACAGTTAATGATTTCTTTTGAATTCTTTGTCTGCCTACTGCATACCTAAAGATATTCCAGCCGAAAAAGGAGAAAACCCTAACAAAGTGCTCATGCTGTTTGGAGTTGAAAGAAGACTACAATGTGTGTAAGATGTCATTTAGCATGGACATAGCCCAAGGAACATCCATCATTTGAAGGTGTTCAAACCAACTATTTTTACACAATGCATCTACTGCTGTTAAGGCTTTAGCTGGGAAGAGTTTGGTGAACCAAATAGGAACATTTATAATACTAATAAATGAGTAAAGCTGAAAGAAATGAGCATCCAAAAGGAAGAAGAAGAAAGTGCAAGGCGGGAATGACAAACAATCTTTTACACTTGAGCTTGCAAATATAACAGTATTTTTACACCGTGGCCACATTGGAAGATCAAATGAAAAATAACCGAGAATTGCTAAAAGCAAAACAAAAGACTAAAAAATCCATGGACAGAATAGAAGGGACAGCTTGGGGTCCAAATCCCTTTCATGCCACTTTTTTTAATGAATGTTGGATGTTGCTGCATAGTTCAGGGCACAGTCAAAGTTTTCCCTAGGAATTACAGGAAATCTTCTCCAGAGATGGCCCTGAGTGTGCTCTCCATCTCCTGCAAGTGCTCAGCTACCAGTTGGGCTCTGGCAGCTTTCCTAGGGCAGCAGTACAGACATATCCATAAGGCTGGATTTTCAGAGGGACTGACCACAAAGTGCAACATGGAAAAGCTCCCCAAATTAGAACGAAAATACGCTCCTATCCGAGCTGCTAGAACACATGAAAACAAGAAAGCAGCTCATTTTCGGTGCAATTTTTAGAAAAGGAGATAGTAAGAAATGTAGCTAATAATTCTGGACTACCATAGCTTGAAAAGCCTTTTTGAACTGAGGTTTCACCAAAGATGTCCTCTGTTTTGGCACTCTTAGCAAATTTGAAAGATTGACTAGTTTATAAATGAAGATGTGAACAGTTTAATAAAAAGAAAGGGAAACATCATTTGCTACTTGTAATAAAAGCTGATAACATTTGGCATTCCTCACCTTTTTACTTATGTTCTTTATGGACAGTGATTTTTTTTATATCTCTTTGGTTTTTAAGTCTTGTTCAATGTGATCTGCTAGAGCGACATCCCTCATATAAAAAGTCCAAGCCTGACAGTAAACCCATCTTGTGCAGTAAAAGATTACAGGGTTAAGCAGCTTTATTATTCATTTATTGCTTTGGAAGGCAAAAATACAGGTGGGTCTAGTTCTACTAATGCTTTTTGCTTTGCCAAGCTTGAACTCTTTTAGGCATGTTACAACATTCATTTTTGTACAATTGCTCTTGTGGAGCAGGCTCAGCTTTGGAGACTGGTATCAGGCCGTGAGACTTTAACATGTTGCAAACAGGCACTAGTTAAACTATGGGAGGGTGAAATGGTATGGCAATTCCAGGAAATTTCCTTGAAGCAGGAAATCTTGGCCTTGTCTGAATAGCATGAAAGGTCAGAAGGAGAAGAGTTTTTCGTCATGCATAAAATTGGATATTTAATTACCTAAAGAATTTTTTAAATTGTGCTTGATTGAGTCCAGCATGAGAAATGGCTATTCGTCTGAAATGTGATTTGTCTGAAATGGGCAGAGCCAGAAAATGCGCCTGAGCAGTCAAGTCATGGTCTAAAAGCCTTTCTGAGTGATGCTCAGACCACCCCAAACTCAGTTAAAAACTCTCCATGATGAGTGTCAAATGAAAAGCTCAAAAAGCATGTGTCTGGCTAGTTCTTGCAAAAAGATTCCTCAAGGTTTTGGAAATCCTAAAAGCTTACAAGATCATCCTGCAACCAAGACTATCTATCCATGTTGGTGAAATAGTCTGAGCAGAGTGTTGCCCTCTGATAAAAAAGCAATGAAAGTTAAGTAGTTTGCTCATCTGACTTCAGCCCACATCTCATTGTGTTCATTTCTTTTTCTTCTGGCCTCTTCTTCTTTTATTAGAATTTCCAACTTCTCTTAATAACAGCAGAAGAAAACACGAGCACTCAATATTTAAAATACTGCGGCAATGCTCAGTTGCCAACCACTTAACCAGCATTTTTCAGGGAGTTTAGTGAAGGGTCTTGTTGCCATCATGGCTTACCATTTTGAGCCATGCAGCAACATTCTGAAGCACAAGTGAAGACTGAAACCATTTTAGAGCATAAACACCTCTTAACTAATACCTGGTGGTAGTAAGGATATTGCAGAGTAGGTTACCTGGTATTTAAGATATTAACGTAGAACCTGCAAACCCAGGCAAAGTTCCCTCCTAAATACAAACAGTCTGTGTGACCTGAGGAAGACGCTTCCGAATCCCAGGAAGGATCTGGACTCCTGAAGCAGGACTGTGGAAGAATGTGGGCCCCAAAGTGACTTTCCTCTCAGCTAAATTCAGATTTTTAAGTCTGAGCTGGCAGGGCTGCCTCCATCGTTAACACAGGGACTGGTACACAATGCTTGTGCCATTGAGATGAGCTCAATCACCATCTCGAGGTGCCTCAAAAGAGAACCTATACTTGCTCCTCTGACTTCCAGATACCTGTGTGGATAAGTACCAGCTACTCCTTAGTAAATGGGGAGAGGAATAAATGCTGTAGGCAGCAGTGGGTATGGAAAAATAGAGTTCATCCACTCTGAATAAGCAAGACCCACATTTACCTATTGCACAGGAAAGACCTTCATTTAGCTTTGCTTTTCTCTTTCCTTCTATATCAGATCCAGTCATCTCCAGTGACAATGTTTCCTTGTTTAGGTTCCTGTCATATAGTAGGACAAATCTGCTGCTGGGGACACCTCTCTCTCTATGGACTGTGGAAAGACTGTAGATGAATAGGTGTCAGATGAAGCCTCCCTTGAAAATCCACAGCTGGGACAACAGCCACCTTCTCTTCAGGCAAAATTTTAAAGGAAAGAAAAAGAAAAGTAGTTCTTGAAAGGAATGAATGAAAGCTCTTCCCTGGAGCAACAATGGACAAGACTGATGGCTATTGTTTTCCTCCTGCTTGGCCTTAACCTGTTGCTTGCTCTATGTCCTGCTTTTAGACATGGTGCTGGTTTGCCGCATCGTCGTTATTCTAGACCTTGTTCCGAAATGCTTGTGCTCTTTATGCAACACACAGGGTGCCGAATGCAGTTTAGGGAGGGGCAGGTGCTTGGAAATGTCAGACCTTTGCTCTGGCCAGCCAAGCCCTGTGTTTGATGGGGACCCTTAACCTCACCGGATCTCAGTTCCCAACTCTGTAAAAAATAATAAAACCAAAACAAGACCCTTTTGAATCCTCCTGAGGCAAAGCCCCCCTGGTAAAATCAGCAGCATTTTTCTGCAATGGTAAATTACAGCCCACTCCTCCTATTACTGAACCAACGACTGTGTTAGCAGTAGTCATAATAACCACTTAGGTATGAAGGGCTGTAGCCAAAATGTTGATGTGACTCTTGCTGTTGTGTGACCTTTCCTATGCTTCCAAGAAAGCTCTGCTATGTGGAAGAATCCACTGACCTAAGCTTTTACAGAGATTGGCAGGCGGTTGTGAGTGGGAGGTTGCAGGAGAGGGAAGGATAAATATTTGCAAATATAATGGAGATAAAGACAAAGCTGGAAACGTTACTGCAGCATCAAGTCTTTACTTCTGAAATTGGATACATCCCAAAAGAAGGACTAAATCAGCTTACTGGAAAATGCAAGAATGAACTTTCTTAAAATAAAGCAATAAGTTATTAGCAACAGGAGCACAAAGTTGGTTTCTGAGTATGACTTTTGGAGTTCTGTCTCTTCTGAACCTGAAATAATACTAATAGAAAAAATATTGGTTTTGTTTCCAGGCCATATATATCTGCCTTCATCATTTACATAAATTTTGTAGTGGAATATTAACTTCCATTATTTATGAATCTATTGAACTTTGCAAGGATATGCTGACAGTTGAAGGATTATAATTTTAAGGGCAGTTCAGTTCACATCATAAATATCCTGAAAGGTCACATATTACCTTACAGTAACATCTGAAAGAGAAAGAGCTTAAAGTTGGAGATGTTTCCTGTCAATGCATAAACATTTTCACCAAAATTATCATAGTAGAAATGAAACTCCACAAATTTATCACCCTGTGGGAATAGCAATATCTTTATGGATGTTTTTGCTAAATGCCACGCTTCTGTGGGGACTGTGTTACTCTACCAAGACTCTGGGTTCTTACAGGACCGGTTCACTCTGGACTTTCCTGAGAACATAACTGACCATGTAGCATTCAGACTGGCTCTATACAATATTTACACTGCAGCAAGGAGAAAATTTTCAGCTCTTCTGTGCTAGAGTAGAGTATTTCTGGGTGTTTGGATACTTCTCCAAGTTTACAATAGCCACTGCAGTGCCATTTATCCTGCTTACAGGAAGACATGATTTTCCCCAAGTTCGGTGAAAGGCAGCCAGTCTGACTTACTTTAAAGTATAAATTAAAAAACAAAATCAAAATCAAAAGCTATGGAAATCACTTGGCAGCTTGTGGTAGCACAGTATGTAAAATGATTCCAAAATGTTTGTTATAAAGCTAATGCTATCAAGTGTTACCTGTTGTATTTTCTTTTCCCAAGCACCGGGGAAGGGTACAATAGCAATTCATGTTAGAATTCATGTTAGAATTTTAAAACTGAAATGATGCCCAGCCTCTTATCTTTACATGCTCTGAGCGAAATCCCAGAGTGCGGAATGGGGCTATAAAACCTGAGTCACCAGGTAGCATGGACGTACTCCAACCCCAACGGAAAACGCAGCTGAGGCCAAATCACTTGCCGTTTTGCCCATATGTTTTATGAGATTTTGTAGCAAGATGGTTGCTGTCTGGAGCGTATCCCTTAATGACAAATGTTTGTTACATCCAACCTTTTCAAAATGAACCAGTTGTTTTTGAGCATCTTTGTTTCTGGTGTTGGCCCTTGAAGTCCCATAACTAACGAAGGGCACTCAGCATTTTCTGGCAATTTGGTCAGCTTCACATCATCTAAGCTGGGAATCCAAGAAAAGGAAGCAGTGAAATGTTGTCTTTACCTGACAACCTTAAGCTGTGTGTAACATGATAAACCTGTATGGCAGTCCACTCCACTTTATAACGGAGTTATTTTAATAGATTCACACACCATTATATCATGGAAGAAAAACTCATACTAGGTTTGGATAAAATATTCATAGGTAAAATTGGAAATAGCCTTTATAAGTGCATTGACTGGAGTAAATAACATTACTTCACTTGTAATAACTGTAATCTAATGGCAGATTGTGACTAGCCATTTCCATTTACCTGTTTGTGACAGAGAGGAAAAAAATGAAGCATTTATGAGCTTGATGTATCAAAATGGATGGATAGATGACACTGAAAAAAATGGAAATTTTATTTCTTTGCATTCATAAAGGTTGCCTGAAAATTTCTTGTAAACTCAATCATACTTTTATTAATGTTATTGCCTGTAATAAATGGCACCAGCATAGATTTATAAGAACACTTAATTTAAAAGATGCTAGGGACACTCACAGACATAAACTCATATATTTGGGCCATATTGTTAAATCCCCAAGAGAATTTAAAACAGCATACTGCACTGACATTCACTATCAGCAACTCGTGGTCTATACCAATCATATACAGACATATTTTTGTATTTTTTTTTACTGGTGTTGGAATGAAAGTCAGAAACAGTTTATTTCTTATTTAAGCAGCTTTTAAATACGGGGCTTGCACACTAGTATATCATGTAGTTTAAAGAACCGTTCTGCTGCTGTAGTAGAACAACAAAACTGACACAGTCAACATGGAAAGTGGTAGATCTGTTTTTACCAGCTGCTAACAGTCTGTACACAGCTGCATAACACAGGCCAGCAGCACAGAGCTCCACTTAAAGAATCTGCATCACACTCTCTGATTTAGAACAGATATCCCATTTATACACAGCGAGCTGAAACGTCCCCACTCATGATAAAAAGCAAGTAACATCATTTTTGAAGACAATCAATTCTTTTATCTTTTTTTTGTGTATGTATGATGATACTAAAAAGAAATTATTTTTTCTTTTTTAGCAACAGAAAGCAACACATCAGTAACAAATTGCAGGATCTCTGATCTGGGTTTAATTAAAAAGCTGCAAACCCACCAGGGGAAAAAAAAAAAAAGGGCCTCTGATAATTGAAAATAAGCCCCAGTAATCAGTGAGCTTTCAGAGGTGATGGTATAAACTGCTTGGGCCATGCTAAGGGAAAAGCAAAGAGAAATACAGAGTTGTCCAAGTGAAACTGCAAAGGAATTTAGGCAAATAAAAACAAGAAATGAAGACACAGCTAAAACACTAGATTATTACAGTTAACCCATTCTTTCCTTAGGAAACTGTGTATAAACCCTCAGCCCTTGCTAGAAATGTGTACCTACTGACTCCTCTGGATACTTTGGAGTCACTAGCTTCAAAGATACTGCTTGATAGATAAAGGTTGAGAAATCTGGTCCCCAAGTGGTATCTCCTTTGATGAATGTGCATCCTAATTCTCACTGACATTTAAGGGAGTTAAACATATGTACAGAGAGAATAAAATGGCAAAATGTGTTGCTTTGCCAAGATGCTGCAGTTGGAAGCTTTCAGCAAATTTCCACGTGTTTATTGACAAATCAGCCATTTTAAATTAAAAATATATATATTTTTAATGTAGTCTAAAGAGCAACAAGCCCTTAAGGATGAGCAATATCTCATCTTTATCAAAACATCTGTGAAAGGCAGTGATTTCTTCACTTTTGTGTGAGTATTTGCGAGAAATCTGAATGCTTTGCTGGCCTGCATAGTTACTATATGACATTTGCATTTCGAAAAGCTCAGAAGCAAACATTAGTCCAGAGGTCTTCAACGTTTATAACTAGAAGTGGAAATGAGCTTGGTTAATGATTAAACCCCCAAGCATTTCCTGGGTAATTCAATACATCACATGAAATAGGTAACCCTGATTTGGAAACTTGGAAATATTCAAAAAGGATAGATTACAAAAGCACATTTAAATTGCACAAGAGAAACTCACTCTAACATAAAGACTACTATCTTTGTTACAGATTTATTGCTGTCATCCTTTGGTGTATTTCAAAGCTGGCTGAAGTTATTGAAAAGACAGTGAGAGGACAGACAGCATTTGCAATTAGCCCATTATTGTCTAATTATTTAAGTTGCCAGCAAGACTTAAAACTGGGAAACAATAACAAACAATCCATATTAGTATTAAATTGCTAGGTGATACTAAGTAACATAATGCCAGCAATAACAATATAAGAAACAACTCCTTCACAAGTGACTTTTATGACACAGTTCACATCATTATCTCATCAAGTCCTGAACTGGCAGCGCTCTAGCTGTTTCACCTGTCAGAAACCCTGTGTAAATCCCAGGGCTCTGCAAAGCCTAGGCTCAGAGTCACAATATTTAAAGCCAACACTGTACTTCTCTCATTTGAAAGATCCATTCCCAAGTGCATCTATTAACCTCTCACCCTCTAAATCCACATCCTCAATCCACTCAACCTGCAAAATCAAGCGAGCAAGTGCGTCGGAGCCAATGAGGAGCCCTGCTGCAAGGGGAGCCCAGGGAGGATGTAAGGACAGACTAAACATACAGATTATGCTTCCAGAAAACTCTGCCATTGAAGCTCTCCAGAGTGTAATTTTTATTGAAGTGAGCAGGCCCTGTATGCACATCTGGATGTTGGCAGAACACTGTTGCAGCTTTTGGAAACCTTTCTTTCTTTTGTGTCTTTCAGATGCTGAGGACTGACCTCAGTGCAAAACCCTAAGGCAAACCCCATTACCACAGTAAATCACCATCTACCTTTGTATAATTGTGTTCCTAAGGTCCCTCCCATCTTTACTTTCATTCCTTATGACTCTTGACTTTGAACTGCTCCTTTTCTCTAGTGACATATCTAACGATAAGCAGTTGTTGCCTCTTCTGTCCAGAAGGTACCTCTGTTGTACCCAATTAAATCAGTAAATTACTTGTTGAGGAGCTTCAGTGTTGCAAGGGAATAATAAACTGGGAGATTAGAACTGCTTGCCTACCAGTTCATTTGAAAAGTTTAAAAATCTGTAGCACCTTAAAACAAAGGAAGGTTCAATTTACTAGAAAGCTGAGTAATTTTTTTTCTGCAGAAGCTTATAGATACAAATTGTAGGCAATTTACCGGAAGAAAATCCAAGTATTTGAAGGATGACACTAGCAAAGATTTTTTTAGGTAGCTTGTCTACTATTGGATAATAAAATAGATGATATATAGGTAGATGGAGATTATAGCTGTATCTACACCTATGTCTATATATCCTTGTCTACTTCTAAACTCTACCTGCATGATATCCTAGAAAATTATAAGAAAACATAGAAATTAGGATATATACAGAAAGTATTTGTGCAGCTTGCTTATGATAGTCATTCGTTAACCAGTTTATTAGGAAATCTCATCTGTTAAGAAAGGAAGAGCTGTTTGGTCCTAAAATGATAGATTTAGTAGTTGTTAGCCTAATTGCACATATGTTCCTCACTCCCAGCTAAATCCTCCATGTCCCACAGGCAAAATATCTTGTCTGAATTTCTGTTACATTGGAGCTATCAACATGATCACTTTTTCCCCTCTAAGGTTCCCTTTGGCTGCTCAGATACCAACCATGTTTTCCTCTCAAGTTAGACTCGAATCTACTGACTATTAAACAACAGCATCTTTCAAATTGCACTTGGAATTAGTGGCTTCTGAATGAAATCTCATGTTCTTCAAAGCTGGTATATCCTGCTAAATCACAGTGTTTCAAGGTATCAGCCTTTCTTCTAAAACTTCTTATTACCTTTCAATGACTGATTAGGGTAATTAGGGTATTTCAAAAGGTCTTGTAAGCTGGAAAAATTCTAAGACATGAAAAGGAATTAATCACAATGTCCAGTTGTCAAAGATGTGGTATTTTAAAAAGTTGTGATCATTGATGAGCTCCATGTATATTTTCTTTTTATTATCTTTTTCATTATCAACCTTATTAGTGTTTCATTCACTGGCACAGGTGGAAAAGGCTGGATGTTTGCATTACGGATGGAAATGCTTGTAGATGCAGTAGATCCAGAAACTCCCTGTAAAATCTCTCTATGTAACTACTGAGTAGATAAAAAACAACTTATCAGATACATGTAAACTCATTAATCAAAAAACTTGCCAGCTTTGATGTACATAGCAACATGAGTAAAGAGTGATGGTGTTTTAGAAACTTCTTTTTTAAAAAAAATATTAGATTCAATATACTGATCATATGGTAAGCAGCCCTACTGACAGCTGTATTAATAAATAATAAGTTAATTCATCTTTGCCCAGCTTAGCTGTTAACGGTGATGTTTGCTTGCATCCTCCTATTCACTAGCTGGGTCAGCGTTCTTCACTGCGTTCAGGGATTTCCTTAGCAGAGAAACCAGTTAATGTCACAGAGCAGGATGCTGCTCTCTTGGGGAGTCTAGTCTCGGCAAGCAGATGTTGATGGATGCAGCTCTTCAACAAGACTGGTACGAGCTGGTACACGTGCAGCATTCACCAACATCCCAGCCCCTTGGCTGCTTCATCCCATAGGACCATGCAGGCAGCATCCTCTCTAACACCTCATGCAGTAGTTCTTGATCTCATGATCTTATGGTGGAGCAGAACAACCTTGGCATAGCATGAAAACCTGGGGCACTTCACGTTTGGTGTGGCCACTATCTTCCAATCTTTCTGGAGAGCTTAGTAATGCTGTGGGCATCCACACAGACCCACTCACCCTGCAGATGAGCCTAGTCTATAATGTGGAGATGCATCAGTCCGACTTCACCACAGTTTTTGAAAGAGAAAGCAGTTATTCCTGGAAGAAAGAGTGGCTTGAGTTGGAGAGTAACAAGCCTTCAGTATTCTCCTGCCAGACCTGTTTCTGATTCATTTTTTCAGAGTAGGAATTCAGAAGAGAAATACAAGTTTATTGCATGATCTTGTCTTCAGCTAGCACCATGGAATGATGATCTTCAATTAAGCACCATGGAATGAAGATTCCCCATTAGTGGTCCATGCTCAAACATAGGAGAACATATAGAATCTTCAAAGCCTTTTTATGACATTGACTAATAAGGGATTAAATATTTAAGGTTTTTTTTTTTTTTTTCCCCTATCTACGACCTAACCAGAAGTAAAACTACTCTGCAGAAATCTCTGGAATAAAACTTATAATATGACATTAGTTATTTTGTTTTACTCCAAAGTGAGTTCATTTCTCTGTATTTCATAAAACTATTCCAGCATTTTATTAATTTATTAAAGTTCAATTTGTAAAACATTAACATACAATTTAATGTTTATAACTTTATTACTTAAAATGATCCCAAGCTGCAAAGATGTTTTGATTTTGGATAAAGTCCAGGACTGTCAGAATCCCCAGTTTTCAGTCAGGCCATTCTAACAATGACTATTTACAAAGAGATGGAGTGACTCACGAAAGAGCTTTCATGACCAACTGCAGCAATGTATCTGTAGAAAGTAGCTAGTTTCTTTTAAATTCTCAGTTTCTCACTATGATCAAAAAGAGTTCAATGGCAGCGGTTTGTACTACTCCTCTCTGGGTTCATTTTCATCAGTGTTTCACAATTCATCAGTTTAAAATCTCAGAGATATTGCATCCCACTGCAAATGTTCCTATCAGCCGCTCCTCCTCCGATGACCTAAGCTGCACAACTACAGGGGAAAACCCCACTGCTCAGCACTAAATATTAATTCTGCACAAACCAGATGTCCTCTCCTTTATCTTTCCATTGCTTTGTTATTGCTTTTAATGACCTGTCTATGATTTCTCTTATTTTATTATTTTTAATAACTAAGGAGGACTAGACAAATCCACTGTAATACACCTATCTCTTTGAAGTCTCTCACTTGATAATTATAGATAAATGACGGCAAAGAATAGTAAAAAAAACAAGCTTAAGGGAGCAAATGTGTGAAATATCTGTAATATTATGCTTCATTGTTCCTAGCTGCCTGTTATACTCTTTCCTTTTTGACGAGAATTCTGAGACACCACTTGGTGTCATTTTTTTTAGTGTTATCATTTTCTGGTTTGGTGCCTCAAGTTCAGGCTATCACTGGAAAAACTTTAGATATTTTATTTATTTACTTATTTTCAGAAAAAGGAAATTACATCCAGGATATATATCCTCTGTCCCAGTGTTCACCTCTCTAATACCTGATTAACATGCTCTTTAGCTCTGTTTTACAAGGACTGCAAAAGCAGGCCTGGAATTTGAATGTCCTACTTTCCTTGAATTCCATGTTATTTCTTTAGTTCTGTTGAAATCCTCAGCATACCCTAGAGATTCTTTCAAGGTGTTGGCTTCCTTATCAATGTCAGAATTTACCACATCTCTGAGAATTATATCCTGACTTTCTTTCTTCTCTTTGATAGTAGATTTCAAAATCAGACTTCATTCTTCAGAAAGGCCCCGACATATAGTACAGCTATTTTTATTTCCTACACAGAATTACAGCCAAGAAAGAAATGAGACTCCTCGTGGTCAATGGGAAGTGGGTAAGCTTAGAGGAGCCCCGTTCTGAGGAGACTTACAAAGTGCGTGGAAATTAGCCTCTGCAGAATCCCTATGGGTTCACCAGGTAGTTCAGC
>NW_010577870.1:46367-69915 GCF_000705375.1 Tinamus guttatus
AGGTGTGTTGCCACTCATTTCCACAAGAGCAAGATTAGATCTGAGTAGACAGAATTCATACCCACCCTGTCTAGCTCCTTTGCAGGTGCACAAATAACCCTGAAACCTTGAAATTGCGCTGCCTGCGAGTAAATTGTCCTCAGAACTGCAGAGTTCCTCCATAATCTGACACTTCTGCCATCACACAAAGTCCTTGCAGCTCTTCTATTCACATGGCTGCTCTAGCAAATAATCTCCCTCAGGCAAATGAAAGCAGCCTCACTCCTCATGATATGTGTATGTGTTTTTCCATGGGTGTATACGGTGAGAGGTTCCCTGCCTCGTTCGCCTCTTTCATAGAGAGAAGTGCACTTTGGAGAGTGCTTGTGTACTTAGTGGAGATGATGCATGATATCAGCTGGGATGAATTATATCAAGTTTTTCTCTCCACTTTCTCAAGGCACCATTGCACGGGCAGAAGGTATTTTTTCCTGACATCAAGTAAGCAATACCAATCTTGCAAAGAGCTCCGTTACTTCAGCCTCAAGGACCAGAAAAATGCACCAGTGCACTGGTCGAAACAGAGTGATGAGTTAAAAGGAATGAAAAATGTTCACTATTTTGGAAAACATTAGGTGGAAACAACTCCAGCTTTCCTGGGATTGAACAGCCTGTTCCCTTCTAGACATGTTGACAAACTGATTTTTTACCATCACTTCAACATTGTTTCTTTGCCTTGCAAATGAATCCCTCTCCTGCAGAGAAATCCTGATCTTTGGGGGATTACATAAAGTGAGGTTTAACTGCAGAGGAGGGGGCCTAATGCATCCAGCTCTTTTGAATCTTTTATAATATCCTCGCCTGATAGCTGCTTAGGCACCAGCAATTAGCAAGCTATTAAACATTTTTCTTTGCTTTAAGAAAACTCTTGGTTTAATAATAAATCTGACCTCCGCAGAGATGTTACTGAAGGCATTTTAGGGACTTAGAGATTGAACAGTTTTTAAAATTAGGCTTGTTCACAGCTCCCTGCTTTGCAGGCAGGGGTAGTTTGGCACCAGCTCGGGCACTCCCTCTCTCAGCCCAGACCAATATTGTGATACCATTAGGTAAACCAAGTGGGTGCACGACTCTTTTGCCCTGCACAGCTATATCTTACTTCCCCTTCCTTTCAGATGAAACATATTAAATATAGTTTGATATATTTTTGTCCAGTTGGTATAACAAGCTAGTGGGTATTTTATATGCAGACATTTTGCCAAAAATACACCAACCCACAGCTATTTGATAAATATTACTAGATGTTTTCCTGTAAGAACATTTCACATTCATTTCTAATTTCAAGACATCTCAGACTCTATGTCTTTGTGTTCCTCTGCAGACAAGATGTTTTACAAATCAGTCCCTTTCTTGTGTACAGTAAATAATTTAGGGGACTATCATCATTTATTTGTGTCATCCTCAATATTGTCAATATTTATATTCTTACCCAAATAATGTATTCTCACAATGACTGATTTGTAGTCCCTGACAATGTAAGTGCTAAAAGATGGCTACAGTGCTTCATACTGAGCAGACATTAGCTGGCACTCATGGAGAGCATGAGTAAATGTAATACTTTTGTGGGTGAGTATTTACACTATGCAAGTAGCTCAAAGTTACAGTCTGAAAGGAAGAACATCAAATACTTAAGTGGGCAGTCAAAACAGCTCAAATTGCAACTATCAGATGCTTAAAATGAATTGCTCATGAATAAGCAGCAGCCTGAGATTACTGACAGAAGTTATTCAGGAAGGAGTTTTGAAGCCTGAAAAAACCCTGTTCTCTTGGTGACAGTTCACAAACAGAGAGATGACATTTGGCAAACAGATAATTCAACTCGAATTACTCGCTCAAGACTAGTAATAACACCTAGCAATTATAGAGTGCTTTACACATCCAGCAGATTTGTACAAACTCTGACATTAATTAAGTTGAACTGCCTCATCTTGTCTAGTCTTCGCATTAAAATTTTCCCTTGTAAAAAAACTTGGTTTGGCATGTCCAGTTTTTTGTGCAGCTCTTCACCTAGCAAAATCCCCATCTTTATAAGCAAGAAGAAACAACATTAACAAAAACTAAGGGGGAGAAAAAGGCTAGTTTGTGTGTTGATAATATGCCATACCTTAAGAACGGTGCACAGTTGTTGAGACAAGCCTGGGGATGGACTTGTGATTTTTCAATTACTGCCCGTGTTCCGGGGAGAAGGAGAAAGAGAAAGAAAAGGAGGAGGAGGATCGGAGGAAGGATTTGGCTGCTGATCTGGGGCCGGACGAAGCCCCGAAGGCGGCTCAGTGGAGGGGGCTGGCACGGAGCCCCTTGGCTCCACGGTGCCTCTCGTCCCCAGCCCTTCGGAGGAAGCAGCAGCACCGTCACCACCGGCAGCATTTACAGACTATGTAGCACTTCAAGTATGTGCCAAAGCATTTTTCAGAGGAAGTGGGATGTATGGAAAAGGGAGAAAGGGCCTTTCAAAAGCCTTTTATTCTCCTCCTCTTCTCTTGGCCTCCTTCCCCACTATATGTGGGAAAGATTTCTATAGTCATTCAAGAGGAGATATGACGAAAACAACTGGAGAAAGCATAATTGTGCAAGTAAGGTCAGATCCAGAGCTGGCTGAATAAAAACAGGAGTACTAAGAGGCACGGATCAGCCTTGTAACAAAAGGCTTTTTCTTTCTCCTAGCATTTCTTCCTAAAACTTCTGTGAATTTGGTATGGTAAATACTGCCAAATCATCAACCCTCTCTGTTAAGAAAGCTGATGAAAGGATAAAATCAAATAGTTTATGTGAAATGCATATTGAAATAATATAGGGCATCTGATACTGGCATAATCTGGTGGATAGCTTGAATAGATTAGAAATTAGAAATTGTTCTTTAGCACTCCAGAGACTGCATTTCAATTTATGGAGATGATACATATTCAGAAAAAGAAAAATAAATTAGCCGTCGTGTTTTTACCGGATGGGGTTAGAAGGCAAGCTCATTAGCACATTCATAAGACATTTGCTTATCTGTTCACAAGCCTTCTGCTGCTGATCAAACCTCCAGAGTATCCGCTGGCTCCTTTCTGTGCCACCGCCAGCCGTACCACACTGAGGGGGTTCAGTATTGCCCTAGATACTCAGCGCTGGAGAGCAATCGATGAGCCCAGTGGCCTCTTGTTCCATGGAAGAAAATGGAGTGGGTCAGTGTCCTTGATGTCGCTTTTGATGTGTCCTTGGTGTCACCCTTGATGCATTTCACTGGTAGGGGAATTCACAGGGCTCATAATTGAAGGAGGTGCAGGATGCCCGAGATAAATTTTTTCCTCCTCTTCTAATGTGCTTTGAGAAATGAGGTAGGCTGGTAAGCATAATTACAGTTCTGGTTTGTGATATTTTTTTTCCCTCTCTCTTTTTAAGATTATATTTAGGTATAGCAGCAGCACAGTTTTTAAAAACAGCTTTTCTGTAACTGCCATATGCCAAGTCTCTCCCAAAGCTCAACTCTTTTAGGTACAAACTCTTTGAGAGCACGAGTTTCTGACAACCAGCTGCCATAAATTCGAAGGTATGCATTATAAAGCACATGTCCCTTCTAGCATTTCAGAAAGTTTGCTCTCATTCAAGGGTCATTAATAATCAACAGCTCCATTTTTTTCCTTGCAGCTTTGGTATTCAGGTAGCGGGGGATACGCTTGTCACAATGTTCAAGAGAAGCGCAAAGGATGGCAGGCTACATGGCGAAACTCACGTGCCTTTGGCTCTGTGGCCTGAGACATAACCAGAACACCCTGCGCTCTCCAAGTGACGATAAAGAGGAACGATGTGCAAAATGGGGGCTGCCGAGCAGCCTCGCGCGGCAGGGTCTCCGCACACGAGGCCTGGCCCATGGCGGCGGCGGCGGAGGGCATGGGGCTGAAGGAGGCAGGTTTGGCACCGCCTGTTCGGTCCCCCCTGGGCGCAGTGAACCCCGCGGCACGCGGCTGTGCCGGCTGCGCGCAGGTGCCGCCCGGAGGAAACCGGTCTGCTCCCTCGGGAAGCAGCCTGGAAGGGATCTCAGTTAGTTAACAGGGCAGAAGCCGCTCAGCATCAGAGGATCCTGCTGTAGGGACTAAGGGCTATAAGTGCTACTGCAGTTCAGCTGGATGATTAACTGCTGCCCACACGGCAATTTCCACAACTGGCTGAGTTTGCGGAGCATCTTATTCTCACTTGTAAGCTGAAAAGAACAGACTTGTCACCTGCCTTGAAGACCCTGGGTTTATCACACACTGATTCTTGTTGGAAGCATACTGGCTTCACACTTCCTCTCACTGCGTAACATCCCATTGCCTATTAGATAAGTTCAGGAGAAAACGGAGAGAAGTGGAGAACAGGTACCAGATTTCCAGACAAGTTATCAACAGCTAGATATTCCCTAGCCATCTTGCATCCAGGCATTAGCTGGGCACATTATGCTTTCTTTGGCTAGATTTTTCAATCCTCCACTTTCACAAGCATTAAGAGTAATTAAAACGGCAAAAATAAAAACACTGACTCCTACACACCTGTTTTTTTTTTTTAACTGTTACTTAATGTTTTCTTAATTTTCATGCTAGCGTTCCGTGCATTCACTTCTTTAGATGGATCTGTAGCCATAGTAACAACATCAGCTCGTAAGGCATTCTTTAAAACCGCACTCGGAAGCAGTGTATTGTTCCAGCTCGCATTGTTTACTCTGATGGGCTGGATAAAAAATAAATGAACCTATTCTGCTGTTGCTCAACCACCGACACTTGGCAGTGCAGCAGCCCCGTCCAAGCAAAGCACTGTGCAAACAGCACTGGGTGAGGCCAATACAGCTTTTTTAAGAAGAGGGTGGCTGCCTAGGCAAGGAATCTGGGGCACAAAGATGTTCACTCCCTTGCCCTATGTCATACCAGAATATGGGTAAAAGGAGGCTTTGAATCACTGTTTCTTGACTCCCTGGTACAACACACCCTGACTACCCATTACACAACAAGGTCCTCTACATCCTAGGCAAAGAAAGAGAGGGCGCTTTAAAAATCCAGCAGAAGAAGACTCATTCCAGCCATCTGAGTGCAATGCACTTGGGGGAAAAACCCACTTCTCCAGTTAGATCATAAAACTGGCCATAAAAGGCACTCGGAAAGTCAGTGTGGGGTTTCTCATGCTTACACTGCTCTTTGTTTCCAGTGACTCTGCTGAATTTCAAATATATGCTGATGCAAAAGCAGAACTTGACCTCTTGTTTCCATGTAAATATCCACCACAAGACAAAAAAAAAGGAGGAAGCAGTATGAAAATCTGAAAGAAGACAGATAGTTTCTCAACAGTGTGATGTTCATAGTTCCTTGTGAGGCGTCTCTGAAGGGGGGCAGTTTTGCTGCCTCTTTGTATGTGTGTGTGTGTAGAATGGCTCAGTACTGCCCTTACTCTTTCATCACTGGTCCCATCAGCCTAGAAGTGTAAATATTCTGAATGACAGTACGTTTTTTTGTCGATTTTTCAACAAATATACACAGCGCCAAGGTGGAGGAAAGGAGGCATGACGGGCCGCAGGCCGAGTTCCCTCCATGCACCATGGAGGCTCGAGAGCAGCTGCTGAAAGCTACTGTTTTGTACAGTAGGCTATACTGGTGCTACAAGAGCTATCCGAAGCCTTTGTGCAAACCACTTGTGCTCCTTTTGTGCAAGTCATTTCCTTTTGAAAAATGTGTAGTTAGTTGAAATGCCACAAATGCTTGCATGATCGTCGTTTGAGCCTGAAAATGTGAAAATACAATTAAAATATCCGTTTTAAAGGCTGCAGATTAGCCTTGATACTTCCTGCTCTGGAAATAGAGCTTGTAGGATAAGATATTCAAGCTTGTCTAGCACAGTAAAATACCTATTTAGTTAATTAGGCACCAAGACAGCTCAGTAATTCTCTTCCTTTCGTGTAATTAATCCTTCTTTAACTCCACTGATTTTAATGGGACAGAAGCAGGTGTTTATATTTTCTTGTTCTGCATTTAGAAACGCACATAGAAATATGAAATCCACCTCCCCCTCCTATTTCTTTTCTTTTTTTTTTTAATAAAGAGGAAAAGGGGATTCCACCACAGTGAGGAACGCTGACAAGGACACTGGTGTCTGCTGTGGAAAGTCTCAGATAGATAAACCCCAACGGGTATCAAGTCTCATCCTAGCGAGGAGCCAGGCCTGTGAAGGATGCTTTTCTTCCTCCTCCTTGGCCCAGTTGTCTTCACCCTCTCTGCAGAAGTCACAGCTCAGCTTGTCCCCTGCTGCTCCTCTCAACCTCTGGGCCATTGCCCAGATCCAGCCTTGAGTCCATTGCCCTCAGCTTGGCCTCCAACTCCTTCCTCTCTTTTCTCCATGGCCCCCACACCACTTTGCTCCTGGTCACAAAGACTGTCTCTTAGGAGACTTCCCTTCCTTGGGTTCTGCCCTGTCTCATTCCTCTAGCCCATACAAAATGTTGGTCAAGGTCTGGGGCCAGATCAAGTTGAGGTAACTCCCAGGCGCTCCATCTCCATGTGTCCCTCTTCCAGAGCCTCCTCACCCAGCAAACTCACCTTTGCAGCAGAGCAAGCCCTCACTGACAGGGCATGCCAATACACTTCACTTTCCATAACATGAGAAAAACTTATTTTTCATTATTTTTGCTCTCTGATACAGCTGGGTATTGTGGTTCAGGTTCTATATAGTTTTTGTACTGAAATGCATATTTAATACAGCAAATTTTGGTCCACTCAGTAAAAGTTTGCCAAATTGTAAAAGACTGTATTGGAATGGATAGTGTGTCAGGCAATCTTAATAATAAGTGTAATAACTTTAATAATAACAATACCACCAGAAGTCACTTATAATACATATACTTCTTTGATTGCTATGGAAAATTTCCCTATAATATTACTTTGAAATTATATTATCTTTTCTCTCTATGAGAAAATTTAAACTGGCACTACAATTTATCATTTGAGAATAGCGCTGGGACATCAAATTTTAAAATGCTGCTTTTCCTCAGGTCATACAATGGGATGAATCCTACACCACAGGGCAGATCCCATAGTTGGTCTTTCAAGGTAACTGAGATTATGCTGAAACAAGTAAATCTGATCTGCCACTGATAGAAGTATTACAACTGTATGCCATAGCTCTGTGTAAACATCTTCCTTACATTCCTAAGCGTTCTTCTGCTTCAAGCAAGCACCTTCCCCCTTCCACAAATCAAGCAAATACCTGCAGAGAAAGGCAATTTGGCATCTGCTACTCGCCGTCTCAAAAAAAAGAAAAACAAAAAAAGTGAAAACAATGTAAAAGAATCACCTAATGAATCTTCATTCAAGAATGTACATTGCATTTTAATGCTGAAATTAAATATAAGTAGATTTTGGCTTTGTGTCATGCTCATTCCTGATGAGCAAACACTAATATATGATCCAGGATATTAATATAGAGACAATCACTGTCAATAGTTCTTAAAACTGGGACGAGACCATCCCAGGAGAGTGTGGGAATGTAGAGCCTGTGTTTATGTGCGAGGGACCACGCTGATTAGATCATAGTAGGGGAAATAAAGCCAGCTGTGTCATTAGATATTAAAACAATGTAACTTTAGGCAGCTTTTTTGTCTTCACTTTACCCACAAGGTATAATGGTGATGAAAATACTTATCTATATCACCAGGCTTTACTAAAGCACAGGCAAAACTTTAGAGAATATATAGCAAGTACTATGATGATTTTCCTTTCTTTCCTTCAGACAACATTTTAAGAGTCGTATAAATTTTTTCAGATAGTTTCCCAAATCAGATTAGTACCCCACAGTAATACTGAGCCCATGATATATATGTTTTCTTTAAAAAGGTCTAATTTAAAACATAATGTAGAGATATGCGTTGCACTATTCCTATAGGGTATTTTGCTGAAATTACTCCACATAAATCAAAGAGAAGGTACCAAAATAACTTCAATGGGTCTCCTGTTTGCTTAATGTTTGCATGCTGGGCCTAACTGATTCACTCTCTAGTGTGCCCCGGAGAGTTGTGAAATCCAAAAGAGAAAGCATCCTCTGCTGAAACAGTGCACTATTATTCATGAAAATAAAAATAAATAAAAAAAGGAAACCTATTAATTAACATGGGGCTACTGTAAGCAGATCTGTTATTACCCAATATTAAATAATTAGCATTTTTATTACTGTACCATTACATACATCATTGGGTTATTTGTTAGAGAGATGTACGGGTTCTTAAATTTTCATGCACATGGTTGGATGCAGTATAGAGTTGCTTTATTGTAACAAGCTGCTCCAATCTTTTCCCTCGTTTTTGCCACCTACTTTTAAAGGAATATTATGAACGGTGACAAGCTGACCTTCCCCTGTCTTTCCATGCGTGTGCCCAGCACCAACATGACATCCTAGGGTGTTGCTTCTGTCATCTTTTCACATGTGTGGTTAATATAATGCAAATATAAGCCAAGTCATTAGCTCTATTTCCCCACAAGGGTGAATGTCTTCAAATCTGACTTGAATCCCCATCTTCAAAAGCTGTTCAGTCGAAGCCCAACTTGCTGAGAGAGAGAGGTCAGATGCGTTGGGTCGGGGCTGGGCTGTTCTCTGGTGCCAAGGGGAACACTGCTGGAGTGTGCCTTCTTGGTCGCTTGCCTAATATCTGACTGCTTTTAATAGCTGTGTTTCAGTTCTCATGGAATATAATGTCAAAACAATTTTGTAACATGAACAACGGTCAGTGTTCAAACAGCTTTTGGCAAACATTTCCGTGTTATGGTATCCTGCCCACCAGTGGGTTTGCCTATCCGACCAACAATAACGTACTTGTTTGTTGTGAAAGGGGGATGAAATTCTGTTTAGATATTATGGAAGATTTCTGACTTATCAAAAGACAGAGTCACATCTACTAACACCTACATCTGACTGCCTATCAGGATGTGCTTTTCCCCTTCGTGAGGACAGTGACTTTGCAAAAAATATTATAGCTTTAGCCAAACTTACTGAGACCTAGGTATCCTTGGGAAGAATATTGGTTTGCAAAAGGGCAGTGCAACCCACCTTGCACACAACTTGTAGAACCCAAGCAAAATAATTCTGTGACTACAGTTCCCAGCTCACAGTGGACAATGGTCCCTCCAATATTTAAATACTGACCAGATTTTCCAAGTCACCGTGAAGTTAAAAATGGAAGCATCATTATTTATGACTTCAAATGAAATTGAATCTTAACTGGCCGTGGGTGCTTATTCTTTTTTTTTTTTTTTTTTTCCTGAGGATCCTTGTCTAGAATAAAAGTGATAAAGTAGCTTGCAGTAACAGAAATTTACAATCAAGATCTGAACTATGGACTTATTAAGGGATTTGTCTTTGATATACACTTAAAGCTCTTATAGACATATATTATCAGGCAGAATTTGACTTTTGGGAACTTGCACGGAACAGAATACATGTATAATTTTCATGAGGGTTTTTTCCTTTTTCTTTTTCAGTGGTATTTTTAATATCATCTAAAGTTAATGAACAGCCACATAAAAATAATAAAGCCAACTAAACCAATATGGCTAAGAGATTCCTTTGAATAGAGGGCACTTGACTGCCACGAGCTGGGAAAGATTTTAAAGAGATTATGGGCCGAAGATAAAAATCCCTATCTGACAGATCCCTCTGGAGGTCAGGCAAGGAAAATAAACACCAAGCCATGTGGCCAAAAGATGATCTGCTAACAAACAATTAAAAGATAACTAGGTCAGAAAAGCAGGGAGAAGGAAGAGGAAAAAAAGCAGAAATCTTCACCTCTACAGCTGATTGGGATCCTGAAGGAAATGAATATCATCTCCTTGCTGGTAGCCCAAGCCCTCAGAGGTTGAAATGCTCTCTACTTATTATAAAGGCAGCGATGCCCTGGTCTGGCTGCAGAATTACATGAGGCAGATCTAGTGTCCTGGTCATCGTGGTGCCCGTGATGTCCTTTCACAAAGCGCCAAACTAATATTAGGGGTCTGGCCTCTCTCATTATGGGGGAGCAGCTGGAGGAGGGAAAATGTCCTTGGAAGAAGAGAAGCCAGTGCTGGAGAAGGGCTGTGGGGCTGGGACACAGCAGCTCCCTTTTGTTCAAGCCAAGCACGTTTGTACAGTACAGGACGAAATATCATTTGCTACTGATCTGATGAGCTTAGAGGAGAAGAAAAAGAATTTTACAGTCTCCAGCTCTTGAGATCGTAACGAATGTGAATTCTGTCTGAAGCCTTCCAGTGCAATTAAATTATTGCCAAATTAATTCTGTGAGCAGCCCCAGCTGAAGTTAGGAGGCTGGAGAGAATTAAAATGTTTTCTGCTTGATGCGGAAGGAGACCTGCTGAATCAGAACACTTAAAGTATGACGGATTCCTCTGGATAAATTAGCAGTGGAGGCTGCAGCCTGTTTTCTGGCTGAGAGGGACTAGGGGAAAATAGCACCCTCCATTTACAAATAATGAGCTTTCAAAGAGAAAAAGAAAACATTTAAGAAAATGAATGTATACAACTGCCTTGAAGGGCATCAAGAGATCAAAGGCGTATTTACCAGCTAGGCATGATACATATAAATGATCAAAGGTGTATTTACCAGCTAGGCATGATACATATTTTCCTAATATTTTCTGTCTTGACGTGTCTTCCTTTCTTTGTCACAAATTTTTGTTTTATTTGGGGATTTTACAACATCCCCTGCTACACTCTGGGGAGCTGTCCTGTATGTAAATGATGCTTGACCATCATTCCTAGCACAACTTTATACAGATAAAAAGATAACTAGGGAAGTGTTTTCTCTCTAAACTTTCAAAGTAATGTCACAGTGATCTGTAAAAGAAATGCTGAAAAGTGATTTAGGGTGAAGTCAGAAAAGGGAAAAAGACTGAGAAAGAGATACTTAAATGGCTGAAAGCATCTTAGCTCTCCTGGTAAATGCACAACTTTTTTTTCTTCAAACCAAAAAGATCACTGGCTATTCAAGATCTAAGAGCTCACAAACCACAGGGGATACTGATAAATACCATCACAAACAAGTAGTGTCAGTTTCTTGATGTCTTTTTCTATCCAGAAGGACACTGAAAACAACTGGACTACTTACTAATTTGCCCTTTCTTACCTGCACATCATTTCATTTTAATTTTTGGTCATTCTGATATCTGTTTAAGGTGTTTAATGTGAAGCTAAATTGGATACTATAGAAGTTAATGCTTTGCTTAAATAAATCATACAGAAACACCCAAATCTTATTTTCTGCCTCTATAAAAAACAGTTAGTTAAAAAAAGGATATTTTTCTCTTAACTCAAAATGCTTTTCCTTCTGGGAAACAAGAGATTTTTTATCCATAATCCCCAAATCTAATCTCTGAATATTGGTGAACTAATTACTCTAAAACTGCAGATGCTTTATTTCATAAACTGCCGTAATTTTCAGAGCTTTGTTCATTGTTAGATGCTAATCATGTGAAACACCTCATCGGCTTGGCAAAAGTTAAAGTTGTTTCCCTTAGTTGTTTCCCTTTCCCCAAGCCCCTGCTACCACAAGCTCTTCTAGCTGGTGTTTTAGCTGCTGGTGCCCGAGTAAGGCCAGTTACAACATCTCAGAGGAAGCCAGAAATGGAAATAAGGCACCTAGATAAATAAAGAAGCCGATCTATACTATTTAAATCCACTTTAAATCCACCCATCCTGCATGGCTTTCCTTTTTGGCCAATGCTGGAAATTAGAACAGCGTGTTTACACTGCTGGTGGCAAACACCCAGCGTAGCTGTGAGCACCGGGCAGGGGAAAGGCAGCCACACTGGAGCTCCATGCTGTCTCAGCACAACCGTGTCTCTTCTGGAGCTATTCCTCATACTACTGTGTCATTGCTAACAGCCAGCTTGGGTGAAGTCTGCAGCTAGACGTAATCAAAGGAAAACCAGGAATGTCGGTAAGTCTGTCCCTCTGCAGCTGATGAAGGATCATATTCACCTGAGAATTATAGCATTAGTCACTAGTTTTGCACCCAAGTTCTTGCATGGAGGAGGAGAGAGTGTCTCCACCCTGGGAAATTTCACAGGTGCAGCTCACTGGAGCAGCTCCGTTTAGCATACACAGAAATAAACACCTTGCACAATTTTGTTAATTAATCTAGGTTTCTCAACATGGTTCTTTGCATGCCATAATTAGGCAAAATGCTGGAGAAGGGGTATGTGATGGAAATGGCTAAGTCTCTAATCATGGAAAACTCAGGACAACCTTCATATATATGATAAAAAGAAAGAGTGCTATAGGGGAAAAATACATTTGTTTTCCAAATGTATACAGTAAGTATAGCTAAGTTGACCAGAATATGACCAGGACAGAAGAAGAGGATTACTTACAGACAAAAAAGAAAAAAATATGAACAAGCAGATTGTCCTGATGGGACTGGAAGAGACAGCTCGCTCAAGGACTGCCTGGAATACATTCATGAATGAGCAGAAACACAAGACATGATGCCACGGAGAAGAACTCGGGTGACAAGCGAAGAATCAGTGACAGGAAGCCTGAGAGTATTAGACTGAGAGCAACAGTAGACTGAAAGAAAAGGAATGGTTGAAAAAAAAAAAAAAAAAAAAAAACTTTTAGAGGAAACGGACTCAGCCGTTACACAAACTCTTTGCCCTAACTCACAGGTGCCAGAGGCTGATGAAGCCATTTGACATCAGGGTTTTCTTTGGATAAAGAATAAAGGAAGCAGCTGGGCTCTGGTTGCTGAAACAGCTCGTTCAAGCCACAGGCAGGTGCACCTTGTTAAGGGTGAGTGGGGCTGTTCTGGTCTGTGGTTGGGAGCGTCTTTGTAGCAGAGCAGTGGAAACCAAACTACCCGAAGGTTTTGAGATCCTGTATGGTCAAGAGATTGTGCTTTGAAGCATTTCCTTGGAAGATGACTCAGCGCTCTCTGCAAGATGTAACAGAACGCAAATGCAGAAGTTTATGCTTATTGACTGTTTGCAAGGTGTTGAAGAGAGGGGCACTGCTAAAACACTTTGTAGTCTAGAAGTTTCTGCAATTTGAGTACAGAAAGGATTGCATGGGTCGTGCTGTTATTAAAGCATCACTGATGATGCGTCTCTGCTCTTATCATGATTCATTCCCTGAAGAGATTATGCTAGTACATCCACACAAATCATAAGTGTCATAAGCATCTTCAAATAGAGCAGAAACTGTGCTGAAAGGCTCAGAAATGTCGCGGCTGGAGACAATAAGCACACGCAGTAAATGAAGGGAGTTCATCCCTGCCTGGCTGTCTGCCCTCCATACAGCCAGAAATAAAATGGAGAGAAAAAAAGAGAAAAGCCGGGAGAAGGGTGGAGAGACTGCCCCTTCTCTCTAATAAGAAATTGTTCTCATCAGTTCCTGAAGTACATCACAGAGTAAAAGACCATCATTTCCATCCTCTACCTGGGAAGCAAACAAAAAAATTGGGCTCCTTGGTGAAGGAGGAAATGAGCCTTCCACTGCCATTTTAGGGTGTCTGTGCAAAGGAGAGCTCCTCTGCTCAAACAGCCGGTATTGAAGAATGTATCACTTTCTTACTGAATGGAGCTGCTTATGGATACAGCCAGGAGCACAGGAATAGCACTCGGGAAGAGGGTGCAAAATTCCTGTGCCAGGAATATGGAGTCCCGTTTCCAGTACAATGGATCAGCAGAAACTGTCCTCACCTTAACAGTGAGGGTAAGGGAACAGTGATTCCTAGTGCAGGAAGAGGGATTAATTTACACTTTTCACATGAATATTCTTGCTCCAAAAGCAAGGAGATGTAGCCTTACATCTGTAGCCTATGAAGCTACAGTTAGAGCTGAGTGGTACAAATAGAAAATAAAAAGAACTAGTTCCCACAACGTGATTAGAATCGTGTCTGCTTTAATTTTGTTCATTTCTGGCTCTGGTAGCATAAATCACAGTTCTTGGTGTTAAAATATATCGGTTCAGGCCACTGTTAATATCCTCTGAGGTTTAGAAGCAATTACATTTAAAATGGAGTTGCAGAAGATATATAAACAGGAATGATGTTTAAAAGGCATTAAATAAAGACCTTAATTGCAAATCCACTCATATGGCCAAGAACAGGAATAAAGTTCTGTGAAATAAAATCTCAGGGTCATGATGAAGTAATAATCTGATGTCTTGTTGCATGAATTAGGTGTTTCTCTCAAACAGCCGAGTACCTGCCTGCGGTTTCACCCCAAAAGTTCGGTGTGTCCAACAAGAAACATTACTTTTTAACTAGGACACCGGTATCAAGGGGCTCAATGTAGACCCTGTCCCTGTCACACCCTGTCCCTCTCACTAATTTTGCAGTAATAAATAATGACAATAAAGATTTGTAATTCTAAATGAAGCTGAGAGCTGTCTGAGTGTCTTTCTCTCTCTCTCTCTCTCTTTTTTATTCTTTCTTCTTTTTGATTTGATATCTTTCCATAGTAATCCATGCTGTGAAAAAATATTTTTCCACTGTAACTGAAATTTCCCACATATCTGGACAATTTTTGAATCCTGTTCAGTTCTGTTCTGTTCTTTACTTGTCAGTCCCTAAACCGTATGAAACTTACTTGGAGTTGGATTTTGTAACAAGCCCCACATTAAAAAAATGTTCATTTTTTGTGAGCTTAGGCAGAATTTTCAAGAAAGTTTGGGTGAGCTATAGAGCTTGCATTACATTTAGAGAAAAAATTGGCTTATTAATTAAGCTGGCACTACAGCATACTGATTTTACTGTACTATGACAGCTTGACAGGTTCTACAGCTATTTTTTTACGTAGATGTTTGTCTTAATTTTCATGTGAGTTCTCATCATTTATTTTCCCAATCATTATGTTTATGTTGTAGAGAATACTGCAGCTCTTATTCAAGATAGCATTAGGGACTGCAGCAAAATACTAGAGTAAACATCTACTGAAGCCAAAGAGATGATCACAAGGTGAAAGGATGCTCTGAAGGACACAGCACAGAAACTTTCCTGAATTTAAGGAATCCTTAAAGACTTTTCTTGCTGACATATTACAGCAATTCTTCAGCTTGTAAATCAGGATGCTTCCACAAAAATGAGAAGGAGGAGCAGAAGAAGGACCATTCTAAGTAAGCTTTGTGTGCAATAACAACCAGAATAGCTCATATGCCAACAACTACTCAGAATAAATATTTTGAACACACAGTTATGAAATGACTGACTTCCAAGAAAAATGGTAGACAAGTATGTACAATTTCTAATGTGAAAACCATGGAATTAGAAGAAGGAGTTATTTCAGTTTGATTTGTTTTCTCTGCTCCAACTGTACTGCAATATCAAAAGAACAGTATGTGGTTTATTTAACTTTTTGGTTGAATCATAGACCTTGGGTTAAAGTTTAAATCTGAGTAAAAATCATATTTGCCTGAATTTATGAACAAAGAATCAGAGTTTTAGAAAGTATTTCTCGTGCTGCTTTGTGAAAGTTTGCACTTCTTTAGAAAGAAAATGCCTTCAAAATTGGTATTAAAACTAAGTCTTGCTCTTTTTTAGTAGTACAGTCTTAAATTTCACCTTCCAATAGGGTGACATTTGCAAATTTGAGGCCACTAAACAAATGCTTTCTCAGCCAGGCACATGATGCAGCACAGTACCTGCTTTTGACTGTGCAGGGACAGCAATAAGAGCATCACAAGTTGTCTGTCTGACCGGCCTGATTCGTTCTCCGTTACCGATGTGTCTCTGTTACTGGTGGCTTTTCCAGCTCAAACCCTAATCTCGCATAACTGAATCCAGGGGGCACTTTCCTATTGACTTCTGAGAGACACACTGAGGCCTTTAACAAAGAGTTAACAAAAAGTTTAAGAAAAAACAAACACAAACAAACAATATGATGCCCTTTCTGAGCTGAGCTATCCAGAAACTGAAGTTACGGCTTCTGTGGAGTCGTATTTCCAGTCCTGTAAGAACAGGAAAAGGTGACCAGGAAAAGAGGAGAAGCTGTCATTAACAAGCTCTGTATTTTAAGCTAGCTGAAAACAATAAAAAAAAATCAAATGAAAAAGTTACCTTTTTCTGTAATAATAGTATAAGTGACAGAGCAAGTATCTTCTCACTTGCTCTGCATCTCACTTCTGAGCAGGTTTTGTCCCTCCACTCCCCCAAGTGTGCCTGTGTGCTATTTGTTAGCATCACGGCAATACTTGGGGGCAGCTTGGAGCAATTCCTGCCAAGCCTCTTGTTGAATTTACGCTACGCAGTATCAACACAGATGCTTTGTCCCAGCAGTCTTGGAAGAGAAGCATTAATGAGACTTGCACGCGGGCATGAGCAGCAGCAGCAGAGCTCTAGGAAAGCCAGGGAAATGTGAAGTGGTCTGAGAGACAGGCAGAAAATGAAAGGTAACGGTGAAGAAGTGACAAGTACTTGTTGCTTATTGAATACATTGCTCTAAGGTGTTTCATGATTCCATTTTATTGAATAAAGGCCTACTAGAAGATAGAGAGGAATATGTACTATTTTTCTGAAGCCAGTACAGGAGCACCCTTCCCCATGTACACGTGTGCTTGCTTACTTTACCTGCAAAGACATTTTCATGAAGCTGCTTTTTATAGCAAGTTAAGCTCTATGTTACACTACCTACTGGGGAAGGTAAACTGTGAGCAGTACTTGGGAGCTGAAATGGGCTCCCATAACATACATGAAGTTCTGAGCTGGGATGGAGCTTTCAGCTGCGAGGTCAGTGTAATGAATAATGCATTGAAAGGGTTGCCCACCAGTCCATTTGCAACACAGCTGATTCCTAACCCACTCCTGCTTAAGACAAGCTAAGGAGCAGCAGTGTTGCAAGGCAGTGACCGAGCATAGCTATGTTGTTATAGAGACATCCTTCCTGGCAAACTAGAAATAATTCATGCCTTGTGCACAAAAGGTCAGGAATTTCAAAGTTCAAGCATATACGTAAAAAGTTGGAGGCATGGCAGATAAGGTGAGAGATGCTGAAGGGGTTTTTTTGTCAATGTGCAGGGAAGTTCCCTCTAAGACGTGACCAATCTGATGGAGAATAGTAAATGGGCAAGTACATTCTCTGTTACAATTTTCACATTAGCATTTAATAGAGGGGAACAAAATCAGTTAATAGTGCTGCACTTCTGCCTTCCTTTATACCATACATTACACACTGAAAACTTAACAGTAAAAGAACATAAAGTTAAATACACAAAAAAAATGGAATTAAGGTTACCCATACAATTTGATCCCTCCCTTGTGTATATTCATTATTCTACATTCTTTAATTAAATGATCATTTTCTCTCACATATTAAGTGTCCCACTGGACTCCAGCCTTAATCATGCACAGAATGGCTGCTGCTCACTGCCTAAGGATTTTTCAATATTTAGTTCAGTGTGCAGCCCCGAGCTTCAGAGAGATTCAAAACACATTCTGAAGACAATTTTTTCATTCCTGCATGGGCTTTCTGACTTGCAGTACTACATCATGATGCTTAAGCAGTGATAACGAATCTTGTTTCTAACATCTCTGTGAGGTAAATTCCTTCATGGTTTCCATTTTATAAATGGGAAAGTGAGGCACAGCAGCATCTGTCTGTAGAAGCAGTGTAGAAAATCTCTGCAAAAATGGTTAAAGTTTTTGATTCCCCAAGGTGCTTTGAAGACAATTTTGTGATAGAAAGCATCAATGAAATCTATAAGTAAAATTATGACACGTGTGTTTTCTCTAGTGTATTTGAGCTGATTTATATAGTGTCCCTGCTGGAGCAGGGGGTTGGACTAGATGAGCTCTAGAGGTCCCTTCCAACCTCAACCATTCTGTGTTTCTGTGTTACATCCAGCATGCTAGGGTATATAATAATACTAACACATTAGGCTAGCATTTCAAGAATAATTATGCAATACCTTCTTATAAAGTACAAGGGTAATAGGATCAATGCCCAAAGCTGCTTGAGCTTGTTTACTTGTGAGCGCTGATCTCAGAAGCACGGCAGGGTCAGGTTAGACAAACACTCCAGGGTAACTAAAGGAGAGGTGTGTACGGAAATGTGAGGTGTCATGGGAGGCTCTGTGCCCATTCTCCCTCCTCAGCATGTGCTGAAGATAGGTGCATGTTCAACATGCTGAATTTCTCCACCTCCCTGTGAAATTTCTGAGAGAGAAAATGATCAGTTCACAAATCTGATACTGGGGTTCCGGTATCAACATCTCTATATAGATCACAAGGGTCCCAGGTTATTAAGCCACACTGTGACAGTCAAAATAAATAAAAAGAAACATATCCAGGCATGGTGCATGCTCCGACAAACAGAAAAGCAGCGTCTTATGTTTACGAGCGCTGAGGGTGTGGAAGAGCCACACTGCTGTGCGCAGGAGCTGACAGAGAAAAACTTGCGGTCACAAGGTTTTTCAGAAGCAAAATGTATTCAAAATAGTTCAGAATGAAATGAAGAAAATGTGCTTGAGCAGGCACTGCAGGAAACAAGTGTGTGTCTAAAAGTTGGCGCACGAGGGTAGGAGTTGGTACTGCTGCTTTCTATTCCGAGTGTGGCACTGGCTCCCTGGGTGTCAGTTCTTGTTACCGTTGCATTTCCTTCTCTGAGATGAAGATAATATTATTGCACAAGGCTCCTTCGAAACATAATACAAAGCAAATATTTTGGAAAGGCAGAACGGAAGGTGTTATATAAATATCATAAATATTAGAAACGGTTAGACACTACAGATAGTTGTGTACTTATTGCTGGATAGGAATAAGTAGTTTGTTTCTTTTCCTGGTATTGCTTATATTTCTTACAGTACGTAAGAAAGAGACATTTTGCTATAGAGAACTTTGGATCTGTATTTATTGTAGGACATTTCATGTCTTTGTTTCAAAGGAATGTGAATCTATTTATTTGCATGAAGATTCCTCTTCATTTTTATTCTATTCAGATGCCTAAAGCCTACAGTAATTGAAGCCCCAGTGTAACATTTGCAATGTTATTTTTAGAAGTAGCTTCCTGGAAAGTAAAACTAAACTTCTAGTATTTTCTGCCTTGCATCTACAGCAACCAAAAATTAGTTTTCCTGGTTGTTAAACTTAAATCTACCTGCAAAGATCTTACTGTAAATCTTACATGCCTTATTAATAACACTGGCCTGAATTAGTAGGATAAAGACAGTTGTAAGGCTTATCTCTTGCTTCACAGTTGTTAAGTTGTCAAATCAGGGCACTTAGGTTAAGATTAATTCTGCTAAAATGCCTACTCCAGCTAATTCCCAGAATCTGCTCTGCAGTAGGACATATCAGACCAAGCAACATAAGTAGTTGTAGGGGAATATGATTTTAAGGTAGGGGAGAAGTGCTGGCTGGTACCAGGCTAACAGGAGAAGTCTGTGTGTCCCAGACATGCCTACCCAATGTCTAGGTGTGGTGGTTGGTTCATTTAAAGCATGTATGTACCCGCAGGAGTCGTGATTTACTCCCTGCTCCTGAAGAAGTTTTGTAGGCCTAATGAAACAGATGGTCATCTGATGGTGTGTTAAAACAGTGTATTCGAGAACTGCAAGCTGAAAATTTCATCTAAAGATGAAATCTTTAGAAAGATTTCAAAGTCTGTAGCGCCCTTCCTCTCTACCCTGAAAGATTAGTATTTATCTGTGCATTTCTGATGCAAATTACATTTCAGGAAAACTCTTTAACCCCGAAGCTAAGTTGGGGAGTTTGACTCCTTGGTCTCCTCAGAAAAGCCTTTTTAACCATTTCTGAGGATGACTTTGCACTGCCTTTATCAAGAAACACACAATAATCTGACATAATCCAGGAATAAAGGATAAAATTTGGAAGCACAGACACTGGTCTCTGGTGGCAACTACTGGGTTCATAACTTAGCTACATCAAGAGCGTTATGAACTGGGCCTGCACTACTCACATTTAAATCTTTGGGTGAAGATCTTTTTGAACTTGAGCCTAAGACTGGTGCTTGGAACATTAAAGCAATCCACCATACAGTACATAGCAATCTATAAGATGTCTTTGTTTTATTTCAGTTGCACGGTCACTCCAGAAACCCTAAACGTACAGCTTGGTGGTTTATTTCATTACTATATGATAGGCTAATAGTGTGACCTAAGTGTTGAATATCCAGTCGCACCGGGGGACCTGATACTACACAGCAGTGACCTGCCAGAGTCCCTGTGCTAACGGTTTCCACTGCTGGATCCAGGCTCAAGTTTTCAATACGTGTCAAAGGATCTCTGTATCTCGCAAACTCAGGCTGCTACTTTCCTGACATGTGTAGGTCTGATGCTCATGTGCAACCATATCTGGAAACGGAACGGTTCTAGTAGTGGCAACTGAACACCACAGGTCTAGCATTTCAAGAGCTTTTTTTTTTTAAACACCAGCAAGAATGCCCAAGCATAAACTTCCCCCAACTACTATATGGCTACTGTATCTATCAAAAATACAAAGCATAAAAATGTTTGTTTTAAATTAGACTGTTTTAGGCTGTTTTGGAGTATCTATTCTCTAAGGAATACAAAATATATAAATGTAGTTGGAGTGTTGACTTTTTGTTTGACTTGTGCTTGCACTGATTTGTCACAGGTGCTCTTACCTACGGCTTCTCAATGAAGTTTTGAACTATTACATCCTAGACTTCTAGTAGTTCAGCAGAGCAGATGTCTGCAGCATAGCTTCATGGTGGATACTTACCTAATTTTCTTGTCATAACAGAAAGAAATTACAGAAGGAGGCATGGAATAAATCAGCATATCTAGAAACTGTGACCCTTCCCTCTCACAAAAACTGAAGTCCATGGCTGAACATGTCTCTATAATCAACTGAAGGAAAAGCTGAGACACGAACAAGCGCAGAACAGGAAAGCCCCGGGTGGATCTGGAGGGAGCAGCGCTGCGCACCCAGCAGCAAGCACGGCTGAGCGCAGAACTAACGCGGGTTCTTAGCAGATCTGCTGAACGCGTGTGCAAATCCTATTTTTGGATTAAATGACTCATGGTAACTACATGCAAGCCAGCTAGCTCTCCGAGTACAACAGAAATAACTTAAATGTAGACGTGGCCTTTGAGGAATGGGCTTCTTTTTTAAGGTGCTAATTGCCTGCTGGTAAAACAGGGAGAAGGCAGAGGCAGTGGGGAGGCTGCTGGCAGGAGGTGACAGACATCTCCTGTGGCCAGGCCTGAGGAGAGCTGGCCAGGCATCCTGCCAGCCAGCTCAGTAAGTGCCACAGCCATTCTCCTCCTCCACCAAAGATGAAGGAACGAAGCAACACGGCCCAAATGATATCAGCTGAGAGAAAACAGCTCCCTCCAATCAGACAAACTGACTGCCACCTCTCTCAGGAAAACAGTCTCCTTCGCTTAAAGAGCTCCAAACATTTTTTTTTTTCTTCAGTGCTAGACCAGATGCTACATGAGAGGTGGAAGTTGCAATGGGAGGGTGAGTGTTTTCTCAAAGTGATATCATGATGATCAATGTGTGCTTCTACACTTAAACTGAGGGAATGTAAGGTGGAAAATATCAGCTTCACTTCTCAAAAAAAAAAAAAAAAAGGAAAAGAAAAGGAAAAAATAGTGAAATCTGGCTTTGTTTTCTTCAGCCAATAACTGGCCCACACTTCAATCCTTTATCTGGGGTATGGTTGACTAATGAGATGCTCTGATAGTTCTGTATATTATGCAGCATAAACCTGCAGAAACCCCATCAACCACAAAATCACCTTCAAGACTTCCTGGCAGCAAGAAGTTGCAGTTGTCTTATTGCAACAGATGTTGGACTTAGTTGCATTCAGGGATAAACACAAGTCCTCAGCCTCTCAATTTCCTAACCCCAACCCCAGGTTTATTCATAGTGCTGTGAATAATTTTCACTCCACAGCTTCGGGGATCCTTTCTCTTTGTAGATAACAGTTGATCAGAACCCGACCTGTGCAAGGCCGTCCACCAAGTTAGGGTAGGGGCTGGTACGTGCAGAAGCAAATGGTTTAGGATCACTTTTTACAACCAGGATATTCAAATACCAGATTGCAGTTCAGGATGCTTGGGCCTTAGGAGTAATGAAGATCCATCAAGATATTTTGAGGGCACATACACCTAAAGGAAAGATGTCTGAGATGATTGATTTTTACATAAAGATCTTTGGTGTAAAATTTGGTTAGGATTCTGAGTTACAGTAAGAAGGCCTGAAGAGCTGTGACAACTGTACAATACAGCAAGGTCCATGGAGTGAGATATGGACTGCTGTTAGCAGGAACCATGGTGTTATCTTCAGCTTTAGCTGGTCTAATCTGTGCTTAGAGTTAAGCCTATGGTTAGGTACAGGCCTACAAGCTTAGACAAGAGAAGCACTTTGACATCTCCAACAGAGATGTCCAGAGTTGAGAGTGGGTGCAAGGAGAGGCAATTGCCCAATATTTTTAAATTGGGGCCTGGTAGTATTATAAGATTATGGTTAAGGTAAGGATTATCTTGCTTGTAGGCTGAGATTTAACTTCCTTAACCTTTTGGGACTCAGGTTTATTGATGAATTCTATTTTCTAGAAATGTATACGACCTTTCCAGACCTTTCCAATTTTCCAGACCTTCAATTCCCCAAATGTAGCAACTATCTAGTACTAACTGTACACAGTAAAAGATTGGGACCTCTCCCTAATTTCATTACTAGCTTTAATCCTCTACCTGGGGGTTTTAGCTGGATTCACAATCATTTCTGCTCTTCTGTGACTGAGTTGCCAAATGCTAGAACTCACCACAACCATAACTTTCATTTTATCTGTATCACAGCAGTCTTCCTGGCAAATCCTCTTCCACATCGGGATGGTGGCTGGTGCCTGCAGGGACAAATATTTACAGTCAGCAATGGGGTTTGCAGGAATTACGTGCTCTGATGCCAAGGTAGTTCTTTGGGAGAGAATAATTCATAGGTTTAGGGTTACAGACTGCAGGCACGGAACTGCAGCAGAATTCAAAGTAGGCAAGGCAAATGCGAGAATAGGTGCTGGCAGAGGCAGATGACTTTTCCTTAGATACAGTGGAGAGATAGATGGCTATAGGACTCTAACCATCACAAACTAATGAAGTTATTCCTGGTGGAATAACAGGGGAGTCCCTGGTACGGTGTTATGGCTAGAGTTAGGATTTTTGACAAGGGCTAAATGCCTTGTGTTTAATCACATATCCTGATCTATGAGCTATCAAGTATGACGAGGTTAAATTTGGTATTAGGATTTAGTAACGTAGCATCTAAACAATGATGTTTAATCATAGACATTATAAAACCAACAAAGTTAGGGAGAAAGCTACTGCTGGCAGGTGTTGCCTTCTACTTCTCTCAGAAAGTCTCATATACTCTGGTGTGCATTTGGAAGTAAGGATAAGGATGAGATATGTGCTAAAGAAAGTAGGGTTTACAAGGTCTGCTTCACAGCAGCCATGAGTCACACATCCACCATTCATCAGCCCTCATCTTAATTATATGTGTCTTAGGGTAGCTCCTCACCTGTCTCCAGTCCTGATCCTGTCCTGA
>NW_010577870.1:69998-106093 GCF_000705375.1 Tinamus guttatus
AGGCACCACAACACGAGCCAACAAATCCAGTTCCTCATACTTGACATCATAACCCTCTCACTGTCACAGTGCAGAGATGTCTGCTTATTGCTGTGTTGTGTGTAGGCGCTTCTCCTTTGCTAACTGAGCCCCATCCTAGCTGTGGGAAACCCTGCAGAAAATAAAGGTGGTGATTTGGCAACTCAGAATTTTCACAATATTTTTACCCAAAATATGAATCTCACCAGCTCAGTATATCTCTGCTTGTGTAGTGTTTTCACGAACCCTTTCAAACGAAATAGAAGTACTTGGAACACCACGTACAGAACCCAGAACATGCCTGGAAGTCACAACGGTATATATATATATATATATTTTTCCCTGTATAAATTATTGAACCATTAAATATTGTGCTCAGTCAAAACACAAGCCAGTATTCATTGCTGGAGTTTTTAGCCAAAATGAATAATCATGTTTTAAGGATGAAGGTGAAGCTGACTGCCTATGCCTTCAACAGGACTCATAAGCTATTTTAACAAAAGTATAGGTGTTGTGTCCTTGGTAAAATTTTAGCAATTACAGTTTGCCTATCTGATATCCTCTACTGCATCTGCTCACTTCTCAGTGCAGTGTTGTGGAGCTCTTTCTTCTATCAGAGACCACACAGATATTATATTTTAAAGAGAAAGAGACAATTCTCAATTAATAATGTGAGTTATGATAAAATGTACTATGTGCATGGAAGATTTATATCAATGAATTGTACTATTTCAATTAGCTGTTGGCTTTGTAGATTTGGGTAAATGCTTAAAGCTTCATAGGCTAAACCAGCAAGATGCTTTATTCTTTAGCTATGTCCTTGTCATTGAATGTTTAATCAATCAAGACTCTCATTTATTTGAACATTTTCTAGCCTGTGATAAATATAAGAATACCTCAACAAGCAAGAAAAATACACAGATACCATCATTACACTTTCAAGCTAACGTTATTAGAAATGGAGGCATGCAATATTGGAAAATACATTTTCTGGGTAAACAGGACCATTAGGCAAGGGAACAAAAGGAATAGGATTAAGCAGAATTGAATATATTTCCTATATGGAAGTTAAGATTTTCAGATAGAGTTTTCCTTACCAAACCACAGTTAACAATTTATTGTTTTGAAGAATATTATAACCAGCAGGATTCATGAGCATAACATGGAGCTTGTTCTCAAAATCCTACTCTATCTTAGGGAAACCACTTGTATACATTTCTGATACCCAAACTGCACAAGGAACTTGAAATTCCCTGTATAATACCAAGAAAAGTACTGTAAGCTTACACACCTTTTAAAAAGCATTTTTGCTTTTCAACATCCCCTCCCTCCCAAAACAAAAGCAGCTATGGAAAAAGCAATTATGCCAAAAATTGAAGAACTTGGATATATTTGAACTCCACCGAGAAAACACCTACAAGAGAGTACCGTGCCCTTGATATCACCGGTATGGCCTGCAATCTGAACATCAGTCAGCAACTCATTCTGTCACAACATTTCCCTGTCAAAAAGGCAATGCTTACCTATAGCTAGCAGCTATAGAGATAACACTGGCATATATAGATGACATATAAGAGCTAAGTATAGTAGTTTAAAGATTGATGCTCTGCACACAGGAAAGGATTATAACAGATCATTTTTAAAATGGTGTTCAGAATGTATGCTAAAATAACAACCAGGTGCTGCAAAACACCTACACCTTCACTGCATTGCCCCTGCTAGTCTTTGACTTGGATGCATAATATATTCACACCAATTTATCCTTCTCTGATAAATTCTCTGCATTTACTTCCCCGCTTTCTGGATATTCGAGAGAAAAAGAAAAAAGAATAGAACAAAAAAAAAAAGGGAAAAAGAAAAAAGAATTTTCCTTCTCTGAAGTGTCTCTCAGTGAAGGGGAACACATGATCACTTCCCAGTGGGATTTGATAACAGCTCATACAGATATCAAGCTCCTCGTTTCCTCACCTTTAGAGGACTTATCCTGCTCCAAATATAGAACAGCCTCATCTAACGAAACAAGGCTTGATTATTTTTAGCTATAGAAGCTGGTTATTTAAGGACATATTGTATGACATTATTCCAACCTGATCCACAATAAGACCACACCACACGCGCATATACCCACACTGGGCAATACTGAAAAGGGAAGGAGCAAACTGGCTGTTTTCTAAGTAGCTTTTTCCTTAGTGCTGTGACGAGCCATGGCTTGTTCTCCTCTGCCATGACCTTCCACCTCCACGTTTACAGCTCAGCCGCCGCTGTGGCTGGAAAATCCAGGTGGCTGCAGTGACGGGTAGATAAAAGGGAAATTATTTGTTATTGCCAGTTAGCAAAGAAATGGAGATTAGGCTAGAAAAGACTGTGGAGTGGAGGAGAAAGAACCAAAAATTGTGCAGGTTGAAAGAAAAAATACCACCTGGTGTTGAGTTTCTGGGCAGCCACATCTTGTGTGAAGAATAGTGCTGCACTAAACATTGTTGTAATCATGGACTTCTCAATATTTAAGTTGGTTTGCGATTAGAATTTCTACAGGAATATGTCCTGCCTTTTATCAGGTCGACTAGCATCAGCTGTGGAAGAAGCACCCGGGAGAAAGGAAAAGGTCAGGAATTGCCCTTTGCTGGCCCTGGAAGGATCCTGCACTCTTCCCCCTCCTGAGGAATTTATGAGAATAACCTCAGCAAGACAGGACTCCCATCCGTCATGGTGGAGCGCTCAGAGCAGGAGGCGCTCAGAGAGACAAAGCACCGTGGCAGCGATACCCACGTCCTTGCGCTAGGCTGCTGGCGGGAGCTCGCCTGTCAGCAGAGCTGCCGGTGGAAGAAAACAAAATGTTCAGGAGGACGAAGGAGAAAGCTCTAAAAAGCTAACATCTGGATGCAGTTACTGGGGAAAAAAGAAATCACTGCTGTGAGTGACATCTGGCCTAAGTACCTGCCAAAAGCTCCCTATTAAGCAGCGAGAGGCAGCGGGTCTACGGCTGGATCAGCCCGAGGGGGGTGACAAATAATCGCCCGCTCCCACCGGTGCAGCCAGAGCCCGCCGGAGGTCGGAGCGCTGCTCTCCGCCCCGCGCGCACGTGGAGGCAGCGGCCGCAGCTGGCAGCAGCCTCGAGTTTGGTCCTTCCCCTTGCGCTATTTTTGCCTTCAGCCTTAGGCCTCGCTCCTGTCCTCGTGTGGGAGAGGATGCAAACGGGGAAGTCTTAAGCTGGCCCTGGGAAGACTGCAGTGTGCTCGGATGGCCCTAGCAGACCGCTCCAGGAGCAGAATAAGGCAGGTTTCAGTCATTCAAGACATTATTTTGCATATGCTGATGGGTAGCTTTTGTCACCTGTCCTATTTCGGCACACAGATTTTGTGACGCACACGTAACTCCCCTGGACATGTAAAACTAGAGGCTGGTTTCAAAATATCCCATTGAAGATATGCTTGAAGAGATTCTTTTCCTATTTTCTGGTTGTTTGTTTATTTATTTTTTTCAGAAGTAGCAGGACAAATTCTTTGAAGTTCCATGTGATTTTTGCATACACCCTCGAAGCATAATGACTGACCCAACAGTTCTCAGGAAAAATAAGCACATATTTACAGGGCTATATAGCAAACTTGATTAATACTGCAGATTTCCAGATGAATATCTGTTTATTTTGCTTTTGTTAACAAACAAAATAAACAGCCACCCTCTGGAAAGAAGTAATTACACCAGCAAAGCGGGAGATCTGTCTGAACTGTGTTTTTAATGGTGAACGGAAAAGAGGAGTTCACGTATGATGGACATCTTACTGATTTGGAGAGCCCAATTCAGCCCACATCGTGCTGGGAACACAGCTGACAAAAAACTATGTAGTTAAGGAAAATGGAATATACATGGTAGATTTATTACCCTAAATTTTCATATATTCCCTGATTTTGAAAGTTAGAAGCCTAGAAAAGTCTTTATGAACGTGGCATGAAATGATCCATACAGAAATTGCACATCAGAATATATGATCTTCTGTGTAAGCAGCTGAAAGTCAAAGCAGTATAGCAAACATAAGGGATGCTTCCTGCTGGTGTTCCAGACAGGCATTTATTATGTTACTCTCCAGTCTCATTAATCCTGGGAAGAAGAATGCCATCCTTAGCATCTGCACTGTGAAGGTGCTACCAAGAAAAGAAACAACAGAGAAAGAGCAGCAACTGTTACACTGAAATATAGCCCAAAACAGAAGCAAGCAGCAGAGAGGAGTGACAAACTTTGCATTTGGAATAAGCAACAATTCAGAATTTATAGGGCTTTCTGTGGGCAATACCTCGGAGTTCTTCCTCACCCTGGCATGGTGCTGTAGGTATCTGCTTCCCTGCAGGAGAAGCAGGGGGGTTGCACTAGATAAATGTTAGAGGCCCCTTCTAAACTCAGGACTTCTGTGATTCTATGATTCCCTGCTGCTCCTGGTGCAATGCCCTCACAGCCAAGGCCATCAAAACAAGGTCCTCTTCTTCTGGCATAATTCCTCTCTTTTACCTGGGTGAATTCATTCCCTTGGATTCATAGATCTCCTTGGGAATGGCCTTCAGGATTGATTCTCTCCAGGAATTTCCCAAGTATTGATCCAGGCTTTAAACTTCCCCCTACATCATCCTTCCAGTTATTTAATCCCTCCAGTCTTCAAGAGTTTTGATTAAGTAACAGAAACTGAGAAACTCCAAGATCCTAAAATGAAAACAAACAGACAAACAGAAAAACCCCAAACCAAACCAAAACAAAACCCTGCAGTCTCTGTTTTCACTACTCTTCTTGTCCCAGAGCTTTCCTTTCTATGATGCACTTCTTCAAGTCTCCTTCAAACATTCTTTTTCTCTTGGTCAGATCTTAAAATAATTTCATATGTTCTTCAGCAGAAGGAATATAGGAATAGAGGATAATTAGGCCACCTCCAGTGATAAGAGTAAGGCATTTGGTTACTAACTTCTTATCTAGACGTCTAAAAGTATCTGGGCTTCACTGCAAGAAAGACATGGAGGTGCTGGAGCATGTTCAGAGAAGGGCAATGAAGCTGGTGAAGGGGCTGGAGCACAGACCTTACGAGGAGCGGCTGAAGGAGCTGGGGTTGTTTAGTCTGGAGAAGGAGAGACTTAGAGGAGACCTTATCACTCTCTACAACTACCTGAAAGGAGGTTGCAGTGAAGAGAGGATCGATCTCTTCTCCAGAATAACTACACCCAGGACAAGAGGAAATGGCCTCACGTTGTGCCAAGGGAGGTTCAGGTTAGACACTAGCAAGAACTACTTTTTTGAATTTATTTTTCTACTACTAAATGTGATAGAAAAAAAATAATAAAAAGGTAGAGGTGCACGGATGTCATTTTTTTCTCTCCATTATCCAAATGACAGGATTTTTATCTGGTATAATCATGAGACAATTCTGATGATGGAAAAGCTGCGCTATAGTCATAACGAATTAAATTGAACATGTGGTTGCAAACCAAATAAAGATTTTTAAAAAATAATAATATGCTTTATAAATACTTCAGAAGGTAAAGTTATGAGAGGGGAAAAGTTCAATTTGATATCTGAGCTGATGAGACAGGGATGGTGAAGTGTGCTCACCACAAATAAAAATAGAAACTTTATATGTACAAAAATGAATCAAGAGCCTCTTAAAACTCATGCCCTCCAGCATTCTCCTCCAGCTGTTTTGACACATTTGTACATCAGCATGTGAATCAAAAAGATTAGCTTGAAATTACTTGCCTTGGAGAGAAGAGGGGAAAAAAAGAAATGAGAGATTTTCTTTGCAACTTCAATTTCTTGATATCAGCACCCCGACTGAACTGTTTTGCGTATGAGCTGCCTGACTTTACAATATTGTTCCTGTGTTACGAGCTTCACCAATTGTTCGCCGCACTCGGATGCATGCAAATAATAACTCAACGCTCTCGTGATATCAAAGAGAAAAAATATTAGCATTTTGCATGCCAGGAATAAAAATCTTCGGTGCTTGACAAGAAACATGATCAAGAGCTGCTGAAAAAAAAATCTCTTCCTTTCATGAAAGTTTTGCTAGATACTATTTAGCGTTTTAAGACTGCAAACAGATAGGCTCTTTTCAGAGGAAATGTTACAGCAGGCTACTGAAATTGGTAAACTAACATATTTCTCCTCCATATCTCATGGCTTAGGGCTGATTGGTAGATATAATAAAACTATTAGAGATTATTCTATTCATGCATCCCAAATAGCAGATATTTTGAATTATGACAAGAAGGAATGGCTCCTGTAACACATGCATTGCAAAAAAAAAACACAAACAAAAAAAACCACCCAACTCTCTATTAGTTGTCAAAATATTACTTACCGGCAAAATAAAAATATATGAAAATGAAGATACAGAAAGTCATTATACATATATTAATTGTCTTACAGCTTTTACAGTTTCCTGCATTAGTAATCTCTCAGTTTCAGTTCACTGGAGGTTTCATTACACTCCACATACTCCATTTGGGCTTTCATAGGACATGGAGTGTGGAGCCTCTCAACTGCAGTACATGGATAATACAGGCAAATTGAATGCAAAGACACACAGATGGACAGACACTAAGCCCTACCCATGTAATTTATAATAGGAAATGTCTTTTATATATGCATATATATAATTTTTCAAAAATATCTTGTCTCATAGCAGGGAAAATATCGCACAGCCTAATAAAAACAATGGCAAAGACATTTGGTCACAGAACTGAAGTGTTCGTCATCGGCGCTTGCCAACAGCAAATCTCACACCAACGAAAGGCAGACAAACAGCCTGCTCTTCTAGAGTGCTCTGGTAGCTGCCAAAAATCAAAACTGGACAGATCGTAAGCTGCAAAAATTGTAGGGAGTTCAAGACAAACTCAGGGCATATAGACCTTGTACCACATATGGTTCGCTACCATTCATGGCTTGACAGGAAAATACTAATTTTCTGTCTTTTATATTTTAGCTGTCCCCTAACAAAGTCTGTTTTTTGAGGTTTTGAGGTCAAATGTGAGCATTGCTCTCTGCAGGATGAAGATTTTTGCGATGATTAGGCCCTGATCCAGCTTCAATTAAAGTCAATGAAAAGAGTCTAATAGCTACATTGAAGCAGGCATATCGCCAGCACTTCCAGACTTTGCAAAAGCCCTAAACAAAGGTACTTATTGTGCAGCAAAGCCCATATTCTCTAATCCAGCCATCTACAGCCACTAAAGTGGTGGCCAGATTTTTGCAAACTGCCGTAACCTTTCTGAAAGGCACCAACTGGGAGGAACAACGGCCAACTTCACTGGAAAAATAGTGACACAACGAGAAACAAAATATAAAACCACATTTCAGGCCCTCTGGGACATAAATTATATCATCAGCTTCACCAGCCAACTCCTATGATCCCAATTTGTAAAGAATTTCTTCACCTAAAACTGCAGCTCTAAGCACCTACTTCATGTGATTTCTGTACCCCAGAACACCGAGAGCAGCTGATTTCTCCAGGATTTCACAAAGTTGAGTTTTACATATATTTTCTCCAGCTTTACAACCAGATATTCTGAAAACGGAACTACAGAGATTTCAAAATATGCATTTAATTCAAAGCTCTCTAGGTCTGGCCCCTTGCATCTTTTCCTAGAACCTGTATGAGGAGAGGGCTCTTACTGTGGGAGCAGCTACTTTCTTTCCTCAGGCCTCGTGTTTTCTCATTTCCACCAAATTACTTAGTGGATGTACTTGATAAAACCCTCCTGTCAAAGCAGGTTAGGGTTAAGTGGTTGGTACCTGCAGATGTTAGCAAGGATGTGGAGAAAGATTATGAGAAAATAATCTACTACTTGGGCGTAGTGTGAAAGCTGGCAAGACAAAGTAAGTCACTGACAAGAACATTTGAAAAACTATTTGTTTAAAGCCCCAGAATCGCTCAAGGAAGGTGTATGTGACATACCCAACAAAATTAAAGCAAGATTAGTGATCTCTGACCCAAAAGATCTATAGTCTGGTAGATATTGGATTTACCCTGTTGTGGAAGAGCTGCTGTGCTGTGGTTGTTGGGCTGTATGTTCTGTTGCTGCAGAGATGCTGAATTGCAGAGGCTAACAATGGAGCTGTACCAGATTAACACTATCAGAGAATCTGATAATCGAGGACTCTTGTTTTAAGCTATAATGTATTGAAATGTTGTGTATCTTCAAATGCATGCTAGGTTAAGAAAATATCAGGCATACTGCAAAGAAATACTAACAAATTCAGAAAAGTTTGCTCTTTTTAACTGACCCAATGACCCAAGAGATCTAAGAATGACTGTAGCTTTAGAAAGACAAAAATCAATACATAAAAAAGGAAAACAATTCTTTGTATACAGAGTTGACATGAGGTAAAAGACCTCCCACAGCAGTCCCTTACTATCGTGCTCTTAAGAGACTCTTTAAGTCGCTGTTACTCTGCTGCTGCTACAAAGAATGTATGGTTTGGGGGTGAATACGCTGCTCCAGGACTCAAGATATTTGGAGATTAATTCCTAGTTGGACATCAGTGAAGTCTCCTCTGGAGATCTTCAAAACCCACCTGGACGCCTCCCTGTGCCACATGCTCCAGGTGTCCCTGCTTGAGCAGGGCGGTTGGACTAGATGATCTCTAGAGGTCCCTTCCAACCTTAACCATTCTGTGATTCTGTGTGATTCTGTGATCAGATCACATGCTTATAGGGTTCACATAATCCAACAGTTGAGTCATTTTGTCTTTTGGAGTTGTTAACTCTAAGGCAGAGGCCGGGTCCCGGTGAGTTGGCGCAGACTGGCAGAACGGGCCTGCCCTTGCACAGCTGAGCCCTCACTCCTGCAACATTAGAATAAAACCCAAACAAGTAACATCTACATAACATCTACAGTGATGGGGCAGTCACTGTGAACCCCAAGGGGCTCTTCTGGGTTCTAAGGGCTAATCGATGGTATTCACCGGGTCTTCTCTACAAAACAAATTGCTCCTGGGGACTCTGCATTTGTTAACAGACTCAAACAGCCAAACAGAAAATTGAGATTTCTTTTTTTTTTCAGGACACCATTGACTTTCTTTGTTAATCTCTAGAATAAATTATTGTGGCACTTAAACACAGAAAGCAGAACATTTTGTGTGCTATTACAACTCAGCTACAGACAATATTTCAAAAGAGTAGGTGCTATATTGAGTCCACATCACAGTGTTGCCTGTTGCAAGTTTGCCAGATCCAATTAAGCAAAATTTATCAAGGCTGGCAACAATCAGCTTGTTTCATCTGCTCATTGAAAGATCTGATACGTATTTTCTGAGAGAAAATTAATGGTTGGCCTGACTTAGAATACTGATCATCACTTCGGGTAAACAGTAAAGATTAAAAGAACAGGACTGGCTGTACATACCCAATATGCAAAGTATTAAAGTTGGTAACCTAATTTTCACTTTGGGGCAGACTAACTATGAATAATTAACAACAACAACAAAAATGCAGAAAAAGTCCTGTGCAACATAAAGTTGGCAAAATATTGCTCATTTCTCTCTTAGTGGGAATATGAGATGCTGCTTATCATCTTATTGGATTTTTTTAACAAACTCCATTATTCAGCACGTAGCCAGTCTAGCAGATATTACATCAGCTTTCTGGGCACTTGTGCTGATGGCTGCATGAGAACACATTAAGAGCCCATTGAGAGCTGGAGTGCGAACTAGAAGGGAACAGACTGGTGCACGAGAGGCTGGAACAACCACAAAATAAGCAGTTCTCAAGCTGATAACTTAAGCAGAGCCCCCTATACAGCCAGCCTTGCATGCCACATCATGGGAGATGTGGTCCCACAAAAAAAATAAAAAAAATAATAATAATAAAAAAAAGCGACAAGCTTCTGTCATCCTTGCAGGAACTGTAAAATGTCCTTTCCTTTATTCAGCCCACACAGTCTCCCCAAAATACAGGCAGAAATTCTTTTTTTATCTCTCTCTCTGCCCCTGGATTAGCTGCTACTAATCTGGCACAACCTTTGAAATGGACAACTGCTGGTCACTGGGACAGACAGCCTGGAGATGTTTGTCCCTTCTGCTGCTTCTGCTTGTTATTACACGATGGATCGCGCTTCGCTCTCTGTCCTGACTTTATGGAAATCTTACTGATCATTTGCAAGTGGAAATAAGCTTGCTCTCTCTCCCCAGAGCTAGTTTTTTTGCTCCTGAGCTACTTGCTAGCCAACTTGACTTCCAGCATTATCCGTGTTCCAAAATAGAGACCACAGATGATGTGACATAGTGAGCATTCCTGTAAATGAATGCTGACAGTACTGCGCGAATTTACCAAGCTTTGTTATCTAAAAATATAATTAAGCATTTGGGGTGAAAAAAAAAGTTTGACAGCAGTGATTTAGAATATGACAATATTGTTTATCTTTAAAAGTAAGTTCTGGTAGAAAGCAGAGTCTGATGGAGAAAAACTGTTGTAGCTATCTTGGCCTTTGAACCCCATTGAAGAAGTTATTTTTGGATTGCCATTTAACAACTCACATAAAGACTACACTGAAATTCTTTGACAAGCTCCTCGACAGGTCCAAGGCGGCAAATAGCTGTCTTTTTAATGCAGGACACAGTATTTGTGATATGACATCACAAACAAAATAAAAGGTAAGTTTCACAAAGTTGATATTTCACTCTTCTTGTGACTCAAAGAACCAGCACAAGATCCTTCTTAATGATCTTAAAATAGCCTCTCTTTTGCACAGTTTAAGATGATAAAGAGGAGCGTAGCATTTTCTTCCCCATTAGCCCTTTCAATCGGGGACTTAATTTTGGAATTTCTATTAAGCAGGCAGTTTTAAAGCAACGAGTGCCCAACTCAAGGAAGGTCTGATCACTCCTCAGCAGCCTTCCTCCCGTGGAGTCACCAACATCTTCACAATGAATCTCAACTCAGACTGTGATGTGACCAAATTTTAGATGTCTGCAATTAGTGACTGCTTTACTAGGCTGCTGTGTAAGACCCATATCCTCTCGGATGCTATTTATAAAGACAAAATGGACTTGCCAGAGGCAAGATGGGACTTTCTGACTCAGGAACATTTGTTTATTAATTTCCCATGGGTTTTCTACTCAGCTGTACTCATTTCAAACTCTAGTGTTGCTATAGTTTCTGCCTTTCCTCCTTGTCTTTAACTTATTACCCTCTCTGATCTATGTAATGATTATTTTTCTTTTTTGGCCTCACTTTGACCCCTGAGATTACTAGTAAAAAACATCATTTGCTAACAGGCATCTCGGTTTCCTATACACGGAGCTTATTTATAGCTTGCTTATGGTGGCAAACTGTAGCAATTGTATGATACTCACTGGCAAATACTTAGAAAACTAAAAAATTTCATTTTATTAATAAAGCCAATAATAGTGGGTGTCATTTGCTTACAATGTGCTGTGTCTCTACTGAGTAAGCATTCTTATTGCTTCTTCTTCAAAGGAACTACACATGAATCAGCGGGATCATTTCCTAAACAGTACATTAGCTATGAGATGGGAATCCTCCTGCCTCCCCCAGTCAAGCACTGTTGGACGCTATTCTGAAAGAAGCAATCATCTAAGTTATTATGCATATTCATTACAGCTATCAATTTGTTATAAACAAAGATAATAAGAAGTGCTTCACTGGAGCATAAAACCTTTATGAAGAATACACAGTAGCCATTACTTTCTTAGCAACTGGAAATAGAAAACAAGTTACCTGTGGCGTTAGTCCCCTGGGAGATATGAGAAGTGTTCTCTGGACAAAGGACACAAATGCCAGTAGGGGTGGCAGGTTCACTGCTGTGCAATCTAAACATTATGAACTCCTCTGTTCCTGTTCTCCAGGACAGCAGCAGGACATCCTACCACTGCTGTGTTGTAGCTTATTGTATGATCAAAAGGAATAAATTCCCAACATCATATAATTTAAGTTCTTGTTGGTCTTTCTGCTGAGCCTGGCCAACTTTGCGTACTTTTTATTGTGTGCTTTATCTTGCCAGAGATACAATATTGGATGGCTCCACATGCTAATTTGGAATTTCATCTTTCTATCATCACATTCATCCAGCAAAACATAAAAACACATTCCAGTCAGTCACAAATGTCAGGAATAGAAAATGGGATTTTCACAGTTGCTCAGTCACTTTCAGTGCATGGCATGTACTTATAGTAAGGATGTGTCCGCTCAGAGCAAGGGACTCATTTTGGGTAAGTCTTGTTCAGAGCTTTGAACGTCCAGTTTCAGCGTTAACCACAACCAACCACTTACACTGTTTGTCGGTGTGCTGTTGTGTGCTGTACGCTGCTGTTACGCTGTTGCTGTTGTGCAGTGTGTGCTGTTGTTAGGCTGTTGCTGTTGTGCTGTTGCGAGAACACTCTTGCACTTGGAGCTGTGTTCAAATGCCCACTGGAACTGAACTCAGGCAAAGTGGCTGCAGACTACCATGTGCTGGAAGGTATATTTCACTAACTACTTACACAGATACTCAGACTTGTATACAGCTGCACATACAGAGTATATATGCACATATGGCATCATGCAGTTTTTCTCTGAAGGAAATTACGTGCCAAGCGAGGAAGAGCTCAAGAAAAGTGTTTCTACATGAATACTCTGCGTTTAGTTGTTTTTATTTGTTGCTTTCTTTTCCCCTTGAGAAAACAGCAGCCATCACCTCCATCAGCCTCTCACAACAGTTATTTAAAGATTTGTTAAGATCAAAGCAGTTACTGTGAAGGAGCTGCGTTACAGGAAAAAAAAAAAAAGGAAGATTTAGTTGAGAGACAGATGTCTCCTGGGCTCTCATCTCAATCTCTGCTCAACACACTGGGTAATTTAAGATTACAGTTTCAGCATTTCAGGATTGCCACTCCTGAAACACGAACAACAGCCTTTATGGGGGATGCAATAGCACCCAACCCCGATTCAAGTATTCCAGAGAAGGGGCCTGAGGTTGCAAAGTACCCGGGCCCCTAATCGAGTCCTGTCTGCTGAGCACGCACATCAAATACCACGTTACACCTCCCCAGAGCCTCAAGCCTTAAATGACAGGCTTTGAACTTTGCCTGCTGCCTATATGTATAGAAAAGAAGGGGAGATACATGTTGTATTGGATGGGTGTTCGCAAGAATTATTTGCTCAGCACTCCTCAGATGTTCAGCATTACATATTATTATTTAATCTAGTGCCTTTGTACTCTGTTTAAAAAAATATGTTACTATGTCACTGCAGGCAATTGGAAAGTCCTTTCATTTATATCCCTATGATATGAGCCAGGATAGAGAAGTTAGTTAGAGAACTTCACTACCCTAGTCACTGTACTGGTTATAACAAGTCACTTTAGTCACTGTACTGCTTATAACAAGTTATTTTACAGTTCCGAATCTATAATAAAATTTGGGGGGGGATATTTTATTGCCCTTTTGAAAAAATATTTTAGTGGACTCAGAATTAAATAATTTATATTGTCAAACAATAAATTTAATGGCTTAAAGACCTAAAATTTATATGAAAAAAACTACTGGCTTTTCAAAAATGGTCATCTATAATATTATAGTGATAATATTTTCCTTATTGAAAGCAAATTTGTGTTCTGAAGACAATTTTAAAGATCACTTTTTATTTGATTTATTTTTGTTTATTTCACTTATATTCCAAATTTAAAAGCTTATAAATACAGCAGAGCTATCGGGTTTACTTACGTTTACCAGGTTGGATAAAATGTGCAGGACATTGTGTAAAAGCAGGACTTTAAGTAGTCAAAAGCCCATAGAATCAGATTAAAAGTTGTCTTTTCAGAGAGTCACTTCTTACTGTCTTTCTGATTCTGTCCATGTTGGTACCTCTTGTTTTAAATGATTTTTTCATATTAGTTTTTTATTTCTTTGCTATTCAGCAGCTTCATTTCCTTCCTCCACCAAAATGCAAGCAAAAACGAGTTTCATTAACCTTGCTTAGAAGCAAGTACCACTTTATCTAAGAAACTCCAGATTCTCCTGCTGTGTCCCCACTGCAAAAACTTTGCCAGAACAGGTCATTTTTTCTTTTTCTTTTCTTTTTTTTTTTTTTTCTCTAACTAAGGGGCAGATGGGGACAGCAGAACCAGAATAAGTTTAAAACAAAAGAACCAGGTTTTTATTGATTTTTTTTTTAAAAAAAATCAGCTAAAGTGAATCATACCTTAAATTGACATTTTTATACGTCCTCCCAAAACATTTTTTGGCATTTCTCTTCTGCTATAAAAGTGTATGTTCAAGGCCATTTAAAAACTAAACACATTGATGATCTACACAATCTAGATGACAGAAAACGCAGTAGAAAATAAAGTGGTGACCTAAATTTGGCAAGCTTTGTATATGAAGCCAAGAGAAGGATGCTAAAATAATACCTGTTTTGAACTTATCACTAAAGTGAACTTAAAAAATAACCTGGGGAGAGAGGACTCATTCTTGATAATAGCTATTGCCTTAGCTAAATAAAATCCAGTGCAAGAAGTTCACTAGCCAAAGATATGATTATTACTGAGTTAATGAGTAGGTAGGATTGCTCAGAAACACACTCCTCTTCCCTTCATTTTTTTTCAGTGGCAGTTGGCTATTAGAAATCTTTCATCCTTTCAATGACTGATGCTTCTGCACCCTTCAATTTGCTTAATGTCAGACCCATTTCTCCTCACCCTTTTAATTAATCTGCCTTGAAGATTTTAACACTGAAACGGGGACCAGGGCTTTTCCAAAGCACTGCCTGCAACCCTAAGGCCTTACACTCTTAATAGATAACACCAGGATGAAAAAAAAAAAAGGAGAGTATTTCATCTTGAATCAGCAGAGGACATTGGCCCAAAGCATCTGAGTCATCTCTGGCAAAGTAGTTATTGAATCAGGTCTCACACTTCAGAAATTCTAAATTTTAATATTTCCTTGTGGAAGATTCCTACTAAACAAAGGAGTAAAAATTGCAAGTAGATTGTGTATAATAATCTAAGAAATCTAATGACCAGCAATTATATGCTAGTGAGAAACAGCAGGCTTTGCTGAGGGTAAATGTGCTACGGATCCTGCTCCCTTGGGTTCCCAATGAGGTCCGGACAGCGGCCGGGGCAGGGAGAGGGGTGAAACCCGAGGAACAGGGACCAGAGCAGTTTTCCCAGGGCATTTCTCATGCAAACTCACCCAAATCACTGCTCTGCTCCTGGGTTTTCCTGAAGGCTGGTGTAAAAACTGCAGTTTTCACCCCCGTTTTCCTCAACACCCCACAATTACCTATTACGAAGTCTCAGTAGAGAGGCAAAGCGATGTCCGCTAACAGGCAGACTGAGGGGTTTGGCAGGAGCCAAAAGTTAAGGGAACAGCAGCACGGAGCTTTCTGGGGGCCGAAAGGAAAATAAATACCTGTACAAATGCATCTGCTTTGATTTGCTAATGATGGCTCTCAGCCAGACTGCAGGTGTTTGAATGCTCGGCAGTCACTGCAAAGTGACAATAGTTATAAGGGAAATCACAGAGACACAGCTATTTAGAGTGACAATAATTACATAACTGGAAATTATTTACTTTTATGCATTCAAACTGAAACAACATAAATAAACCACAGCTTTGACGCTATCATCGGAAATACAGCTCAAGGCAATGAAAGACAAAATGTAAAAAAACAAAGCAGGAGGAAAGAACACCAGAGAGGAGAGAGAACAATCTTGAACAAAAGTCTCATATTTATATTTGCTTAACTCTCCACAAATAACTAATCTGAGAGACAGCATTTGCAAGATGCCCTGCAGATCAAGTACACACGCAATCAAGCATCAAGTTTTATTTGGGATTCTGCTGATTAATTTTACAAAATTGTGCTCATTAAAAGAGAAATTTTTATTTTCAAAACATACAAAATGTCCATATTAATAAATTATACAGTATTAAATGCTGTAACTATTTTTTTTAAATGTAACCTTAATCTTCATACAGCAAACAAAACATTTTTTTTTGTACTGAACAAAATATTGCTGTCCACCGGCTGCTTTTCTGCCCTGAGATTCCAGAGATTTTGTACTACAGAGCAGACTACTATCATTCTCAAACAAATTCAAGGATTGAAGGAATGTGATATTATGCAGACAGGCCCCATAGACATGGAAGCTCCTCACCACACAAATGCAGCATTTTGGGGGCAGCATGTGACTTAAAATCAAGATTTACATCACTCTCCATGAGTGCCTTTCAGAAGAGATTGACTTGATAACCTTGACAGTGAGCTTTCCCAGCAAAGAACGATTTGTGTCATGGCTGGAACGTATCGAATTCTCTTCGTGATTTCAATGGTTGCCATCGAGCTGAAGAATATCTCAGCTATGAGAAGCTTTAGCCAGTAAGATCTGCAAAGCTGAATGCAGATCTAGCAAGTGATGAACAAATCAAAGTGAAACATTACAGGTATCAAGTATTAGCAAAGCCTGATCAACTGCTAGCAAGCAGTGTATTTTGTGTTTCACTTTTGGTGATTACTGTGGCTTTATACTTATGAAACTTGCTACAAAAAAAAAAAAAACTTTTGTTAAAAATAAGAACAGCAACCAACACGGTGTTTTTGCCTGTAAATAAGCTTCCATTTCTTAGTACAATACAGTAGACTTAGTCACCTGCTTCCATTTGAGTATTAGCTATAAGATTAGATTTTGGTCTTTCTCTTGCCAATGAGGTCAGTGTAATTAAAATGATCAGCTGTTAATTAAGGGGTTGCATAATCTGCCCTCACACATTTTGCTGTTTATATTTTGCTATTCAAAAGTTTTGGTAGCTAAACTTTTGAAACTTCTGGTGAGTATAAAGCCTTTTGCTTTATTTCCTCAGTGTTTTTCATATATAAAGGCAAGTCTATGTGACTCTAATGATAAGTAATCTGTCTGTTGAGCAGAATTGCCAGTGAATGACAGTATTTTTGCAGGCAAAATCTGTAGTTACCCTTGGTATTGAAAGTTTGCAGCATTACAAAATAGTTCTAAAGGTCTAGCAAAAAAAAAAAAAAGGCTTAGTTTCTTTCTTCTTTTTTAAATTAAAAAAAAATATGCAGGTAACTATTGCCAACCACCACTTCTTAAAAATTTCAGGCGAACTATCTGTCAAACTAGCTTTTGTGTCAGTGATCTTCAAAAAAGAATCACGTTATCTAATTTTAGCTCTCAATTTCATTGGTACTTTATTGCTCTATCAAATACTTATGCTAGAGTAATTCTGTACAGAAAGGGATGGCAGAAATGTTCAGGATATATATAATATGTCTGCCCACACATCTGTGTTTGCAGATGAACTTACCAGCACTTGTCAGTTCCAAATCACTCTCATTTTTACCAATTACAATACTGCATAATATTTGTTTCACACTTCCTGGTACAGTACTTTTTTTTTTAGCTGTCTATACGCAGACCATTTTCAATATATAGAGTATTTTCATGATTGAAGTGTTACAGCAGCATAGCAAGCTGCAGTGGTTGGGTGAAAGACATAATGTTCCACATTCCACCACAGCAATCAACTTACCTTAATTTTCTCTGTTCCTCAGAAAGTTATCATTATCTGGATATGAGTTTAGTTCCAAGAAAATATGTTTTTTCATTCTCTCCCTGTTACACAGTATAAAGTATTTCTGTATAAAAACACTGAGATAATAAGGGAGTTGCTTTCATTTATCCATGTTATATTGACTTTATATATGAAAGAGCAATCAAAAACTACTTTACGCATGCTAAAGATCCCAAAATGTGCAAAAAATGGCTTGAAATAGGGTATACTAAAACGTGTGTTGCCCCTAACACTGTGTTAAAAAGCTTTCTTTCTTAAGTACATGTCTGGCAATAACCAATCATTTCTGAGGTGGTTTTAAGAAGAGAAGTATGGACCCAGTGGAGAAGTTTCCCCATTAATCTGAGATCACAGGACACAGCTCCTGCGTGTCACAACTTATTCAAAGGAAACACTTCCATAAATTAATCCGCTTCATCCAGCAGAGAGAGGAATTGAAGAAGAGTTATTGGGAAGGAATGACAAGACTGTAGCCTGTGGGTTATAGCAAAATAGCTATTGCATTTATGATGAGCTGTTCTAATTTCAGGTTTGTTGACGAATGTTCGTCCAAACACAAATGATATCCAGAACACTAAGGGTTAGTTGTGTTGCTTTTCCCATGTGAGCAATTCAGCAGCCAGCCCCCATTCCTTTACTGCTCTGTTAACTACTTCAGAAGTCACCAACACCCTGTATGCTGATGCTGGGAACTGACAGACCATTCACAAGGTAAAACTGAGTGATTAATGTAATTAACTGTAAATTGTAGGGTAAGGATCCATTAAATAGGGGACTAAAGGAGAGAATACAGTACAGCAACTGGCCCCAGCACACTGGAACGCATTACAGGATGGAGATCAATGGTACACAGGGATCAGTGAATAAGAATATGCATCTGTAATCCCTTGTGAAACTGAGAGATTCTTGTATTAAACAAATATGAGACTCCATGAAGAAATTAAAGAAGACAATAAATCTGACGGAGTCAGAAAGACACAAAGAAGAGAAATAGAAATGGAATACTTCTAAGTTTTCTGACTTCAGAATAAATGTGATTTACATCTGAAACAAATGGAGACAGGTTCTCTCCAGCAGAAATGGTCCTTCTGATTGCATGAATTACGACCAGCTAAGCAGGAACATGAGGAAAACAAAATGCATTTCCCCACAAATAAGTTCTTGACTAACCACAACAAACAGGATTTCAAGCAGGTAATATATCACAAACAGCACTTCAGCTCATCTAGGGATCTCACAACAGAGACACGAATAAAGGCAAGTTTTTTTCAAGGAAATCAAATGTGAATAAACAGTTTCTGGGTCATAGATATAATCTCACCCAAATAACACATATAACTCTAATTTTGTTTTTCACTTAAAATTACATCAGATTTCCTCTGAATTTAGATATCTAAGCAAAATTTAGCAGTTGGCAATATTGCTGATGGGCAAACGACCTGCAAATTGCAACTACTTTTTTTTTTTTTTGAGGCACAGAGATGCAATAAATGGAGCTGAATAGTCAGAAAGGACTAAGACGATGGCTTTACCTCAACCTTTAATTCAGTGTTCAGAAAGAGACAGCTGGCAATAATGTCATATAGTGGAGACTCATTCACTGCTTTGACAGTAATGCTAGATAAAATACTCTAGATAGGACCAAAACTCTTGGGAATCCACAAATTGGGAACTTGATGAAAGGCATTCATAAATTTTAGATGGCCTGTGATAAACATAGGGACAGGAAATCAATTGTTATTTTTATTATGTAATATGTAACTGTCCATAATAATTGAATACACAAGATTTTGAAGGCTGTAGTTCAAAAGGCTTGGTGAATGACTGAAATTCAATAATAAAAAGATTGGCTTTTGGAGTGATATCTGTTGGAAAGGTCAGAAGAATTCTTTCTTTCCCATTTTGATCCCAAAATGAGCAAAGGTACTGACTTTCCTGCCTTTGGTTTAAAATCACGATTGAGTTATACGAGTTCACTTAAAAAGAAAAGCTCCTTTTTCCCTGGAACCTACAGAAAACAAACAAACAAACAAACAAACAAACCATATGACCTTCTGGAGGTTTCTAGAGGATTCCTCTCATGCCCTTGTACTTTCTGGCTCAAAAGGTGTAAGTACATCAGACTGCAATATTTTATCCCAGAGGGAGAGTAAGAACTAATTATGTCAACTCCTTATTAATCAACTTCTTACAAGCACTTGTTTGATATTTTAGGGGAAAGGTGGCTTTCTGCTTGCATAAACAACCAGAATATAAGTGATCTTAATCTTGAAAGAACAGATGAAGTAAAGGTCACATATTATCAATGCATGAAAGTAACCTACAGTTGGGGTAATTGCTTTTAATTCATTCTCACCTTGAAACTTCTGAACCTTGATTACTGCTGGTCTTGCCTCAAGCACAACAGGAGGCTACATCCCAAATGTGTTGCCAAGTTCTTGTAGCACTCACTACACACTGTTTGCTTTCTTGGCAGAGAGGAGTCCATATGAAATAATGCGGATGGGGTTGGTTAATATACTTTCTTTCCATTTTAGGAGCTGGTGAAGAGGCAGTTGTACATCAAGGTGAAAATGTCTGGCTAAACGATGAGTTCAGAAACCAGTGCCATTCCACAGCAGTGCTGAGAGGAAGGCCTGGTGAGTGACTGTCCCAGGGCTTCTCGGCCATAAGTTTTGCCCAAACTGCTCCATTTCCTTTTCTCCTCTCACCCCCACCTCAAATGAATAGGCTTAAAGGTAATAACAAGGAATGTTGTGATGGTGAATTCCTTTTACCTGGCTCGTCAGTTTAAAACAAAAGAAGAGAGAAGTTATTGCTCCTCTGCTCTGGTACATGACCCGTAAATCTATAAAGCTTTCCATGGGTGTTTTTAACACTGTGTAGATTAGCTATTTCAGTCCTAATTTGATGTTTTAGCTATTTCAGTCCTAATTTGATTTTAATGGTCTCTAGATATAGATAAAGATTTTTCTGGTTTAGCCAAAATGGCAGTCAGCACAGCAGAAGCTTCCTCTTTGTGCTTTGCCACAGTCCTGTATTCCCCAGCAGAGACCCCAATGGAGATTTGCAGCAGCCCCCAGAGATTCATGCGACAAGACACTGTTGCAAGGCTGAGGCCTTATACTGCAGAGTTTGCCTTCGAGGAATCTAAATTTTTAGGGACTCTCATTTGAATTTCTGCATGTTTTGTAATAAATCTTTTTGAAGAATGAGCAGGATATGTGCAATAACGACGTCCTCCAGCTTAAATGAGAACAGAATTGATTTCCTGAAACATAGTCCATCTTCTTGATACCGGGAACAAACACCCTGTAACTGAAAAGCTGAGAATGCATGTCACCAAGGAGCTAATGATTTAACTGCCTTGCTTTTGCATCCAGAACATTTCAATTAAGTGATGACAGAACTGAGAATTTGCAGTGGCAATTCAAGTACTAAGGTGTAAGATGAACCATTTTCATTGGAACTGGAGCTGATAGTTTACTGATGAAGTCAGGGTTACTGAACTGTACCATTCTGCTTTGAGTTCTGTACTGCAATAAACTCTGTTCAATCCATTTTAAATACAGCCCACCTTAAAATATGGTTCTTCCTTCTTTGATACTACTATGTTTAAAAAGAAAGTTTAATATAAATTACCCCATTTGTTCAGATGACTGAAGCAAAGCAATGAATGAAACAGAATTCTTACACAGAAACAAGCTAACCAACAAACCAAGTAACAAAGCTAAAATCACTAATATATGGTTGTGTAGTTTAAGTCTGCACCAGAGGGTATGAATACTTAAAAGTCCTCACATCCCAATATATTGCTCTTTAAAGACAAACTTTAAATACAATTTCGTAAGGGGTTCAAACAGCAAACTGATCAAAACTAGAATTCTGAAATGTGAAACAACATTAATTACTGCTTGTTTCTTACACGCACAGGAGCAGATCATTTAGCTGCATGGCGCAAGTGTCTGCCACTGGACATTGCCACACGGGATGCACGAGGAGAGGCTGAGGGAGCCGGGCTGGTTCAGCCTTCGGAAGAGAAGGAAAGGGCACATCTAATGCCGGCTGACTGCTACTAGCGGGAGGATGTAGGTCCAGGGCAAGACGGGTCCAGAGTCTTCTCAGAGAGCATAGTAGAATAATGACAAGCAAGGGGCACAAGCTGGGACATGAGAAATTTTGACCTGCTACTAGAAAAAGTATTTTTATAGTGAGGTTGGTGAAACACTGAAAAAAAACAGGGAAGTTGTGCCTTGATGTTTTTTTTCAGGCTATGCTCTTTTTGAAGTACCCCTCAGGCAAGTCAGTGGAACTGCCATAACAACAGCGTGATACTTTTGGCCACCAATTCTCCGGAGACTCCGATATTTCCTCCTCCGCCCTGTGACATGTCCTGTCAACACGATGTAGAACATGCCTGAAGGAAAGCGCGTATCTCGGGGAAGAGCCTGCCATGACCACAGGCACTTACTCCTCAGTAGAGCACGTGTGCAGGGATGAGGATATGCAGAAATGGTTTATCTGACTAGCCCTTGCACAAGGAGCTCACACCTCTCCCCTGCCTGTCTCAGGAGCAGTGTGAGACCGGACAGGAACTGTGCACTGACTGATCTCCCTGTGCACTTGATAAATCTTGGTAAGGATGAGGATGGGACCTCAGTTTATTATTCCTCTATGTTGGATGCTGGCGCTTTTTAATTTGTATTTGCCTTGAGATGTCTATGTAATTGCAAGTACTCCTGTACCATTATGTTTACTCACTTGGGGATCTGACTTTATACTGATAATATAACCTATAGGATGAATGGATTGTAGATATGTTGATACAGGTAAAACAACTTCTTGGGATTTTGTTAGAATAATATTCAATGCCATTATAAGCATGATAAACATGCCCATACCAGGCATTTAAGGCACAGGCTTCTAAATTGATGTTGTTGTAGCTACAGAAATCATATCTATACAAGCCTTTGCTCAGACTATAAGATTTTTGGAATAGACACACTTAGTAATATTTCACATGATTTGGCATGGCCAAGGCATTTACATATTGTTTTAATATATATTAAAAAATTAAAAGTGAATTCAGAATTTTTGTAAAGCCATCCTGATTTGTACAAGTGATGTCTTTATATAAATGAATTATTAAATTAAATTAGATGAAATATGGAAGCATATAACTGTGGGATAGATTCTTACCATGAGGTATAGTATTTTTACATATAATGACATTGGATTTAGAAGGATTTACAATAATCTGTGATGAAAAATGTTTTAAGTGAAATGTTTTAAGGTATCAATCGGTCCTTTCAAAGCCTACTATTGTGAAAATATAATATCTGCTGTTATTTTGAAAGTATGCAGTTTGACAAATTCTGCTTACAAAGCCTTCACATTCCACAATTACATTAGATGCAGTAGCTAAATCAGTGTTTCTAACTGTGTATTTGTAAATCTACTTGGCAACCAGGGAAAAAGTTTAGCTCTCAGCCAATTATTGTCGGATCATTAAATTTTCTTTCACGTGAAAAGTTTGATTATGCTGGAATGTGTGCAGTGCTATAGATGTGCAGTACCCAGAGCACTCAGCTCCACCTGCCTGGATGCTTTTATTTTTCAATAATCCCCCAAATATGCCTTTCACTGCAACCTTGTTCCTTATGAGGATTATTTGAAATCTGCATAGGATGACTTTTCAATGACACAGCAGGAAACACTGAACAAGTGATTACAGCTTGCATCCTGTCAATGAATTAAGCATTTTACAGTGCAGTCCTTTAACAGTTTTCAGCTCTCCTAATTTTTTGGCTCTTATTTTTTCTTAAGCATGTATATATACGATGCCCCCCACCTTCTAATATATTTTCCAATGGCAGATTTACCCTGTTTTACATAGGTTATAGATCAATTTATATAGATTATGAAGACTATAGATTTAATACCAAATGGATGGGAGTTTTTTGCTTGTCGTTTCTTGCTTGCTTGCCTATCACAGCATAATTGAAAATCTAGACAGCAGTTAGTATCTGCCCCACTAGTGGTAAAAGCCTGAGGCCAGATTTCTACCTGAAATGGAGTAGTTGACTTCTAATGAGAAAGGGAAAAATGTCTAAAGTGGTCTAAATGTAAAATGGCATATTTCAATGCAGTAAAGGACATGTCTTTCTAATACCCAATGCAATGGCATTGTGTTTTAATGCACAGTATTTGATTAACGTGTCTTTGGAAATTAGTACCTAGTAAGCCATTGGCCACAACTATCTTAAATAGTTCACACTTGAAAAATGGCTACATGCGGGATGGGAAATATTGTTAATTCTTTTCAAAAATACACAGGTTCCACTGAATTACTTTTGTTCCTCATTCTTAGGTCAGCACATGCAAGCTACAGAGAGCACTGTATTTGCTCTGAATATTCTTTATTGCTTTTGGTCTTGAAGGTTTTCATCTTTTAGGATTTCCTAGTCCTTGTCTTGACTGTCTGATAGAACTACATGAGCCTATTCTATTTTTCTTTTGCAGAGAAGGGTTAGCCACTGTGGTACCCTAAGAACAAGGAGTCCTTTAATTTTTTTTTAACACATGATTTTTCCTGCCTTCTTTCTTTGTGATGGTGCTCGCGTGAGCACTAGCCTTCTTGTCCAGCCCTCCTTCTCTTCCGTGCGCTAGCGAACGACAAGACCTTCATCCTTTCCCCCTCAAATACCGCGGGGAGTTTCTAGGGCCTGGTGTGCGACCGCGGCTCCGGGGCCGGCCTTGAGGAGAGGCCGGGGCAGCGGGAGAGGCCCTAACGCGAGGCGGCAGCAGCACAAATCACGCAGCGGAGCCCAGAGGAGAAAGGCTTTCACACCGGTCTCGGGGCAAGGCAAGAGCAAAGGCGCTCCGTAATCACGTCACTCTGACCTAGGGGCTGTCTTCTTGCCCATGTCCCAAATTATGAAGCCAATTCGGCTTTTATTTGATTTTTCTTCTAGTATCTAAGCGAAGAAAGGGAACCAGGCAGGCTGAGCTGAGCTCTCCTGTGAAATCAGTATTGGGATTTCAGGGTTCCACAGCTGAGGACAGAGAAGGGGGAAAAGAATAAAAGCAAAAATATGCTAAGTAATACATGTGTCTCCTACGCTGCTTGCCTGCCTATGGAGGAAGGAAATAATATACCGAAAAAAGCATTTCTACCATGGATTGTGTGAGACTACAAATAAGCATGGAGTATTAAAATGCATAAAATCCCACTAATTATATCTTAAACAAACATTTAATATCATTCCAGTTTTCACTTCATCATACTAATGAGCTACAAAAAACTGTCCTTTGACCCAACACTTACAGCCTCTAGCAATTTCCTTTCTATTTAGCATATCATGATGTCTTTAGACGACATTTTTGCAGTATGACATTGTTAATAATTTGGTCTTTTAGAAGAAAACAAAATATGGAAACTTTTACAAGGCAGTTAAAATTTTAAGGACTATACTGCCTATGAGGGGTTTGATAAAACAGGAACAGAAGCATCAATGTGACTTTTGAACACAGAATTTTATGATAAATGCTTATAATTCTTTTTATTTCCTCTCCAACTTTCTTGCTTATGCAAATATTTTGCCTCTTTTCTTCAAAAGAAGATAGACCTCAGAAATGCATACTAACTCATGGTGATAAACTTGCAGGTACTTTCTTCCTCTAGTGATAGGGTCCTATGTGATTTCACAATTCAAAAAAAAATCTTTTTAATAGCTATGAGCATCTTTAGAAAATTCTTAAAAGTGATCTTATTAAAAAAAAAACCCAGGTACTAGAAATAACCTCAAAGTTTAAAATAAATATGCTAATGGTGGACAAAAACCAAAGTGTTTTTTCTTCTTCGTCCTGCACCTAATTTCTTCCCTCTCCTGACTATCTGACAATACAAATGTAATCTGCACTACTGCACACCGGCAGCAGCCCACAGTCTGTCACGTATTTACCTTCCCAATGCAGGTATAAAGTAACAGTGGTTAATTATCTTCTCCCACAAAGGAATTATGCTATATGGAATCCACAAAATGCACTTACGGTAAAAAAAATGTGTTGAAACTTCATTGGATTCGAATGCAGAAGAAGGGATCCGAATGCAGTTTTACAACTCTCTTCCAGCTAAGCCGGGACTGATGTTCATTTTACTCTCTTTAATTGTGCATTCTGTGGGTTGCATTAATGCATTTTTACAGGAACAGAGGAATGTGCTTCCATTATGGGCTGATTTACAGCTTAGTTGTAAGGACACTCTATTGGCGTAAAGGAGACATGGAATTGTGGTCACTCCTTAAATTAAGAAGGCTTCAAACATGATTTCTCATTTTCTGGATGAATCGTGAAACTACTGCTATATAAAAATTGGTCAGTGGCATCACCGCCCCACTAAGTGAAAAATAAAACAAAACAAAAAGGATATGTTTTGTTCACCCAAAGGGAAAGATTTCAGCTTCTGGCTCTGGAGTTGTGCATGTCAGTCCCACACGGCTGCAATACTCAGGGCTCCAAGAAGGCAGAGAAGCTCTGTGTGGAGGCAGCGTTTCAAGCACACCTTTCCCTTCAGCATCTCTTTCCATAGGTCAGTGCAGCTGTTCCCTGTCTGGCGACTTCACAGCTGTGAAATCCACGCCAGGCTTTCACAAAGCACTGTATGCGGGTGTTTGTGCATGTGGCCAGACTTGACCAAGAAAACAACATGAGAAATTATAAGGCATTACAGTTACCAAAGGGGAGTAAAGTATGGGTAATCCTGACTCGTGGTTACCCTAGCAAACCAGCAACTTGAGAAATGGCATACATCAAAAAACAACATTATCAAGAGTAAATACATTATGAGCATCAGAAAGGGATCCTTGCAGGTTATCAGCTGAAGACTGAGCACCTTCCTAGCCTGGCTAGACTAGCAGGCTCCCTTGCAGGGAGCAAGCTCACTACGGCTCAGAGCACACACACAGTCACGGGCTGCAAAGCACTTTCATTTCACTGTTGTGAATTTTAATAAGCTATAAGCACTTAGCCTGTAAGCTGATGAAATTTCTACATTTGCATCCTTTTCTGGATCTAGTAAGCTAAGGAAAAGTATTTGTTTCATAATCCTTGTTTCACAGATGAGGAACAGGATAATGGAACAGGGTAATCCGCGTTAATTTGCAGGGGCAGTTGGAGCACGGGACTGGAAGCCTGGCCTACAGGAACTTTGCCTAGGCCAATCTAAACTTCACAGTCCAAAACAAGGAAAACTTTCTGCTGCTATCTTTGCAGTGCTTACCAGGTCCTGCAGTTTTGTATCCATGAATTTACCTGGCAGAAGCATGACAGTACTTTTATTTTAGTATTTTTTCCCAGTGGAAATAATCAAACGATTACAATTAATCAAACAATTAAGTATTTTGTTGAACTAGGACTTAAACAGAGGAGTCACAGGACAGCGGATGGCAAGACAGAACTGATGCATTTTAATCTTCCTGTTCTCCTCGTGAATACTTCACAGGACATAAGATACTGTTTTGAAAAAAAATGCATTTTAAGCACAGTTTGTTCCATAATCTGTATCACATATTTGGCAGGCTATGCAACTTTGATAATGGAAAATAAATTATCGCGCATAGAATACAAAAATGTTAATTACCCTTTTCATTGGGTTCAGCTAAATCCATGTTTTATAATGGATTTAGGCATATGGAACTGCAGCCCAGAGGCTGAAATAACAGCTTGTCTTACAGATCATAGAAAGCATGTTGTTGATGCATCTTCAAAATGACCTTCTGATGGGAAGAGAAAGAATGGAAGTATAGATGCTGAGTATGTGCTGCACACTCAATTATAATTACTGGAGGAATTGGTCTGAGCAAGAATGTATTAGCAGATCATGTTAATTATTTAAGAAAGAACAACAGAATAAATTTGCATGCAGATGTTATATATGGAAAGCAATGGCACTTAATCTATGTAATATAATACCTTAAGCAATCACATTTATTTTATGGACGTGCAAAACTGATGAACAAGAAGGTGACTTTTTAGTGCAGATGCACTTCAGTCATTGATTCATTAACAATACAAGTATGAATAATAAATACTTGAAATACGCTGTGCTTCTCATATCTGTCCCTAATGAGAATGTAATTAAAAGTAAGTTGCAAATGTGAAGTCTTGTATGAAATAAAGTTCTTAAGCAAAATTAATATTATCTACAGTCAATTGGCAAAAATGTTTTCTTTAGACATGAGCAATTCCATAATCGTAGGGATTTGTAGATGATATTTACTAATTAGCTCATATTTACTAATTAGCTCAAATAGGTTAGAAACAAGAAATGATTTTTATTACCTGCTGAATGTTATAAGGCAAGGAAGATAGTAAAAGGAGACTTTGTGACTTGAAATATAACAGGTTCTAAATGTAAGTGACCTGTATGGCACTCATTTCAAGGTTAATGGAGTCCCAATGACTTCCTGATACACACAGGACAACACAGCAATTAACACACATAGAAGGGTTTCTGCTTTTGATTCCATGAGTCTAAGTGGGGAGCTTCTCATTCCCCTATCTGTATTTCAGTAAACTAAACTACAAATCTGCTAATTCCACCTGCCTTTTGACTATCTCATTCCAGACAAAAAGTACTTTTACCTGAAGTCAAAGGCTTTTTTTTGTAACCCAACATATTCTAAAACTCCTCTCTACGAGGTTTAGCTGTCAGCTCCCCACTCAAAGAGATGTAGCTGATGCACGGCCTTGAAGGCTGTTTATTTATTTATTTATTTTTTAACCCTTGGAAGACCTCAACCTCTTTCTGTCAGTAAATTTAAGATCAGGGTACATTACCTAGCCCTACCCCAACCTCTTCTGCGGGTGCTGGACTCTGAACTACACATTGACTTTCATGGGAAAGTAATGTGGGCCTGCAGGCAAAAGAGAAGAACCATAGAAAAGAACAGTCCACGTATCTGCAGACAGAGGATATTTCCTTCTTGATTTTGAATATTGGCCTTAGTATGACCTGCACCATACATTTGGAGTTAAAATCTTATTCTTCAGTGGACAGAGCAGACCTCAGAAGTTGATAGAAAATCCTCAAGAGCAATCAACTTTTAATGACGAGCCCCTAGAATCGTAAGTTTTGACTTTTAATGATTTTCTATAGAGAACACCAGCACTTCTCACCTCAAAGGATCAGAAATAATTAGGTAACTAAAATAATTCAAAGTTAGGGCTTGTTATTTTTGAATTCTCCATGCTCATTGCAGATGTTTTTCTGTAATAATTAAGGCGCTCACTTTTCACTGTGTTGCAGAGAGAGTTTGCTCCGCTGAATGACGCAGGAGCCCTGAATCTTGCATCAACCCAACCCTGGGAGAGCAAGTCGTTCCCTCCTCCACTTGTAAACCTTTTATCCCCATTGGACAGATAAATTCCTTCCAGCTATCCAGTACCAACAGGGTGATTATGTCATTCCTACCTCTCCTTATTCATTCCCCCTGACTTTCTGATACTCTTTACTCCTTTAACTTGGGATGCTGTGATAGTCACTTCTCCCTCTTGCAGACAAGAAGAAGAGTCTGAAAAAAATCTCCTATTCTTTTCAAAAGTGTGGGAATGATGACTAAAGCAGCATTCCCTGTCTTTTCAGAGTTGAAAGATGAACAGAGCATCCTGTATAGCTACATCTCTTTTCCTTCCCTGGAAGAAGGGAAGGCTGAAAAGGAAAAAACAGAGAAGCCATCTTTGCCCTTCAAAAAAAGTTACAATTCTTCTGAAAATGACTGTGGATAGCTGTGAAGAGAGAAAGGGAAGTAGACAAACACTTATACGAGTTTCTCCGCAGTCCCAAGAAGGCTGAAGCTTCTCACTTTGGTCTCAGCCACATCTCTGTTACCTACAAATTTGTCTCAGTTGGCCATATTTGAGACTAAAAGAGGTTGTGACACTAGAGCATAAACCTCTGCTGCAACTGGTAGTGCACAAGGAAGCAAAGCTCGAAGTAAAGTTCAGGGGAGGTTTTTCTGTATGAAGGGAGGTCAAAATTTGAAAAAAAAAAAAAAAACAGGCCAAATAAATAGGCAGGAAAAGTTGTCTGACCCAAGGACAGAAGTCAGATAGCAGTGAAATTAAATGAGCAGCACTGCATTCTAGAACTTGTTGATTTCCTTGGGCCTCGGAATTCCTTGTTTTTAGGAAAAAGCATTGTGTGAATAAGCTTGCTTTACCTGCAGCCTGCCCCAGAAGGCAGTCCCTACCTGAAGCACAAGCTCCTTGCAGCTAGTGAAGCCTGAGATGAGCGTTCCTACATAACTGTGAGCCTGTGAGAGCTGCTGCGCTGGGCTCTGCTTTGTGTGGGTAGCTTGGGAGGCTTTACTGGGGGAGACAAACATCATGCAAGAGGACACAGCAGCATGCTTGAGGTTGTAGGTTTGTAATTTAAAATCTCATTATGGCTAAAATATTTTCTCTTTTTTTTGCTTTTTTTTTTTTTTTTTCTTTTCTTTTTTTTTTTTTTTTGGTAAAACAAAGCTGTGTTAGCTATGAAAAAGTTTTACTTAGAGTTAGAGCCACATACATCTCTGATCTGTAGGCTGTTTTTTGAAATTCAAATGTTTTATCACAATCAGGATACTCTGAAAAGACTACTGTGACTATTGCCATGCAGAGTTTAAATTTTTAGCCTTCCAGTTATAAAAGACTATTTCAAAAGACTCTCAGTTGCTTTTGTTAGCAACACTACAGTCATAAACATTACCAAACAAGAAGTACTATATATATAAGTGTTGAAATGTTTGTTAGTAAACAGTTGGAAATACAAATCCACAAACCATTAACTTAACAAAACACCAAAGCGTTCATTTAGACAAAAACAGGGAGCACATTCTTTTTTCTTCTGTGTTATGCAAAGAATAATATTACTGCCCCCACCTCCCCAGGTGCTGTTATTAATGTATTAATTATTTGAAATTAATGGGATAATATTTGGCATCACATTCAATGTGTTTCCTTCATTTTTTTTCTGTTGTTTCATGATATGTTTCATGATATGTTGGCTACAGCATTTTTCCCTTCCCCACAACTTGGTAGGGAGGGCTACAGCATAAAATTTAATACAGATTATATTCTGGAAATCATCCAACTAGGATTTCTTTTACAATACTGTCTGTCCTTCTCATTGCATAAATGAGAGAGAAAAAGAATTAATACCCATTTTTGGAGAATGCAATGTGAAAACACAAATTTCTTCACGGAGCAATGCTGTGCATAAATATCCTTGCTGTCTACAGGCAAGCTGCCAACGGGCAACTTGAATGTTTAGTGCCTATTAAAGTTTTGCCCATCTATTCTGAAACTAAAAAGAAAGTTGCTTTTAATTTAACATAACCATTTGAAAAGGAAATGATGAAATATGTTTCAGCTACATCTGATGCTTCTGAAACTCTGCTAGGTGAAAGTCATTTTGCTAACATTGCTCATTGCTCATTTCAATAGGTTTTCCACCTGCTGCAGTGCCAGCAGAATATGAAGCAAAATTTATAATGTGAGCATTAACTTTTCCATTCAAATACCTATATTAAGTGTTGATTTTCATCCAACCTGAGTGCAGCTGGAAGCTGATAATGAAGTCTAAACTGAGCTCTAATGTCACTGGTGTAATAAACATGATAATTTTCTTTGCAGCAACAATTAATGGTAGATACACAATTATTTTGAGCAATCAAAAATTTAAGCCAATTTGTCTCAGGTACATCTGTACCAACCCTGTAATTCCATTGAGGCTGCAAGCATGTAGGTGGAAAAGCAGTCTTATTTTCAATGAGGTTGCATCTCATTGTGTAAATTTTTGAAACACATTCCTGAACTGAGTGACCTTCTCCTTAGAGGGAAAAATAACTGTGGCTACTCAGTAGCTACCAAAGAAAAGGATGAGGGAAAAAAAAATTTTGAAGCTACTTGATGATAATGTATTTTTGCAAGCAGAAAGCAAATCTCCAAATACTACATAATTTTACTTGTAAATAAACTACAGATACTGCTCCAGTTACAGGTCCGCTATAGAAACCTATTGCAAGCTACAATCTGAGAACTTCAATTTTCATGCATTCTTCATTTCTTAAAATATACAGCAGTAATGGCAATTAAAAAGGAAGGACTAACAGGAAGCTATAACAATATGTGCCATTTGCAATAAACAGAAAAAGGAGCAGGATTTTAGACATATAGTTATTCTGAGTTGAAATGTATTCTCCATACAAAAATTTCCAGTAAAGGCAAATGCGTAACAAGCTGCTACTAGCTCTCAAACATATGCAGTCACAAAAACAAAATATGTAGGTGTTAAGCAAAGTTTCAGTGGAGCAGTGCAACTTAGCTTTTGCCTAATAATAGCTGCTCCTCCCCAAGTTTCACCTTTCCAAGACAAAAAAATCAAACCCATCAAGGAGAATGTAGAATAGAAATAATTAACAAAGCCTGTATTGTCTTTATGTTGTCCAGATAGCTTTCATAAGCCTTGAAGTATTTTGAGCCAAATCAGAACCTTGACCCTGCTCTGTCCCTCTGCAGCTCCCCCTGCAGATCCTGGTATCAGATTCCCTGCCTTAGAGAGAAAGGAAATTTGAGGAAGATGGAAAGTCCATAGGGAGCAGAGTGACAGTGAAGATAGACAGAAAAATAGGTTCACTGCCTTATACTACAATATTAAATGTTTTTATTCTTTCACTCATTGCTGCAGCTTTCCCTTACTGAGATGGCGCTCCAAGGAAGAACAAATTGAATTTAACAGAACAGTGTATTGTAAAATATCACATATTTGCTTGTCATAAGAGATAGATATGGTGGAATAAATGTGGATACTGAATATTCACAGTTATTTAATTGCTTATGGATAGTATCCACATTTATTCCATAATTAAATAACTGTGAATATTCACAGTTATTTAATTGCTTAGTCATTTCCATGGTGCCTTACTGTTAGCTCATGTTTAATATTTGTGTTCATATAAAGCTTTTTTTTTTTTTCCAAAATCCAGAATTTTTAATGCCATGTCCCTGTTTCTGTTAGTACTTAAATTTATTTCAAAACTTCATCACCCTTTCTTTACCACATGCATGAACACCACTCACAACAAGCTACCTCATTATAGGAGCCCTGGGGTGTATCACACTTTAATAAAACTATTTTCTATAAAGAAATAATCACATATTCACATGAATACCATGCAAAGTCAGATGCTTGGTCATTGAATAGTCTCCAGCAGCAGCAAAAGCACTAAAAGACCTAGGCCACCAATAGGTATTGGGTGGATCTCAGTGGCAAGTGTGGGATGAGCAAGAGAATGACCCACAGGCAATAGGGCTTTCTATGCAGACCAAAGGAGTGTAGAGATTGCTTTCCATCCTTCTCCCTCTTCAAGTCCGTGGTGCACCTTTTTCACACAAATTAGTACAAAACAAACAGATTCCTAGTGCTGAGTCACCATAAACAATTCCGATGAAAATGTCATCTAGTAAATTTGAAGAAATTAAGTATATATTAATGGAAATATTTCATCTATTGCAGTTATCCTCAAATATTGGCAACACTACAATACCTTCTTCTGCAATAAGGCTTTATCAGTGAGTAAGGTCTTATGCAAAAACAGGGCATATGACTTCACCATCAACAATACAGGTTAGTATTGAATGACAGGTTTGTATTAGATAACTTATTAGGTTTTTTTTTCTGGGTAATTCATTATCATATCCACGTGTATAAAATACGGAACCTTCCAAATCAGGTATGAATACAGAAGCAAAATATTCACTTTGCTTTTGAAGAGTAAACTGAAAGTTGGATTACATTGCTGATTATCCATAAAACCACAACAGTGGCAGACAAGTATATAACCAAATAAGTATGCCATTACTTAACCAAAACAAGTGGTCTTCTACTTCACTGAAGAATAAAAGAAAAAAATGAAAGCAACAATAGCTAGTACAAGCTATAATCCCATCAATGGGTATTAACAAAAGGGCACACTGAATCCAAACCAAAACATCATTACTATTAGCTGCAACAAGCAAAAGCATAATGTTATGTTTACCTTAAAAAGTAACATTTGTAAGAAAAAGTTCATTTAAAAGTTCATTGCAATATTTTTAGGAAGTTCACTCCTTGTAAAGCACTGCTTCATATTAAGCTGTGATGCTGATAAAAGTTAAAATCAAGTGTATGTTTGCGTGCATGGTATATAGTATAATAAACCATGTTAGCAAAGCCACGCTTTCATGGTTTGACGAAACACAAAGTATCACTAGAATATCCGTCAGTGAAACTTGCTGTGTTGGCATGCAAAATCCAGATAAACTTAGCTGTCCCCAAAGCAGCCAGGCTGCCTAGCCTTGCTGATAACTGCAAAACGACCTGCGGAGGGGTAGCATTACCACGTCTGCTACCTGAGCTGGCTGGCAGGGAGATACGCTGATAGCTCTGAAAGCTGTAACCTTCCCAAGCAGACACTCTTATTTTATACCTTGGGCAGATCTGCTGCTTGAAAACCACTAGAACCACTATAATAACAATATATAAACATGCATCATTGCTTCGTATTAAGTAACTGAATAGATCACATATCTCTCTGTGGTATTTGTAATATTCTCTTATAATTCAGGGAAGAGCTGGGGAAAAGGAAATGACATAGTTTCTTTTATTCTGTCTAGTCCTAAAACATCCACCCTAGCTGTAATAAATTGTTCACTGATCTCCCTTTATCTCCTGTATACACAGAGCTGCCTCAGCAAAACCTGAAGGCCAAACTTCTTGGCTTTCAGGATCGTTAGAAAAACTCACTCATGTACCTCAGTATCTTTGTCAATCCATCTTACCAGTTCCCTTACAACAAATGCTACAGACAGTATGAAATTAAGTAAGTATATATAGAGTTGAAGAAAATTACGAAGGAGCTTTTGCTGGTCTCCCTGCAGCAGCGCAATGCCTTGGCAGTGACTGTCAGCAGGAGTTCTGGAAATAGCTGAAAGGAGCATACAGGAAGAAAATCCAAAGAGTAAACGATTTTTAGTCACTACAGACGTGAGTTATTTTCAAAGTGGCGATGCGATGACAGCAGCTTCTGCAATCTCCTGATTTATCCAGAAACAAGTGAACTAAGTGACTCCCCTGTTTCTTCTTCATTTTCTGTTTATTTTTTGCTTAGACCACCATATCAAACGGTGCCTTTCAATAGACATAGGTACTTCTGGGCTGGAGACACTCACCTACAGGTGCTGCTTGCTCAGCAGCCGGTTCCAGTTTATAAAAGTGCGGGTGACAAGGAGTTTCCTCTGCAGAGTTATCCCCCACACATGCTCTGACAAGGCCTGCATGTTTTCCAGGATGGCCACGTGCAGCTTGGTGTCCTCCACCTTGACGAACTTCACAAAGTCTGTGGCGAGCTGACTGCAGTCCGTCATGTTGAGCGGCTCTCTCACCGACCTCCTCACCGCGACGTGGAGGTTGGTGCCCTGGACGCAATGCATCTGCACGAGCAAGACCCCGTCACCTGTGGGGTGACGGGAGTGAGGGCGAGAGTCCAGTCGGACTTGCAGAGGCCATTCCAGCATCCTGAAAGCTCATACCGGTGAGCCTCCATGCAGGCCATGAAGACCTGCACCTTCCGCAGGCTTTTCTGAAGATGCAGCAGTTGCCGGCAGGGAAGTGACACCTCATGTAGGCAGCCAGGCCCTTGTGGAGCTCCCTTCGGCGCAGCTTCCCCTCATCCAGCGGCACGTCGTGGGGACGGTACTCGCTGACCACCCCACTCATGTGGTCAAATGCAAAAGACAGCTGGTCCTGTGGGTCAAAGAAGTGGTTCCACCTAAATTGTTGTAGCGGGTCGCCAGCATAGTGTGGCCATTTATTCACACTGGGGGAAAGTGGCTCTGGCTGAGCTGGGCACCTGCACAGGTAACCTTGTGCCTCAGCAGCTCCTAATTGCCCACCAGTGCTTGGAGGTCCTGGATGACCTGGACAAACTCACCAGGAGGGGCCTGAAGCAACAGGCTGCAAACCAGACCTGCCTTATCTGGTGGCAATGGCCCTAGCCTTGGGCACATGCCAGGGCTCCCTAACAAGTGGGCAGATCGTGGCAGGGTACTTGGTGGCTCCAAAGGCAGCGTGTGATGGTAACTGGGCAGTGTGAAAGGGTGGCTGGACAGTATAGGATGCCAGACGGGCAGTGCAAAAAGGTGCCTAGGCAGTGCGAGATGGTGGATAGGCATGGTGAAATGGCAGCTGGGTGGCACAAGATGGCTGACAGGCAGTGCAAAATGGTGGCCAGGAAATGCAAGATGGTGGCCAGGCAGCTTGAGATAGCAGCTGGGTAGCATAAGATGGTGACTGGACAGCTGGAGATGGTGACCGAGTATCTAGAGATGGTGGCCGTTTGTGACCTCACAGCGGCATCGGAGCAGAGCCCCAGTGGGGCCAGCCACGAAGGCAGGGCCGGGAGCTGGGGGGCCGGGGTAGGGGGTGG
>NW_010577870.1:114779-202664 GCF_000705375.1 Tinamus guttatus
TTGGAAGATCTCCAGAGAAGGAGACTCCACAGCCTCTCTGGGCAGCCTGTTCCAGGGCTCTGTTACCCTCACAGTAAAGAAGTTCTTCCTCACATGGAGATGAAACTTCCTGTGTTTCAGTTTGTACCCATTACTCCTTGTCCTATCACTGGCCACCACCAAGAAGAGTTTGGCTCATCCTCTCCTCAGGTGTCTGTTCATAGAATCGTAGAATGCTTAAGGTTGGAAGGCACCTCTAGAGACCATGCAGTCCAACCCCGCTGCACACACAGGGTCACCTAGAGCAAGTGGGACAGGACTGCGTCCGAGCGGGTTTTGAAGAGCTCCAGAGAAGGAGACTCCACCACCTCTCTGGGCAGCTTGTTCCAGTGCTCTGTCACCCTCACTGTTAAGAAATTTTTCCTTAAGTTCCTGTGGAACTTTTGATGCTTTAGTATCTGGTTGTTTCCTCTAATTCTGTCAGTGGCCACCACTGAAAAAAGGTCAGCACCATCCTCCTCACTCCCTCCCTTGAGGTACTTATAGACACTGATCAGATCCCCTCTCAGCCTTCTCTTCTCCAGGCTGAACAGGCCCAGCTCTTTCAGTCTTTCCTCGTAGGGCAGATGTTCCAGACCCCTGATCATCCTTGTAGCCCTGCGCTGGACTCTCTCCAGCAGCTCCACATCCCTCTTGTACTGTGGAGCCCAAAACTGGATATGTTGATAAGATAAGATCCCCTCTCAATCTTCTGTAGGCTAAACAGGCCCATCTCGCTTAGTCTTTTCTCATAAGATAGGTATTCCAGTCCCTTAATCATCTTTGTCACTCTGTGCTGGATCCTCTCTAGAAGATCCCTGTCCCTCTTGTCCTGTGGAGTCCGGAACTGCACACAATACGCCAGGTGTGGCCTCACCAGAGCTGAGCAGAGGGGCAGGATCCCCTCCCTTGACCTGCTGGCAACGCTCCTGCTGATGCAGGCCAGGATCCCATTGGCCTTCTTGGCAACAAGGGCACATTGCTGCCTCATGGTTAACCTGTTGCCTACCAGGATTCCCAGATCCCTCCCCATGAAACTGCTTTCCAGAAAGTCAGCCCTGTCCTGGTGCCTGGGGTTATTCCTGCCCAGGTGCAGGACCCCACACTTGTCCTTGCTGAACCTTACGAGGTTCCTCTCTGCCCAACTCTCCATCCTGTCTAGGTCCATCTGAATGGGCGCACAGCCCTCGGGACTGTCGGCCACTTCACCCAGTTTGGCATCATCTGCCCACCTGCTGAAGGTGCACTCTGCTCCTTCATCCAAGTCATTGATTAAATATTGATTGAGTCATCCAAGTCGAATAGCACTGGACCCACTTCTAGGCACAGGCCTAGACTTGGTGCTGTTTATCACAACCCTCTGAGCTCTGCCATCCAGCCAGTTCTCGATCCACTCCACTTAGCACTCACCTAAACCACACTTCCTGAGTTTCATAAGGGTCACATAAGATCTCTACAGCTTTAATTTTTGTCTGGTTTAAGTTTCAAATGCTAAGTCATTTTTTTTTGTTTCTTCATCTGTGAACAAATTGTTAATCTTGTGATTGGAATAATTGTATTGAATGAAATAACAGCTGTATTGTTCATGCTCCTTTGATTCCCAGTCAGAGGTAGTTAGTGGAAAGTTCCAGACATGACTGACATGATCATTGATTCATATGTAATGTGTATGTGTAGTAATAGATCATTTTGTGCAACTGTCAGTCTGAATTTGGTGTAAAATATTCATCAGGATGATCTCTTAGACTGATCTACTAGCCTTCGCGTATACATTGCTATAAGTGAAAAGGGGAGATTGTGACACTTGATTGAGCAGTTGGCTACTAATAACAACCACTATCTGATAAACTTGATAGCATTGGTGTGTCAAGATGAAAATAAAAATAGTGACTAGATTTTTATATATGCACACAGCATTGAAAAGTTGATCAATAACTTTTAGTCCATTCATAACATTTGCATGCTCAAGGAGAAGAATTTTCTTTCCTATTGAGCCTGAAACCTCTGAAGGATACTTTGGTTAGTTCAGGAAAAATATGGAATACATTGCTTTTCCATTCTTAGTATACAATTTAAAATGGAAAAAGGCTACATGTTCATTTTTTTGTGTGTGCTAAAGCTTCCATTTTTGGCTTAGGGAGCCATTTTTAGGAAGTGATTCTAAGACTGTAAGTGAATGTGGATCATACCTGACAGTTGTCTCCCCAAAACATCCACATGTCTGTTTTGTTCTGCAAAAACCTTATTATCTCTTCACTTGATTATAAATTTCAAATAGGAATCTTGATTTTTTGAGATTAAAGAAAAAAATTTCATAGTAACCAAATGCACTTTATCGCTTTTTTAATAAGATTTTATATATCTGTTTTTATTATGGCACATTCTTAAACATTTGCATGAGGTTAGAAACAAGACGAGGATAGGAAGATGGATCCAGTTATTATTTGCAGTACACTGCCTTTCCAAGACCCTGCTCTTTTCTAGGCATTTTGCTGCTAGACAGCACAAAAACAGGTCAAAAGCACAATCCTGCATTGAGAAGCTTGCTTACTTTGTAGATAATTGCATAAGCCTGCTGCATCTTATGTTTGGTCAGATAAAGAATTTGAATGATCCAGAATGTGTTTGGGAATAAAAAAAAAAATCATTAGTTTATTCTTAGCGTATGTGATCTTTTAAATTTGCTTTTCTATGTGCATGCGTGTGTGTGACAGCCGTGTGCTCGTTAGAAGCCATTCACCAATTTAAATCAAATTTGACAGAGAAGATGGGTGCTTCGTTCAGATTCCCGAAGATTTAATAAAAATCAGGTGAAATGAAAAGATGATTAAAAATCTTGACTGAGAGAATGGCTGGACCCTGCTTTATGAGACCTGAAAGAATTCAGATGGGTCATGTAAATACCCAGTTTTAGGAAAAACTTTCACCACACTTTTTCATAATTTAATTGAAAGAAAAGAATATCATTAAATTTCATTACCAACTATCCAAAGAGGATGAGAAGAAGAAAAAGAGGAAAAAACATATAACATGAGCATGTGGATAGATCAAAACAGACAAGATACTAAACAAGACACAACTATCAAGAGACACCGCGTTAACAACAGGTCATTCTGCAAGCAGGCTCATTAAAAGGAAAACCAGGATAATATTGATCCACTACTGAGGTATAAAGTCGCTATCATTATTAATGAGACCAGAGTAACATCTTAGCCAAAAATACGGAAAGAACAATGTAAAACATTTTTAATGACTTAAATAATTTCACATCAGGGAGGACAGACTGACTAATCCATGAGTTCTTAAAACTGATGGTAGCAAACTCACCCAATACAGATCATTTTTGACAACTCATGCTGAATGGATGATGAATTGAAAGAAGAAAGGTCAAATGTAGCACATAATTTAAAAAGGGAAAATCCAGGGAACTAGATACCAGTCAGATCCCAGAAGAATATTGGAAAACATAATAAATGAATAAACAGCCAAAAGGTAGTAGGAACGTTTCCTGAAGAAAGAAATTATGTCTAGTTTCCTTCAATAACAGAATAACAAAGTGGACAAGAGAAAACTGGACTTCATACATTGATGGTAAATATGCCTTCAGCATTCTTTTGCATTTTCATAAGCATCTTAAGGAGGCAGGCAAAAATAAAAAACTCATTTTGTAGATACAAAACTCATTAGAAAATTAATCTTCAAGGATAAACATCAGTGATTTGGAGCCAACATAAAAGGCTACATGAGTCTGAGGTTTCACTGAGCACTGTCTTGAGATTCAGACTTCAGTAATGGCATTGATGAACTGATGATAGAATAGAAAGTTTTCTTACTAACTTAGATTTGAAACCAATAGAGAAGAATTTTGAGCATTTTAGGGAACAAAATCATCTTGACAAATTGGAGAAGTAATATAGAAAAAAAATAAAGGCATGAAGTTCTGTAAGGAAAAGCCCTGTGTTCTATGTAAGGACATCACACATCAGGATGTTGGCCAATTGGAAGGAGTCAAAAAGTACAATGAAAACAGACAGAATTCTAGGAAAATCTAACCTAAACAGAAAGATTAAGTGAACCGGATTTGTTTCTTTGAGAAAGCAATGGGCTGAGAGGAGGCATGACAGCAGTCTTCACACACATAGGAGTCTGAGATACAGAGGGGAATAGTACAAAAGACAACGGACAATGTACAGTAAGGAAGATTCAGGGCAAATGTTAAGGAAAATGCTCTAGCAGTAAGATTACTAAGGCACTGAAGTGTTTCTTTTTTTCTATGGAATGTGGAGATTCTTCACTGGTGGGGATGTCTTTAAGAATAGGTTAGACAGAAGTCTGCTAGAAATGGCATTTGTGTGTTTAAAGAGAACAGTGTGTGTATGACCAGTCTTTGGAAGGTCTCCATCATTACTTTTCTGTTTCCATTTAGTTTTTTAAAACTTTGCAAAGTTTCCTACTTCAAAAGAATGGACAATGTAGAAATATTTATTTTCTTTGTATTGTCTTCTTCAGAATGATTTTAATGACTTCTTATTTGGATACAAAACTTTTAGTCAGTAAGACTAATTAAAGATTGATTATTGCAACTCTATTCTGTAAATCAGAATTCTTATAAATGTTTTGAGAATTAACAGGTCAGAGAAAGGTTTGCTTTTTTTGGCAAATTTTGTAAAGATTGACCTCTTTAAGCCATTGTAACCATAAAGTAACCTTTGTTTAGTTACTGCTTAAACATCCCCATCCTACTATGCTGACAAAAATAACTGCTTCGTGAAAAGGTTATTTTGCAACAAAAAACAGGAAAAACCCTTGACTAATTCAAACTAGGCTACATTTCAAAGCAAAGATGACTTCAGAAATTATATTATTTGCAAAATTATATCTTTTGAAGTATGACACTGGAGCAGCAGTTGGCAGTATAATGGATCTGTTTGTCATTAAATCAGTTAAAAACAAAACAAATGGAATAAATATACTGGTATGATGGCAATTAGCACATTTTGTTATAGAGACAATAATACAATATCCTTGATTTGCTGTTCATCTTTGTAACCAGACATTTATTTTGCTGAAATGCTATTTTTACTTTAAATTATTCTAATTTAAATAATATTTCATCTGTATCTATTTGGAATTTTTCACTATTGAGGAAAATGTTTGCTAGTGGGAATCATAGTTTCTGCAAGATTTTTTTCACCAGTATTTGATTGACCTTTTGGAGAAAAATTTCTTTTCTTTCCACAGAGGAAGAAAAGTTATTTTTGTCTATTGACTGGCATATTGCTTTTTAAAAATAAACAACAGCAAATACTTTCTTTTGTATTTTAGCAGAACTGTTGCAGCAGAACTTTTCTTCCTGATGCTCATAGAAGAATAAAAGCATTAGAACATTTTCATATACTGCATCTCATAATTTTGAACTTCATAATCTCCAGAATGTTTTCATTTATGTTGTTCTGTATTAATTAAAAAAATGCAGGGAATAGCTATGATCCATTACCTTTAGAAATGTTTAGAATTGGTCAAATTATGGCAAGTATACAGACATAACCATCCATTTAAATTTATACGGGATTTTTTTTGCTTTCTTTTCGTTCAGTGAGGAAAAGAAGGGAGATGTCATTTGAAGGATTTGTAAGATACTTGAACTCAGAAGACTGTTCAATATTTAGAAAAGATCACAAGATTGTCTACCAAGATATGAACCGACCATTATGTGATTATTTTATTTCATCTTCTCACAACACCTATTTGATATCAGACCAACTAATAGGGCCCAGTCATTTATGGGGCTATGCCAGGTACTTAGATATTTTTAATTTTTAGAAAATACTCTTTAGCTTTTTTTTAATGAATACTACCTCATATGGAATGTAGTTTGGCAGTAAAGGACAAAAAAATCAAGTGGAAAATGTGAGTGGTACTTTATTTTGTGTGTACATATTTCAATATATTTGCCAAACCATCTGTTCTTGGTCTGAAAAAGATCTAATTTTGCACTTGCATCCATAAAATCTACCTTGCAGCAAATGACATCTATAACATGCTGTACAATATATAATTAAATCAGTTTTTGATTTCAACATGCCATACAACAGTAAGTAACTCCCTGGAAAAATGTAAGATTTCTTGACCAGCTCTAGCCTGATCTATATCTTTGCACAGCCCTTAGGGGCCCAGGATGGCAGGGTGTGTCAAGGATATCTGAGAACAGCGTATATTGCAATGCAATCAATTTGGTAGGAAAAACCAAAGGGTTATGTGGGCACTGTGGTAGTCTGGAAGGATAAGAAACTTCGTATTTGAATGTGCAGCATATGACTCCCAAGAGGAAAGGGAAAGCAGAATGCCTTATTGACAAAAAAGCATTGAGAAAAAGTGAACATAAATGGAGAAAAATGGGTTATGTGGTAAAGTCAAAAGGAATAGGGACAGAAATTTGCTCTGTATGTTCTCTGATGACTTGCAACAATCAAGAGTACTAGTGAATGTTTTCGAACAATGCTAAAAATGATGTGTGGTAAATACTGCATGGCTTAAAATAATTATAGACGTCTTATAAAATCCTCTTCTCTTTCTGCTTAGTTATTACTGGTGTAAAGGAAATGCAAAATGATAACATAAGGACATATCCAGCTAGAGGCCTTTTAAGATATTGTTAGCAAGACAAAGGGCAACATGTAAAGGAGAGATTGGTATCTAGGTAAAATACTCTACAAGAACATTTACATTGGTTGCAAGACAAGTGCTAGAAACCTAGGATATTAAAGAAGTACATTAACTTCTTAAAACTTCAAACAGAGTAAATTTAGGGCATCCATTTAGGGCTTTTCTTTTAGAAATATGATGTGCTGGAGTAATTGAATTATTCAAAAAAAATCCACCACCAAATACAACCCAACTCTCTTAAGTGGGTTGCTGATACTTTTTAAGTACAGTGTTTTTTAAAATATTTACATAGTCTTGGAATAATATTAATAATAGAAAGCGTACAAGCATTTCTATTTCAAGAAACTGTTTGCCAGCATTTCAAAATTGTTTTCTTTATAACTTTGTCTCTCATTTTTAATCTTTTAAAGAAGGATATTCACACAATATACCTTCCTTCTCAATACAATAATAAAGTTTATTACCTAACATGCATAAGATAAACAACAGAAAATATAGTTTGGTTTCATATCTCTATAATTTGGTAGGATTTATTTTCTTTTGTGAAGATAGACTGTTTTTTTGTAATTATTCAGCGGGCATATAATCAGAAATACAACAACATTTATAAGAAAATGTGATATTTTAATTTGACTGTAAAATAGTTTCTGCTGTTCTTTTGAAGTGCTCTGCTGAAAGGATGTCGCTGCCTGGAAATTGACTGCTGGGATGGCTCACACAACGATCCCGTTGTGTATCATGGTCACACTTTAACGAGTAAAATTTCTTTTAGTTCTGTAATTCAGGTGATAGAAAAATATGCATTTGCGGTAAGTATATATAGATACATTGGTTGAAAAGTTATGATGGCTTTAATGAAGTTGTTAGATATGCATGTTGTCTAAGTTTCCCCAGGGGAAGAAGACAAGAAATGGAGACATTATATTGTGGCAGTAGTTCTATTGAAATGAACTAGGAGGAAAGTGTGCCACCTGTTCTTTAAAAGCAAATAGTAACTTATTTGCTGATATTGATTATAAATTAAACTTGGGACAGTAAATTCAGAAGATCTTACTTTATTAGGTGATATTTTCACTTGAGGTCATCTGTAGAGGACTGAATATAGGTTAAGTACAGTTTAGTGTTTTATTTCTTTATATCTTTTCATTTTACATTTGTTTTTACTTATTCTTCTGTTGTTACTATTCTGTCTTATGTTCTATGTTTCAATTTGCAAGGTATATAGAAAAGAACAGGTTAGATTACAGCTGCTTTTGAGTCTTACTCTGTTTAGCAAGTATCTTTAAGTATCTTTACCAGTTTAAAATTCAAGGCCTCATAATGGTTTCCATCTCTGATTATTTTTGTTAGATAGCTCATTAAAGTAACATCTTTAAGTATCTTTACCACTTTAAAATTCAAGGCCTCTTAATGGTTTCCATCTCTGGTTATTTTTTGTTAGATAGCTCATTAAAGTAACATCCCTAAGAACAAAAGCTGATAATCTTTTGGTGCTGTCTCTGTATGTTATAGAGTTGTCTGGCATAACTCCAAAACTGAAGAATAAATGCTGAAAGACGATAACCCTTAAATTCAGGCCAGTTTTGCATTGTGTGTTTATGCATATATACACATATGCTGATATATGCGTTTTTATATGCATAATATATCCATGCACACATACAGCGTTTTTGGAGTCCAGTTTTATTTTTGTTTTCCATATAAAATCAAATGAGTCTGATATTAGAAGACAATAAGCACAAAATATGATTTTATTTTGCTGTTCTTCATGGCACTTTAGATATAACTCACTTGGTTTTGCCAATACACAGAGTATTGTAGATTGCTATAATACAAGCTTCATTTAAGAGGCACTTGGAATTACTTAGTCAACAGAATTGTAAGAGCAGTTCGAGGTGATATAGCTTATAGGTCCAAAGGAAATATTTTTTTAGGAATAGAAGGTCTTAGTTATTACCACTGCTTTTTATTTTTATTTTTTCCATGAATTCATCTGTTGAGAAACATGTTCCAGGCATGTAGCAGTCAAGGCATCATTCTTTAGAATTTCTTTACATCAGCTGAGCTAGTATATTTGTGACAAATCCTACTTTCTGGGAGAAGCCTGTAGCCTGTCCTGTGGAATTGAATCAACCTGACTTTTGCTTGATTCAGCTCTTATTTCTCTCTGATTTCTTCACACTCAACATTAGTCAGTATCTGAAATGCCTCCAACAAATTGTTTTCTGTTGCTTATTTGACAAAAATACTTCAATATGCATTATTAGCATAAATTTCACCTGTTTATTATTAATGAACCGTTGTATCCTTCCTAACTGATCTCTACTCTGTTTCCCTATTATTTTATCTTTCATCTCTACACATGCCATTTATGGTTCTAACTGCCCTTAAATTTTTGACCATCATTTTTTTTCTCCCGCTTATAATTAATCGATCAATTATACCTTTTACTCTTCCATAAATATTGTAAGCCTTTTGTTTTGTTATTACTGAAACAACTGATCTACATTCTGAATATTTTAAAAACCATAGAAAATGCAAATTACCAAGTGCCTTTTGTAAGATATTTTGAGGAACTCAGTAGTTTTCTTCTTTTTTATTAGTCATAATAACCTTCAAATTATATTTCAGGCTTCTGAGTATCCAGTTGTCCTGTCTTTGGAGAATCACTGCAGCCCCAAGCAACAAGAAGTAATGGCAGACTATTTAGAGAATATTCTGGGCAGCAAACTTCTTTCTTCAGCAATTAATGATGAAGTGCCGACTGAACTACCTTCTCCTGAGGTAACAACTTTGTATCTTTCTCTGTAGAAGATAGGGAAAAAGACAACCTAATGCAGTTTTTCTTCAGAATCTTCTGAAAATGGATTAATTACCATGCTTTATCTAGTGTCTGAAATGGACTTCAGATAATTAAACAGAAATAATTATACAACGCAAAGAGCATATGAAAAAAATAAAAGGAAAGACAACAACAAAAAAGCAAAATTAAAATCATGTGGGTTGATACAGAAAGCTATGTTTAAAGGAAAACTGTTTCCAGTACAACCTAGAAACATACATATGAAAAGGATAACACTAACATTTTGCAAAGCCTTAGACTTTCTGGTTCACAGGATTCCAATTTCTGAGGCTTGGTAAACATTAAACCTTTGTTTTTATATTATATCAAATGCAGCTAACTAAAGTTTATTTTATATGGTAATATGGCAGCTCCAATAAGGTGTCTTATTATTGTGAGCCATGCTAGTAAGAGAATCTGCCTTTAAAGAGGGCACATTTATTTGCAGAGAAGTTAAATGACTTGCCCCAAGTTGTAGAAATATCACTGAATAAGAACTCTGAATCTGAGAGCTATGCAAACAGTTGATTAATTTTATTTTGGAAATTTCAAATTACTGGACAAATACGCTGTAATAAGCATCTTTCAGAATTTCTGTTGATCACTAAAGTCTACATTTCAAGATTAAACTGAACCATTCTCTTCAACATGATATGAAACTTGCAGTGTCTTCAAGTTTTAAAAAAGGAAACAAAGTATAAATTTTTAAACAACATTATGCTTTGAACCAAGAAGTCAAATTACTTTAAATATTGCTTTTATCTGTTTTTTGCTAATTTGTTTTTTGTTTCTTAGACTGAAAGAATTTCCTGAAACCTGAACAAGTTATTGAAATGGAAACCCAAATATATATATTTTTGTTCATAAAAATGTTGATGGAAATATTTCATCGCGATATGTTACCAAAGGCATACTCTCTTTCTGTGTGTGTTTGTCCCTAAGTCAGTGTTTCTCAGCTGTGGCTTGAGACCCATGGGATATGAAGTCAGAAAAGGCAATTAGATGGGTGCTGAAAATTTTATTAGTAACTAAAACAAATAAATTCCTACTGTTCTATTCTTCACTCATAATTTTCTTTCAAGGTCAAAAGAGGTTTTTTTTAAAAAAATCTCTTGCAAAAAATAAATAAGTGCACGCAGAAAAAAAAATGCTTATAACTGTTACCAGTAATAGATTTTCTACTCTTTCTTTACAGTGCCTGTAAGGGAACAAAGAGAGTATTTTATTTCAAATAGGGAGTCACCAGTTTGAAACGGCAGGAAACATTTTCTTAGGGAAAAAACACCACATGCAAACACACAACTATTTTTGTAAAGGATCTATCATGAAAAAAAGCATTTGCTTATTTTCTGAAGTGACCTGCCCAGAAGACTTGCTAATGCATTACCATGCAGGATTATTTTCATAACAATGTTGTTATAAATATATTTTAGTACATCTTAATAAATTACTCAATAAGCCAACATTGTAGAGGATAGTGTGTAGTATATCACACTGCCTAATTTTAATTTGCAACCTTGAAAATTGTGCTGTAAATTAAGAGAAAAAATGTGTTAAATGTGAGACTTTGCTTAAAATCATCTCATAGCATATCTTCATTCAGTCTCAGTGCTGTTCAAGGATCATGTGTCCTCTGCAGCAAGCACTGAATTGGTGTACCACATCAGAATTGCATACTAAAAATATTCCTTTCTGTGGGATATGTCGCCTTCAGAATAATTACTGGACTTAGGGAATATATACTTCATATTTCCATAGCCCAGAATTTTCTGAAGTCAGCTCTATATAAACTTCCACAGTTACTCACCCTATTACCTATTAGTAATGTATGCTGATTAATTTGATATTAATTTCATTTGATTTTTAATATTTTAAAGTTGTCAGATGTATTCTCCTATAAGAGTTACTAGTGTCCCCAACTGATTTACAAAATAAGAGTGAATTTAATGAATCATTCTGTTGAGAATGAACAAGGATTAGAGTCATCTCCATTTCAGTTAGCTGGTCTGATCAAACATGTAAAAAGCAGTTTGGATTTTATTTTGCCATGGCAAATGACTGCATGACTATGCAGTTAGGACTGAATTTGTAAATATAGTAGAAAACTTGACTTTTGGCTAGCATCATTTTGAAGAATCATTTTTGGTCCATGATCAAAGAAGTTGCGCAACATCCCTAAAGCTCTGATTTGATGTATGCTGAAAGCCTGGATAAATTCATTGTCATTTCAATGAGTCAGATAAGTCTGCTTTACTTAAGCAGTACCAAAGAAATATTACAGAACCATAAATGATCAATTAAAAAAAACGGAAAAAAAAAAAAGAGTTTCTAATTTTGTTAACATTAAAGATTTCTAATATATGTTTAGTAGAGTATAAAAATATTGGGGCAATTACAGTTCTTTGTAACTACTTGGGTATGGAATTGATTCAACAGAATAGAAAATACCTCATTAACATGGCTCAAGTGCAATAAATACACTTGCTCTGAAGCTGAATATGGCCTGATATCCCTAACAGCCCGTCTTGAAAAAGCTACTAGGCTTACTAAGATCACTAGCCAGTGGAAATGGTGGACCTGCCTACAAAGTTACTTTTACAAGAGAATTCTTGCAGGTGTATTTATATATCTATATTATATTCATGCTCAATATAAACGGAAAGCTTTGAAATCAATTTCCTTGTTTGAAACTGTTTTTTGTAACTCATCTATATTCATATATGAACCTGGATCTGCCATTAAATATTAAATAAATATGTAATAACAGCAATATTGTATATGTTCCTGTTTAGACAAGCAACAGGTCCTAAGATTTCTTTGTAGTGTCCTGTTCGGCAAGTTTTATGACCAAAATCTATCCTTTCACCTAGATTATTAGCTTTTTCCTTAGTGTGTTTATTTTATATGTTTGCAAACTCTGTTCTAAATGTTAATTTTAGATTATATTTTCTTTGGTGTGGCTTTTTTGTAGACTGTCACACCTACTTTTATTAAGCAAAATAGAAGTTGATGGTAAATTGTTTATATGCAAAAATATTCACTTTGATTAATTATAAATGAGTTAATAGAATATGTTATACTAAAGCAGCTGAGTATGAAGGTGCGTACATTTTAAGTCACTTTACTATGTATATATTTCTATGAAATAAATTATTCAGTGCTGAAAAAATAAAATATTAAGATAAGAGTTACAGTGCTTTCCTTCCATTTCTTTCCAATGCCCTACAAGTGCACTGATGCTTTTAATAAAGGCACTACCTTACACTGTTGACGTAATATATACACGAACTGCTTTGGAATATGTAATTTTTTGCAGTTTTCTATCACAAAGTTTTGTGTGTTGATACATTGTTAGCTGAGTGTGAAGTGGCAGCAGTGATTATTTTACAAGTCTTTAACGTTTCTTCCCAGCTGCCAAATCAATTGCTATGCTGTGGCTGTTCAGGACCACTTTTGGCCACAGTCTCCAAGGTTTCTTCACATTAATTAAAGGCATGCTATCTAAATGTAAGGACTCATTTAATAATCTCCTTGATAAGGATTCAGTGAAGGACTCCACAGTGCCGGACCCCAAATTGATACACCCTGGGCATTTCAAATCCTATTATTAGGGGGAAACTAACTAACCCCATAGTCAGAACTCCTCTTTCATCATTTTCTGCAGCTGTATCTTCTCAATTATACAAATTAGGAGCTTCCCTTTTGCAGTTACTGTTTTCCCAGAATGCACGAGCCTGGGTGAACCATATCCTCATTACAGTCCTCAATATCAACATGCAAGGGTATGCCTAAGAGATTCACATTTATATAGACCTTTCTTCCTTTCTCCATGAGGTCCTGTCTTGCTGAGAAGCTGTCAAAGTGTGATTGTACCTGGCTCTATATAATTTCTGAAAAATAGGTTTTTATTGACTGTCTATATTATCTGACAAAAAAGTAATAGATTCATTAACCTGTGGTTATATTATTCACTTCTCAGTCTAACCATTTCTGAACTCTTGTCTCCTATTCCCTTATAGAGTTTTATATTCTTATTTCCTTGTTATTGAAAAAGCAGGAGATGATGATTTTAATTCAGATATTCAGTAGTAAGATTACTCTAGCATATGCAATTCTGTTGCTTTAGCAATAGCACTAGTTTATATCTTTTTGACCTACAAGTAGCACACAAAAATTTCTAGATCAAGTCTTCACTTCAGAAATATCTTTGCTTCTCAGCGTATTAAATATACTTTCAGTCCAGTCTTGCCTTTCAATCTGTCCATGGTGCTTATCATTAAGTTATTAATACTAATATAAAATATTAACTGAGAAGAAATATCTTGAAAATTTAACACACCTAGATGATGCCCTCAAAAATAACACGTGCAGTATTGCTTATTATAGAATTTCTGGCTCTTCTAGGCTCTAGAATCACCTGATTTCTACATGGCCCAGGGCATTGAACTCTACAATGTTCATGTAGAGGCCAGAATCTGCCAGATTTGTTTCTGCACTACTGTGACCCTCAAAGAGTATTTAGGCCTCTCTGCATTGCACAAATGTTTGTGCAGACTTTTATATCCATACATCATAAATATGCCTAGTCACAGTTGCCACCTTCCTGTCTGGTAGTACATTCTGCAGGCTGAAAGTGAAAGGCCTTGGAGAAACATTGTTTCCTCAAAGTGTATGGAATGTTGGACCTGTTGGGAACATCTTCCTTGTGTTAGGCAGTATCATAATCACAGACAATACCAGTGCCATATCTTATAACAACCAGATAGGTTTGAGGTTAAAATTTTATTTAGTGCATAAAAACCAGTCCCTTCTTCTGGGAAGGGTGTTTTCCTCAGAGCTTCGTGCATTTTGCTAGGGAATCTGAGCATGAGGGCCTCGAGTGCTAGTTGCCCTGACCAACCTGTAACTATCTTTCTCTGTAATCACTTTCTGCAACTTCCTTCCAACTCATCCACCGTGGGTTTTGCTGCCTGGGTGCAAGATCAGTCCTGGTGTTTCACCGGGTTATTAACCTACACTGTAAATACTCAGTGTGTGCCCTTATACCTTATTGTCCCCGATCTTGTCTTGCTGGTTTCCTTGCCTTGTTGGGCATATGGGGACTGGTAACCTCATGCACAGCACAGGCTGAAGGCTGATTGGCTGGAAAATAGCTTTTTGGGAAAGGACCTGGGGGTCCTGTCAGACAACATAAACAAGCAACATGCCTTTGTGGCAAAGGTGGCCAACAGCAGCCTGGGCCACATGAGCAAAAGCATCACCAGCAGGCAGAGGGAGGTGTTCTTTACCCTCTAGTCAGCAGTAGTGAGACTGTATCTCTCTGAAGTACTGGGTCCCCTTGTTGGCCCCCCAATGCAGGAGAGACATGGACCTACTCTGCTACTGCAGCAAATCCAGCAAAGGCCATTGAGATAATTAGAGTCTCAAAGCATTTTCCCTGTGAGGAGAAGCTGAGTCAGCTGGCACTGTTTTTCTTGGAAAAGGGATCTTGAGGGGATTTATCAATGTGTTTAAATACCTGACTGGGGACAGAGGACCTGACAGAGCAAGAATCCTCTAAGTGGTTTCCAGTGAAAGGGTTAGAGATATCAGGCACGAATTGAAATACAGTAAATTCCACCAAAATATAGGAAAACTTCTACTGTAACAGTGGTCCAACACTTGAAGAAGCTTGCCTGAAGAGGTTGTAGAGTCTCTATATTGGAGATATTTAAAACCCAACTGGACACAGCCTAGGTGCCCCTGCTTGAGAAAAGGTTTTGGACTGCACAATCCCAAGAGATGCCTTCCTATTTCAATCATTCTGTTCTTCTTGGCCTGCATTTGGACCTGCCTTGTCACTGCAGACTTGTCTGGCAGTCACTGGATTGCTGACTGAATTTAGTTACCCTTGTCAGACTTGCTGTGCTTACCCGCACTGCTTGTTTGCAAGGTCACTGTCCCATGCCTATCTTGCTGTCATTCTCAGCTCCTAGCTTGCCTTTCCCTGCGGAGATGCTAGCCCTTGCAGTTCTCTGACCCCGAAGTCATTGCAGATGCTTGAATCATGAGTAGAAAATAATATGACAGTCTTATTTGCACTATATTTTAGGATCAGTGACATCCCTAAATCAATCTTTTTGCCTTGACAGTTGCAAGGCTGACTCTTGGTGGCCTTGACTCTTTCTCTGAGAGAAGATGACTGTCAGAAAACTGTCAGAAGTTTTCTTTTTGATCACATGGTTGAGAGAGTCAGTCAGGAAAACTATACTTTTTGTACTTCCCTTATATATGGTAGAGTCCCCAGGTAAAGTGGGACAGAGTATTGCTGATACTGCAATGATGATGCATGATCCAGCCAATCCTAGTACCAAAACCTCCTGCTTCATTCAATTTAAGAGTTCACAATGCTGGACAAAACTTGGGTAAAATTCACTGGCCGAAGATCAGTTCATCTCAGATTTTGGGTCTTGGATAGCTTTCAGGCTTAACTAGACTTATCTTTTCCTCTTTAATAACATGCTAGATGATAATATTCCCAAGAAAGTGCACCAGAAAAACATGTGAAGGAAAAGGGTGCTTGGTGCTGTTCATTAATGGTCTATTACTCACTTGTGTCCTTTCAATTTTAGTTTCTCTCTCAGATTTGCTGACTGGTTAGGATTTTTGACATTACATCCCCCAACAGAAGGATATCTTTGTTCCACTAACTCTGTTATAGAGAAGTTTTTGAAAAGTTTAACTAGATTAGGAGAATGAGAAAGAAAAAGGTTTTACATGCTGTTTTTAAAAACACATTTATCTTGGAGCATACACATTTTTAACCAAGGATTGTGGCAAGTCAGCCAGGAAATTTGTCTGCCCATGTCCCCCTTCCCAGTTACCTACAGCTTTGTTAGGCATGCTTTGTTGTCTTATATTCCCAGTAAAAGTATCATCCTCTTCTTGAATCATCAAAGAATGCTGATACTTAACAATAGTGTCCTATTATTTTCATTCAAGATAAATTTTGTCAATGCCTGGAGAACTTCATCTGTGTAAGACTTCCCAAAAGGTGTCCCATCTTTACCACATATCTGTAAAAACATTAACATAACGCTTGAAATAGAAAATTATGTAAAACTAAACTGTTTTTATCTTTCGTGCTTAGGCAGGCTTTCAGGATTTGATATTCTTCTTACTATGCACCTTAGGTTACCCAGGAGAGAAGAGGGCAGAACATGCTAAATTTAAGTAGGAGAAGCATTTCTTTCATTTTAATGTTCATGTCACAATCCAAGAATTTATTCTCTCGTGTTACTTTGATCTGAATTCTGGCCCTTCTTACATTATTTATAATAGTCTGTGTGGTAATTTTGTCTAATCCATGGCAAAATGCTTGTGACTTTGTGCTGGAGTCTTGTATTAGTTCAGCTGTGCTGATTCTGTGATCCCCAAAACCTGAACTAGAACACCTGTTTAAAACAGGGCTAAGTTTTGTTGCTTTAAATATTTAAATCATTTTTTCCAGCTGATGGTGTCTGGTGGTTTTTGTCTATGCTAGTCTTTAAGAGTTCATTATGCTGTAAGAAAGATCTGTTTGGCCAGAGGCAGATCCCAATAATAGCTAACCAAGCTGAAATGGAACTGAAATGATTACACTTTATATATAACTATTTAATAAACATATATGTACTTTAAAAATATTTGTATTTTATACTTAAACCGTAAGAACAAAGTTATTACCAACATTCAGACTTTCAGCAGATGATCTGTTTGTAAGATTTAAACATATTTGTACAAGAGAGATGCCACCTGATTAACATGCTGATTACCGATTAAAGCATACAAATTTCACTTAGTCACTGATTTCGTAACCATACATTTATTATAATTGTTTTTGCAGATTTATTTGAAGCTTAGTCTTAAGATGTATAGCGTGCCTTTCTCAGTTCATGGTTCAGTTTCAGTGATTTTGGTTGGCTATTATGGGGATCTGCTTCTGGCCAAGGAAATAGCAAAATTTATCCTTACTACAGAATATTTTCTGCAACAAGAAACACTCTTTGAAAAGAAAGATATAATTTTAAAATTATCGTCCATGAAAAAAAGGAAATGATTGTCCTACCTTCGGGTGTTTACATCTTTGCCAACAGCTTATAAGCAGAATTTTAGCAAGCATTTGCCTTAAAACATTAAGGCCTATTTTTGTATAATTACACAGGCTGTGCTCTTTTTTAAAAATTAAATAAATTTGCATACCAGGGGCATTAAAATATCCTTAAAAATATTTTCCATCCCTTCTGTACCAGGTCTTTCCTGATTTTTAGAATTAAATCTGATCTATGAACATCAAAATACAAGACCAAAAGGGTTAATTATCAGGAAATATGAAAATACAAAGGAAAATGCAGAACTCTTTAAAATATAAGAAGTATTACTCATATTAAAGCTCTTCTAAAAATATCACAGAAAAAGAATGAGTACATCAATAAGTAATGAGGGAGATGTTAAAGTGCATCCATATTCAGGATCACCCTTGCAGAGAGATTAATCAAATCTTACACTACCATGACATTGATAGAAATTAAACACAGGATATCTCATCCACTTGCGTACTGACAAACTTGATCCTAATACAAAATCTGAAGTGACAGGGAAATGATCAGCTAGGGGGATTGCTAAATAAATAAATGGAAGGTCTATTTTCTGCCTACAGCTCTAGTCATTTCTACTATAGTAACTGTATTTCTATCATTCATGCTTTTCATACTTGGATAGCTTAAAATGTCATATTTGACACACATGTGTAAGTTCAGGTATGCTTTATTTACTGTGCGCATATTCCTTGTTTTTTTAAAACTTTACCAAATGAAACTTAAAGGGGCTTCTGAGATTTCCTTTGTCCAAGAGTCTAAATAAGTCCTGCTACTCACTGGCAGTTACCATGTACAGAGGTGAACATGAATATTATTATATAATGGATGTTTTACAGTAAAGTTACAGTAAATTATTAATATAATATTACCCTTACTTATCAGATTTATATATTAAAGCTAATCTTTTTGAAAATGCTATTCTTTAATGATGTTTCCAGGTTTTTTTTCTGGTAGAAGCTGTGATGCTACTTGTGAAATGATCCTGTACTCTTCATTGAATTAATGAGCATCTACTAGATGAAAAAGATAAAAGAAAAAGAAAGAATCCTTTGGCTATTTCTATAGCTCACTCAGTCTTTCACTCAATGAAAGCACATTGAAATTAGTGTAAATAATAGTCCTTTCAGAGAGTAAGAGTTCTCTTAATTTTATGTGAAACCTGCCCATTTAGAGATGACACACAGAGAAGCTGCTTTGACAACAAATTACCAATTTCTGTTAAGTTAATATTACTGAATGGATAAGATCAGCATGAAGGTCCACTGTATCCTAGATACTGATAATGTAAGGAAAACTTATGTTGAGGTACACCACAGATTTACACTAATGCACTAATCAAAAAAGGTAATAAACTTCTGTCAACTGCAAAACTAGTTAAAAAACAGTTTCCAAAGAATATCAGATAAATGTTTATATGATTATATTTAAAAATATATTTATAGACAGTGAAAAAACAAACAACTTGTGTCCTACCTGGCCATCACCTCTGACATCTGCCTTACTTCTTAGCTTCTCCATCTGGGCAGAGGTTTTTATTTTTTTATTTTTTATTTATTTTTATTTATTTTGTCTTTTTTTCCGTGTGGTTAGATTTTTGTAGTCTTTGGTGTACTTTTATGCTCAAATTGTTTTTACATATATGCTTGTTTTTGAATCTTCCCTCACGGAAATCCATCTTTACTGTGTTGTTACTTTGCTTAATTATCAATTATTGAAAGCAGTTAAAACATTTTCTTGATCTGAAAATCTATAATTAGTCCATTCTAGTTGTTATTGTGTAACCTCTTTTTCACAGGCATTAAAATTCAAAATACTGATAAAAAATAAGAAAGTTGGAACACTTGAGGAAACTATTCTCAGGAAGGGTCAAGACAGTCATGGTGAGACAGGGGAAATTATAGAAGAGGTACATGCTTCTGATGAAGAGGAGGGAGATGAAAGAACCCCATTAAGCCCAACGACAGAGTCACCAAAAAGAAAATGTGAAAGTGAATCTACTCCCCCACCTCGAAAAAAGCCAAAGGTAAAAACCTCCTTTCTCAGCTGAATTTGGAGAACATTTGGAAGTGCATCTTTTTTTTTTCTTTTTTCTTTTTCTTTCTTTTTTTTTTTAAGAGAAGGAATGTATTATTTCAACATAAAGTAATTCAAAATTATACATTTCAAATACATTTCAAAATAATATTTGTCAACTTGGGGTTTTGTGGGGTTCTTGATTCTTATGAGACACTCTGAAGAAAAGAGGAACATAATCTAGGATCCAGCCCTTCCCTGTCCTCCCATCCTAAATTCCACCTGCAGCTATCACAGTCAATTTGGTGCTTGTACCCAGGCGCTCGGTAGTGCAACAGGCCAGTGTAGGACTGTCTGACAGCTCTGTTGGACTCATGGCCCTTCTGCATGGCAGCTAATCAAGGTTTAGTGGATCCTAGTGTTGGAGGACAGTCATCTTCTGTCTGTTCCTTCCTGCAGCCCAGCGGTCTGTCCTGGAGATTTGGAAAACATTGCATTCACCTGTTTTCTTGCAATCTGGATTTAAGTGAAATAAGATGCAGACTTCTGGCTGCCCGAAGAATTTTTTTTTGAGCACTTAGGATAAGGGAAAGGGCATTGTGTTTATCATGGAAATACTTAACACTGAATATTACTCCTGAAGAGACACTGTAGAAATGGGCTGCAATTTCTTTTTTATTTCTTTGATACTCAGATGGTACTTTTCCTTTTCTTTTTTTCCCCCCACCAAGTTTCCATTCTTTGCCGTAGAAATCTGTTGCTCCATCGGCTTTAAAACTGCTTTCTTCAAGTTTTATAGGCAGGCAGGAAATACACAGTATCCAGTGAATTTTGCACATCGTGGTCTGATTATCTAAATAGATAGAGACTGACAACACTCCTCCTGATTCCGTGTTTGTGCTGACAGGCAGTGGGTTTCTCTCTGGCACTTTTATATCAATGACTTGAAGGCCGTGGACTTTTCTTCTGTCTTTTCCTTCCATCAAACACAGAGAGATGACAAGGAAAAATTCTGAGGACATCTGGAGTCCGCTTGAAGCAGAGAAGGCCAAATTTGTGACTACGAGGGTCACAAATATTAGTAGGGTCACATATATTTCAAACACCTTGTTGCAACAACAAGCCGTAATAACCACCACAGCAGAAAGTCTGGTGATGTTTTATAGGCAAAAGAGGCCAGGGTTTAGGGAACCCTCTATGCTCAGTTAGATGATGGAAGAGTATTGAATTCACACCCCAGATAGATAGATACCCTAGAGATGCCCTTGGCATCCAGAGAGTCAAATTATCATAAAATTATGATGTTCTGTGCTGATAGACTCTTACTGCTCTGCAGGGAATATAGCCCCAGAATAAGCAAAGCACTTTGGCTTCTTGTGTAGTCTAAGGACCACAAGCTGACAAACAATTTCAGGTAGGAATTTGTCTTCAGAAGGTTTAATGGAAAGTAAACATCATCGGCAGCATCAGCTCCTTGCTGGCTACTACCACTGATGCGCTCACAGGTTAAGACAAGTGAAGAGGTCACATAGTGACGTAAAACTGGACATATATTTTAGATATGAATAAATGGTGCAAACGATGGTAAACGACAGTAGTATATGTACCAATCTATCTGAAATGCAGGGATCCTAGAGATCACTGTAGCAGGAGGCACTGGAAATATCCCTCCATTTACCCCACATGACTATAATGAGCACAGTTACAATAATCTTAATTGTTTCTGACTAAATCAAATATTTCTTTTACTGCTAAAAGTCATATTTTAGGCTAAATATTCACTAACCATGATACATTTTTCAAATTTTAGGCATCGAAAATGATCTTAATCCTCCATATTGTTAATAATAATAGTAAAATATGTGATAATGTAATATGTATATTCTTCCATTATTTCATATTATTATTTCATGTTATGGTTCATAGATGAAGAAGATAAAAATTGCCATTGAGTTGTCAGATCTTGTGATTTACACCAAATCTCAGAAGTTTGAAAGCTTTGAGCAGTCACGAGAAAGTCAGAAGTGTTATGAAAATAACTCAATTGGAGAGACTCGAGCACGAAAATTTGCAAAGCATTCAGGTATTTTCATTTAATCAGATGAAAGTTACGATATTGTCATGGTTCACTGTTTAGTCACTGAAAGAACTGATAAACTTCAGGAGATATATATCTTTCAGTTTTATTTGGTGATTTTTTATGACATTGGTTTTGAAATAGTCTGTCATTTGCACTGCATTTTTACATTTCAGCTGGTTTTCAAAGCAACAGTTGAACTCAGCATTGTTTTAAATTAATATCTTTTAATAAAAACAAATATTAACATAATATAGAATATGTATGACAACTCTTGCCAGCTATCCATAGGCAGCCTTCCAGTGTGTCTAGCAAAACAGTGAATATGAAAGGGGATAGTGTGATGGTGGAAAGAAGCAGTGTGGTAGTCTTGGAAACCTAAAGCTTTTTGGTTAGTTACTCAGTTGGAATAGCGTGCATAGAAATCATTCCAGGTGTTCCAAGTCTGTGTAGTTTATACCTTTCTAGGCAGACACATTGCTAGGAGTAAGAAAATCAATTCACTTCAATAGCTAGCCTCTTCTGAAGGTACAGATGTACCAATTAAGTGCCAGTGAGGCATTGTTCATTGGGTTTGAGATTATTCATTTATTGTATATAAACCTCAGAACAGCAATGAAGCTCAGATCGTCTTAGAATATATATATATACACACACACAGATATGTATTCCCTATTAAACAAATTAAGAATGCCTAGTTTTATTATCAATTTCCTGTTTTTTTATCCTTCCAATTTTTCAAGAAAACACTATGGGTATAAATGTAAAAAACATGCATTTACCAAAGAAAGAGGTGAAGAATTTCTCCCTGAAGAAGGGATTCTCAATCAATCGTTGAACTGTTAGCAAAAGTCTACCCTACACTATCACACTGGAAGTTTTAAAAATAGGATTTTAGCCATATATCAGAGTGGCCTATACCACTATGCAACAAGACATGCATAGAAATGACTTAATACCTGAGTACTGACTGTGTCAAAGATAAAAAATTGCTACATCAGATTATTTATTCAGATAGGATGCATTTCAAACACTAAGCTACTAATTAAGTTTGTCTTACCCAAGACCAACCCAAGTGTTTTATCACTATTTTCAGCTCAGGAGTTTATTGCACATACTGCGAGGTTCATTACAAGAATCTATCCCAAAGGAACGAGAACGAACTCTTCAAATTACAACCCTCAGGAATTCTGGAATGTCGGTTGTCAAATGGGTAGGTGCATTTGCAGATGCTTTTGTATTCACGGCCATACAAACACTTACTGAAGGCTTTTTTTTTTTTAATGTAATATTAGTTATCTTTCCTTAGTGGCATCACTTTCATTTTCTATTATGTAAACTGCTCCTTCCGTCTACATATCCCAGCAAAATCCATGAATTTGGGTATAGAATTACTAAAACAATGCTGTCAGTTATTTGCTTTTGTAATTAAGTACATCTAATTCTAATTGATTATAAGTATCACTCGCCTTTAATAGTTGTAGTCTCATCCCAGATATCCCCGATTATTATGATTCATTGATTCCTTTAAATTACCATGGATAATTTGCTATTGTATACTAAGAAAAACATTGCTAAAAACAACACAAAGTTATTAGCCTATGAATCTTATTTTGTACTACTCCCAGCCCTAAGACTAAGTAAAGCATGGTTTTATCATTTAAAATACTGTGGCAATATATATATGTACATAGAAAACTTTAAATAGCTAAAACACAGTGTTCTTCTTTATCTTCATATAATTTCCTGTTTTTATTAACAATTCTATATTTCTCTGTGGTTTTCTGTAAGAAGAGTCTAAACAATAATTCATATTTTGCCTGCTTGCCTGTTTTGGTTGAAATTATGATGTTAAATGAGTTTCCTTATGTTTGAGGTAAAAGTGAGCATGTTATGCATTAAGTGCTCTACTGTAAGACAGGATACTTTGCAATATACCTTCAAGAAAATTAAAATAGATTATATTCATTTCTATTCTGTATTAATCCATTTTCACAACCTCAATGCTTGCTTGTCAGCTGTTTTCAAGGTAAGACTAGAGCATCTTCATGACGGAATGATTTTTTTTTATTTTTATTTTTTTAATTGCTTCCTTGCCCAGCTGGAGTTTAACCCACTTTATAGCTGCTTTTGCAGTTGGCAAGAAAGTAGAAGAAACTGCAAATTTAGCTAAAGATTGGAGCTGTACGAATGCAGTTGCTTTTGCTTTCTCTTAAGGATGGCCCTATAGTCATAGAAGAGGTGATGGAAAGATAGATATGTGCTTAGAAATTCTCCCACAGCAGTGAAATCCTCACCTGAAGGATGTTTTGAATTTTTCGCCTATCTTATGTGACTGGGATGGCACAGACGCAGCTGATGTGGACACAGCACTTAATACTGATGACAAGAATTTTCAAATTATTGTAAGTAGTATATGTGCTCCTACAAAGAAGAACTCATGCTCCTGGTCAGCAGAATACCAAAAACCGCCTCTGGAAATGCTGCTAATATCCGTAGTGACTGGACACAAGCAAATTAAATTTATCACCCACATTTTCTGAACAAGTTTATTTTTTCCCCTGAGCAGTGAAATAACAGTAGCTTCTGATTCTCTTCGGGTTAGTCTTTAATTTGAGAAAGTTAAAAATAAGCATGAATTCTCTGCTCGGCAGGCGTTGGAAAACCTCTCACCTGTAAGCACGTATAGCTTTGGATACAAGCTCCACTTTGTCTTTTTCTTCTTAAGTTTAAAAGATCCTCAGTTACAAAATCCCCTTCTAAGCCACTGTGCTCCCCCTTCTTCCATCCTAGTTAAAGTCGGGTATAATCCTTTCTGCGGCCATAGATATTCTGCCTTTTATTCTGACCCTGCACCATGGGTGCCCAGGGGTGAGCAGGGCCGCTGGCCTGCGACTGCCTGTCTGGGAGGTGATGGCAGTGGTTGGGCCCGTCTGGGAGGTGATGGCGGTGGTCGGGGCCGTCTGGGAGGTGATGGCGGTGGTTGGGCCCGTCTGGGAGGTGATGGCGGTCGTCGGGCCTCGTGGTGCAGCACAGCTTCGCCTGCACCTGCAGGGCTGGTGGGGCCTGGGTGTTTATGTGCAGCCTCGCTCTAGGCTCTCTTTTTCACTTGTTTCCCTCTGGACAAAATATCGTTGTCTTCAAGTTGCCTTCTCAGGCACTGGGCTAGTGTTAATAGTGTGCTATTTCCAATCAAATGTGCCTGCGAATACTATTTCATTCTTTGGCATTTATACTTAGGTCGCTGATATGTAGTATTTCCCCTGCTGCTCTCCTACAACTACAGAAGGTAAAGGGAGCATCGTGCCACAGCCTTTACTGTGTGAGTTGCTGCTCCCACTTCCATGGCCCCAGCTTGAGGCACTACCTCAAGCCTGAATTTCTTGCTGTGTGCTGGGCCAGCCCAAGCTATGCCATGCTGCCAATGACACAGGATTTCAGTAATGTGGGAGCTGGCCTGAAACCATCCAGCCAGAGCTGTCTGTTCAGTGAAATAATTGAACCATACCCAGAAGTTAAAATACTTCAGTAGCTGTCCTGCTGTCATAACTTTGGCTTTGCCTACTCACTGTTGTAGTGATATATACTTTTAAGGCTAAAGCAGATGTAAAATATACTAGCTAGTATAATTTTGGTTTGTATCTGTGTCATTATACATATTGTTTATGGTGCTGATTTGGCCTTGGATGAGATATTGCTGGAAGCAACTTGCTGTCATGACTCTACCATGTCAAATTTGTTTGGTTATGTTCTGTCCTAGTGGTTTATCCTCAGTTAGGATCCTCAGTTAGATGATGCTATCGCGAGAGCGTTCCCCCGCGCTGCTGCTCTCTCCAGCATCTCTCCATGTTAAGGACCAGTAAGTTTGTTCATATTTCTAGGAAGTGCCGGACAGAGGTGCTTAGTTTTAAACTGAGTTTATCACCCAGGCCCTATCATATTGCAGTTTAAGGGCTGTATTTCCAGCTTCTTGTGGAGGAGGCCCCTTCATCTCTATAATGATTTCTGCAAAGAAGATTCTGTACAGGACTGAAGTTTTTCAAAATGACTACATTTACTATTGAATCAGAGTATATTTTAAAGCTAACTAGTTCTGAAGATTTGTGTCCTAAACGTACAACTTTTACTGTATGGGGGGATGTGGGCACATTCCTGGCAGTATTAAACAGGAAGCGGTTAGATCTGCCCTCTTGGTCACATCGCTCGAATCTTCATTTAGAGAAACATTTCTCTCCTGGGAGTACGCTGATTATAAGCAAGTCTTTGCATATATTATTTCCAAGGCATGTCAGATCTAATCTTGATTCCCTAACTTGTTTTGGATAAGTGTTTGGCAGAAATATGACGGTGCTCCAAAATGCAACTCTCAAAGCTCCACTCAGGGAATCTCATGCTGATGCCCTTGCTCTGATTTAACAAAGATTTCTTTTTTTAATTCTGGGTGCTGTCTCCATATGCCTCACACATCTCCTGTGTCAGCCTGCCACTGCTCCCTCCATCCCAAAAACAGAATTAAGCCTTTTCAAGCTCTTTTTAACTACTCCCCTAAAAATCTCCACAGGACCCTCACCTTTCTCCCTCTTTACATTTCCCCTCCATCAGCTCCTTTAATCCTCCCCATATCTGCTGGTTCACCCTCCTCAAAATCCCTTGGCTTCCCTTGACATCCCTCACTCTTCTGGCTGAGCAAAGGAAATATCTTAAGTCTTGTCTTTGCCAGAATTTTTTTCTAAACTGCTAAGAACATACGAACTCAAAGCACTCTGGCGTTCCACTAAAGCTGGCTGAAATGGTCCCACAGGTTTAAGATTTGTTATGATGGAGGATGAGAATTATCTAATTGTGTGAACCCTGCTTCCGTAGGAAAATAAACAAGAAGCCAGAGTAAACCATTCCGGGCTTCCATAAACTTGCTGCTGGATTTCACCATGCGCTCCCTTCCCATTCTCTGAAAAATGAGGCCCAAAGAAACAGAACAGGTTTTGTGAACAAAACTGGAGAAAACTACCTAAAATAACTTTTTACAGTCTGAAAAAAAATTAGTATGCCTCATGCATACAACTGCAGCACAACACTGGAGAGAACTGGTTTGGCACATCCGAATCTCTTTTTTATTTACTAAATAAAATGGAAAGTAAAGATTTATGCATAGAAAGAAAATTCAGGACTGTTATTTAAATAAACAGATATCAAATGTATTATATTCACTGAGAAAAGTGAAACCTCAGTGAAAAATAAAATGATGCTTAACATCCTTGCAAGTGTGTCCTTTGCATTGCTGCAAAAAAACCCAGTTATTCCTCTACATTGTAACAGTTTACAGGAATGACCAGAACGTGACATAAGTTATATGAAAAAATCATGATTTGTCAGGTACAGAATTTTGTGTTAGAAGAGCCCAAATAAAGCATATGTTTTCAAGAGCATGCATACAAATTTATGAGCCACTAAGAAAGTGACACTGCTTGTATGACAGAATTATTAAATCAAATCTTTGCTTTCAGCCTTAAGACTGAAAGGTAGGTTAGCAATAACACATCTGTTTTGTGGCTAAATCTTGCACTCAGTAATATGGCAAAAATTAGTGCATAGAAAGACGGGCTAAAAGGGCTTCTCTAGTGCGTTCTGAATTTAACCTTAGAAGATACCTTGGGAAAAGAAACACAGTTATTTAGATCTTATTACGTCCCATATATGCAGCTACAACTCGCTGTCAGTTTGATCTTACTAGATTTTTGAGTGAATAGAAACTTGAAAAACAGCCAGAATTTGAAAAGCCTAATAATGAAAAGAGCAGGCAGAGGCTCTGTAATTTACTTGGAAATTTTCAGTTGTTGTATGTCTGCTGGGAAACAATATTTTTTCTCTTTTACTGTCTTTCTGGTCAAATGGCAAAACTAGAGAAAATAGATTTTTTTTTTCCCTGAGATCAACTAAATATGTTATGCTTTATCAAGGAAAGATTAGAAATCCTCACAACCTTTTTGAACACTATGTTCATATGACGTAGTGCCAAATTTAAGAAGTAGTAGGATAGAATTTAAGGAAAATCACTGGCTCTTCTCATTAAAGGAGTGTGCAATAATAATTTTATTTATTTATTTATTTTCATATATTCGGACAAAACCTTATTTTACTCTGCAGTGCAAAGTATATAGCTTGACCAAATTCTTTGCATTTATGTATTATTATTAATAATAATAATAATAAAGCCTTTCTATCTTCTCCAAGAGACCAGGAAGAAACAAGCGTTTAAAAGTTAGTGCATTCCTTGCTTTTCTCAGATCTCATGCTCTGCCTCCTGGTGATAGAGCACCTAGTATCTTCCCTACATCTCAGCATATTGTAGTAAGCGCTGGGTTTCTCTTATGTGGACTCCACCAGAATGCACTTTACATTGAATGATATTTCAAAGGAAGCATTGTTTTCACTTGAGGATGTTGTGAAAATCAATGTATACATAGGGCTTAGAAATTAATATTGTATTTATCATTCAGATAATGACAGTATTAGCATGTTTTATTTTGATAAAATGTGTTTACTACTTATAAAATTAGTCCCACTGAGTATGTGGTTTCTGTTAAATGAGTGTTTTCTTCCTGGTACATCTAATGGCTGACCATTTTTCATTATGTAATAGTCTGTCCTTCTTTGAGATGTCTTCAGGTGGCTTCAAACTCATGTGATGGCTGAATGTCCTCCCCTTCCACCGGCATTATGAGCCATCTCACATTCACTTAGCATGCAGTGTATTCAAGCTGGGGATGAAATCTTTTAAGAGCCACCTGCATTACTTTTGGAAATGTGGACTAGACAGTCACGTAAGGATTTCTGAATTATTTTCTGCAAATTTGGGCATAAAGGCTGTAACTGAGATCTAGACAGCAGGAGAGCAGATCTGCACTCTGCGCGCGGCTGAGTGCGCTAATATGGGATAAATGGGGTATCTTCAGATGCAGTCTCATAAATGAGCCCATAAGCAATGACAAAATAATCTGTTTCATTAGGATGAGGGTCCTGAATTCAGTTCAAGTTTTCGACGTGTAAGGCATAGTAGCTGGTTTTCTGCATACCTGTCTCTAGTGACTCCTCATCTGGAGTACCCAATCCATCATGAGCAGCCCACTTCTTTAAGATCACAGGCAGACTGGAGAGAGCTGAGAGGACAGCAAGAAGCCTGAGCAAAAGCTTTGAAGTGTGATCTGTGCCTCTTTAAACCGGAATGGGTGAAGTAAAGTCCAGAGACAGGCCCATCAGCACTGAATGTCTTTGCAAATGATAATCTTAGAGTTTATTTAGAATTCAAACATTCTGAGATGGATTTTAAATGGCACAAAATGCAATTAACTAGCTCATTTTAGAGATAATCAGGGATAAATGTATGCTTATTCATTTAAAATTCTTCCTTTTTAAATGCAGAAAATATATTAAACTTTGAGGTCGTAATGTAGCTAGCAGTACCAGGAAAAAAAAAAAGAATATTAAAATGTCCTGATAGAGGGACTGTTTTTAAGGCAGTATCACAGACATGCATTTTTCCTTGACTACCTTCAAATCACAGTCACTTACGAATCTTGGAATCCCAGTGTTCACTTTTTGTTTTCAAAATCTTAATCACACTATAAACACCTGCTTCTTGAATGGTAGTGCTCAGGGAAGTTACTACATTTGAATACTTAGCTTGTATTTGGTTCTGCAATTTGCTGCTTGTGATACAGAGCTGTGGGCTAAAACAGGCCTCTGTTTCGGACAGGCCTACTCTGTCCATTAAGCAGCTAGGTCATTTACCTCTTTGGAGCTAGGTTATTCCCTAACTAGTATTTGCTATGTAGCTTTAACACAACACTCCTCACCACCAGGATCACCATTGCAGCTTTGACACTTTGAAAGAAGACACGAGTGTTAAATATTCTGAACTCAAGATTAGCCTCATGGCTCCAGAAAGACTTGGAGAAGAGGAGCTTCTGGTGTCGGGATCACATGGAAAAAAGTCTTTTGCTCAGGTTGTCTCTCAAGTCCATATTGTGCTGTTTCAGTTCTTACGCCAGTATCAAGACTGAGGAGAAAGTTTAACTTACACAATGTTAAACATCAAGTGGCTGTCCTATTCTTTCCAGTGACACATATCTTAAGATTATAAACTATTAAGCATATTTGGGCTTCTTTCCAAAATAAATCAGAGGTTTAAAGCTCTCCTCACACATTTATTAAGAATTTCTACCATTTCATAAATCAGTACAAGGCATGTAACAAAAAGCTCTGCTCTTGAAGTTAGCAAAACTAACATGAAATATTGCATTGAAATTCAGTCTTCCTTGCAGAAGGATGTCACTGAGATGAGTCTGCTAGAAACTGGAAAACACAGGAACTTTTTGTTTAGGGACTTTGCCATTTCTCAAGAAGTTTATGGATTAAAATTGCTGTTGATTAAATGAAAAACTATGTTTTGTTAGTGTATCGTAGAGTATTGTTCTGGGAGATCTAAGGCAGCTAGGAGTCCTGCAAATAGTAGTTGTTGTAGAGGTATGCATCTCAGAGAGAACAATGAAAAATCTTATATTTATTTACCCCGGTTACATCTTGCTGTATCTGAAACTCAGTAGGTAAATCAATAGTACTATTCACGGTGTTTCTAACTTGTTCTAAGGTAAAATTATATTAAGTAAAATACAGCCTTGATGTTTAAAAATATCAACCCATAATAGCATTTCCCTTCACTTGCATTGCAAAATTAATTTTCCTAATAAGATACACTGCAACTTGTTCTGTTTTGCTTGTTTCTGTTGTTAAATCAGATTTTTCTGCTTAGTGGCCTATGGCGCTCGGCAAATTTAGCAACAGGCTCATTATGTGCAATCATGTAATTCGTTTCATCATACAGAAGCTACAAATACATTTATGTTACTTTTGCTGCTATCTGAAGCCACTACTTTTTTTTTTTTTTCCTCCCCTAAATACAGATATATTCTTTATCTAACTTGTTCCCAAAGTGTGGTTTGGGAAATATCTGCAGACTGCAGAGAGAGTTTAAGTCAGCTGCAAAGGTCTGAGGTTACCTGAGCCAGGCCTGAGGTTTCAAAGAGCCCTTCAGAGCTGCAGCTCCATAGCATTCACTGAACTGCTTGGCTCGATGGATTAGATACTTCCCTTGCCCTTGCCAATCATATGGCACCATATGATTTAGGCCTGTTTCTGGTTGGTGTGTTGAGTCATGCAAACAAAGTATGAACCACTGCCAAAAATAAACCCAGGGAGTACTTACTTACACTATTAAGAGTCGCCAACAAAACTTTATTGGGTGCAGTGGGCAGTACAAATGATGTAACTCTACTAAATACATGTAGTACAGACACTCGGTCCTTAGTACCAGCTGCTTCACTCTACAGATTTGTTACTATTTGTGCCTTTTTACTATGGAAGTTTAAAATGGGTTATCAAAGCAATGAAGGAACAAGGAATTTTTGCAGTGAAAAGGATCCGAATTCCATGCTTTTCCTCCATGAGATAAGGACTTCTGAATTCTATCACATGTTCATTCAATAGGTTTATATTAACTTGTAGGAACATGTAATGAAGTCCTCTTTCCTGAACTAGTATTAGGAGCCACTTGTACTACTTAAAGTCCTCCTTTTCTTCCTGTCAAACCATCAAGTAAATCGCTTTTTATCATTTTTTATTTAATACAAGTTATGTTATCACTTTACTGCTTTGACTTGTGCATATTCTATTCTGAATGTGACAGGAAACTCCAATGTACTGGAATAGGGGAAATTTTCATTAAGCTGGTGTATTGCTGTGTTGACTTTATCTCATGAATTACAATATCCTGTTGATGAGAAGTGTGCTATTTTATTATCGCTGCTGCAGCAAACCAAAAATGTTTTGAGTTGCCAAGGAAAGGACACAGTGTGTGGTGTATTCTAGCAATAAACATCAGTATTGCAGGATGAAACTTGAAGGAAGTGTTTGTGCACGTAAATTTAAGAATAGATTTAAAGCAGCTTCTAATTCAATAAGCTCCTATATATTTGCACTCAATATTGTAATTCTAACCTAAAGCTTCTTGATCTTCTCGGCGACATCTCTGTGATGAATTCTGCACCATCACTAATGTTAGCTAGAAACCCATGGGTTTCCCTTCGATAGCAGAACTTTCAAAGTGGGTTCAGGTCAAGGATTTTATTGCAGTAGAGAAACTAGCCCAGGAATTTAGTCCTCATGGCTAAAAAAAGTTTTCTCATTTCATATTCTCCCAAGTCTAATATATAAGAAAAAGGGAAAAGATTGTGCACATTGCAATATAGAAAATCTATGGGATAATTATTAAAATGTGGTATATATTCATTTCTAAATAGCACACTTGCTTTTGTACATGAATATAGAATATTATTGGATATTGGTAAATTTAGGTGAAAATATAGTATTCTATGTATGAGAAGAAAGATTAATCAATTATACTTTTGCTTTTATGACTACTGTCAAGGATGACAATAATGATTTTATAAATCATTAGGTGTGAAATATAAAATATGAAATATAATATGGAAATATGAAAATTGTACTATTCTTCTTCTTCTTCTTCTTTTTTTTTTGCAGTGGCCTTAAATTTCCAGACACCTGGAGTACCAATGGAGTTGCAAAATGGAAAGTTCCTAGATAATGGCGGTTGTGGCTATATTCTAAAGCCAGAATTCTTGAGAAATCTCAGTTCAACATTTAACCCACACAAAGTGACAGGAGAAGGTACTCCAGTGGCTCTTTCGATAAGGGTAAGTTTGGATAAATTACTGATTTGTTACATAAAATTTGCATACAAACTGCCTACAGGTAGTTCAGACCTATTAGTTTACCTATTACTGACATCTCATTTTAGCCTTATTCCTGTTTGCTGAAAAGGCTAATTTTGATTTCTGAGCCACTTACTTATAGTACTGGATGAGAGGTATAGCACTCTCACAGAGTATGTACTGCTGCTTCACTGGTTTTCATTTTGTAATTTACTCATTTTTTTTAAAGAAGTATTAGTTCAGAAGTTATAAGAGTTTCTAAAAAAAAACATTATTTTTGCAGTATATGCAAATAAAAATGCAGCTGGTATTGAGTCACAAATGTCACAAAAGGGCATGTGTGAGCTATAGTTGCAGGAACTGAACTATATGAAAACTTTCAGTCTTTGAATGTGCAGTTTTGATGCTATTCAAGTATTAGCAACATATTGTGCTATGATAATACTAATTGATAAAGGCAAATGTGTAAAGATATGACAACAAACTTTATACTTTTTATAAGATAATTATCTTCTTACACATACATAAAATCTATTCATCATCTTAAAATATATTAAAAACTTCAAATCTTGCTTAATTCTTATAAATATTAGAAATAGATGTCACCTAAAAATAATGGTTTAGCAAAACGCTGTTTTTTGATCAAGTAGGTATTTTACAATTTTTCGGTAGTTAGAAAACTACCTTTTCCCAATGAAAAATGCTATGTGTGATCACATAGTATACTGCTTGCGTAATGCTATTTAACTAGCATAACATCAGTGTATAATTGATATTTGATTTCTTTCACAGAAATAAATTAGGGGACTGAAACAGTAGTAATTATAAAATGCTTACACCACATGTGCACCTTATCCAGAACTTTTTCGTTTCCTTACAGTGAGCACACCAATCGCTCAGTAGACATAAACAGGTCATTTCAAGCATCCTTGACTACACATTAGTTATTTTAGCCTTTATTTATATAAGGTTGGGGTAATTAAAAACAAGGAAAAATCCCAGATTTTTTTCTGGGAAGAAAAAAAAAATTCATTTTCCAAGGAAAAATCCCAGGAGAGAGGCAAAATGATTAACTAAGGAAAGGAAATGTTTGAGCTTGGAAGATTCTGGAAAAGAGAAAGGCAGCTTTTGAGGCTGATGACGTGGCTGGGAAGGACAGGCAGGACAGGGCAGGCTCCAGGGCAGCAGTGGCATCCGCCTGGCTGGCGGCCGGACTATAGGGTTGGCAGCAAAAAACAGGAGATGGTGGTGAAAGGCAAAATTCAGGAAGAGGATTTAAAGGAAAAACAATTTCTACTAAAGAAGAGTTGCTAGCTTGTTGAAGGGAGAGATTAGTTTTCAGTTAGAGGCCAAACACATAAAACATCTGGGGGTCAAAAGTCTCTCCTACTGAATCTGAATGAGTAGCTCATTATGGAGAGGATTATAGGTGAATAGAAAATCACTCTTGGACTGATTTTTCAGAATCCAATAGCCCTCTTTTCTGATGTGCCCTTAATTTCCCTCAGTAGGAAGAGAGTATAGCCTCCGAAACACAAATATGCAAGGTAATTTATACGGAAACTTCTGAGCTCAGCATGTTATTTTCTCCTCTCTCTTTCTCTGTTTCACCTTGGCTTCTACAAATGTTTGGCATCCACTTATGGATGTAGGTCAGAGCAGGCTGAAAGCAGCTCGCTCAGCTCCTACCCGGAGCGTGGAGCTGAGCGCGGGCAGGAAGGAAGCAAACAAGCAGGACCGGGAGGCAGCCCCTGGCCCACGTGGCTGCATTTTGGCCATGACATTCAGATGTCAAAGGAAGCCCCTGGTGCTAAGTGGGCAGTCTGTCAGTGCTTGTGGCTTGCAAAGTTTTTCTCATGAGAATAGCAGCTATTTTCCAGGAAAGATAGGCAGCACCAGGGTTTGCTGGGCCACTGGCTTTGAATCTGTCGGGCTACAATTTTCCTTGGAGAAAGGTGTTAAAGGAAAAATCTAAGCACAAGCTGTAATCTGTGGCTTTGACTTTTTAGATATCGACATGGTTGACTAGAATCTGTATCATGAGTTTTAAAATTAAGTTCTGAAATTTGGACCAGAAAACCCACATGTTCTGCCTAAGCCTGAAGACTTACTTAGCTCTCTCCATGCACTCGATACTCTGTTACAGTCTGTAACAGAGATTCCTGCATTTACCTAGGAAAGGATGCTTATCCTAGGTGTACTTATTTCCTAAATAGGTGCACCCCTATTTCCTAGGTGTACCAAAATATAGCTAGAGCACAGACAAAGCCATGACCGTCACAAATCCCTTGTTAGGCCTGCTGCCAGAACACCAGGTCGCCTGAGGTAAAAATTCCAGCTAAATTAAGGAGAAAAACATCAGGGTGCCTACTAAATGCTGATTTTTTATGTTTGACTTTGAAAGAGAAGGAACATGGGTAAGGAACCCGGCTACCTAGGTTGTAAGACAATGTTGATGCCACTCTAGATGTTAATGCTGGTCCACTAGATACGGCCTTAATAGAAATTTGCAAGCTTCTCAGAAAATGAAAATCATTAGTCTGATTCCTTAGACATTTTTATTTTGTATATTAACCCAATGTCATTTTTATGGCTTGTTATCATGCAAAAATGCTTCAATTTAAAATTATTATTTAAAACACAGTGACATCCAGTTAGCTAAGAATCAAATTAAATGGGAAGTAGACTATTCTTAATTTCACTGTGTGTTTATAAGCAATGTATTGTCTATATTTATTATGTATATTTATATGTTTATTGTATATAAAAATAGATTTAGTATGTATTTTTATAACAATTTTTATAGGTGGTACATGCTTCCTGTAGTTTTTTGGCTACTATGTACAGACCATTTTTAGAATTATGTCATTACATTGCAACTCTCATTTTCCAGCTCATCAGTGGTTATCAGTTGCCACGCAGCAATCTATCGAAGAGTAACAAAGCTGACCCTTTAGTGCACATAGAAATTTATGGTGTGCCAGAAGATCAAACAAAAAAACAATCTAGTGTTGTTAAAGGCAACGGTGAGCATCAGTCTTATCCTAGTAACTGAACAAAAGACAATGTTTCATGTGAAATAACCATGTTTTTCCTTCCCCCAAAGCTGTTATGTGGAGGCTGCAATTATTTCTCTGTGGATTTGGGACCTTTTTGCATAGAAGTTGTAGCAGCACTGCATGCTATGTGCCATTTTTGTAGAGCAGCAGGAAGGAAGCACAAACTCTCTTGTGGAGTAGCTCTCTTCTGAAGGAAGAGGAGATGGCATTATTGTTACTCATCAATAAAATAGATAAAGGAGTTTTGTAGTGAAATTTCTGTGACTTTTCCACTTAGCTCCTGTATGAGGTTTCTAGTAAGATCAGCCCCTTAATTGCTTGAGAGACAAAGTGCATGATCTTTACACTTGTCTTCAAGCATCTTCTTACCTTTAGCTTTATCTTTACCTCCTTGATAGCTCAGCCTAAAGGTTGTCTTCAATCTCCCTTCTTCTGGGCCTCTGTCTTCTATTTTTCCTTTCTCCTTTTTGTAGATGGCTCATGTTTTAATTCCTGTTTTAATTTGAAATTCCTATTTCTCTATATATAAATAGTTTTTTTTTAGGACAAAGTGGCCCCTCTTGTTCCAAATCCTCATTTTGTTCCTTGTTTGTTGTTAGTCAAGTAATTTGTAACTGAATTTATTTAGCTTCTATCTCATTTCTAACACTGTAAAAAGAGAAACTTCTGCAAAAACATGAAACTGAATTGATTCTGAATCTGATGTCACCGTCCCATTTTGCTCTCTTCAGAGAGAAGTTACCAAGTTTCTTATGCTTTTGATTTACACTACTGTCTAGCTAATGCATGGAAATCCTTAGAAAGGGCTGACATGCCTAGTGCAAGCATGTCCCGACCTACCTATGCTGTCTTCAGTCTCAGAACTTCTCTTTAACTGCTTTTACTCCATAATCTGTACAACAGATTTGAGCTATACTGCAATTAGTGGGAGCTTTACCATTTATTTTTGTGGGCACAGAAACTTAGGGAAAAAGAAAGCATCCTTTTCTTTTTTCAGGCTAGTGATAGCTGATATTAAGCAATAATTAAAAAAAAAGAAATGCCATTTTGATGTGTGCCTTTTCTCTTTTCATCAGCTTTGAACCCCAGATGGAACGAAACTTTTACATTTACTGTCCAAGTGCCTGAGCTGGCACTGATACGCTTCAATGTGGAAGATCAGGTATCTCTAGCTGGAAATGAATTCCTTGGCCAATACACTTTGCCAGTGCAGAGCCTGAGCAAAGGTAATATCCTTGTGAGTGAGCCACATATAATAGCACACAGTAATCTGCAACAATGTGGGCTTTTATCTTTGCTGTAGTATGGATGGAGTACAGCATTATGCTCATTTCCTGCAAGTAGCTCTGCATTATGTATAACAATAGGTAAAAATTGCACTCTTTGTATTTTTAAGTCATTGTAGTCTCTGAATGCAAATCCACAGTACAGAAATCGAAAGAATATTAATGACCATTAATTATTCCTACTGCAGCATTCCCCCACTCACCTTCCAAGCAGAGAGATCAGACGGTATTTCAGCTTGTTCCTACTAGAAGCAAGAACAGCCATTAGCCAAAAACACTACAACGGCAGGAGTTTGGGATGCTTGCTACACAGTCGGGCCCAAGTAACCACACAAGTCGGAAGTGAGAAAGAACCCCACAAACCCCCCATACTACCTGTCCACAACTTTCCAGAGCACAGAAAGAATTAAAAATAAGCAAAATATTTACATTGTTATACTGGTAGTATTTCTTCTATTGCAGCAGTATAGCTCCTGGATTAATCTCACACATTAACAGGCTGAGCAGCAAAGAGCAGACACAGAAGTCAGTAGGCCAAGGAGAAAGGCTTGTATAAAATGCTTGTTTACTATATTGACTTTGCAAAGCTATTTCTGACAAAACAAGCAGAACCAACTTTCATTAGTGAATGAAGATGTGAAGGCAAAAAGTCAAGGCTGGCAATGGCACTGTGCTTTCTTTTTTTATTAAGCTTAACGGGTTTTTAATGGCTTTTTCCTTCCAGGTTCTGAAAACATAAAGCTGTTTGTAGTTCTTTCTGGAAGCAGAAGAGTTACACAGGAACAAAGACTTTAAGACTTAGCTCTTAAAGCACTTGCCTCTCTCCAACATAAATCTTTACATTGATCACTCTTCATCTTCCTTTTGTTTGTATGTTTTGTGAAAATAACCCTCTCCCTGATATCTGAGATAACTTTAAATAGCAGATATTATGGCTTAAATATGTTTGCAAAACCATCATTTTGGTCTTATTTATTAGTAGATTTTTTCAGTGCATTTCTAGTGTGCCTGTATAGTTTAATTTGGGTCACCAATGATGATTTTACATTTTGGAAATGTAAGAGAATGCAGATCATACACTACAGATTTTGAGTGCAGTGATTTTAAAACATTAAGAAATGAGTGTAGATGCAATAAATATAAACAGTGCCAAGCAAATTGCTCGCCCCCTTAATACACAAAAGAAAATCTAAATGTCATTAAGCTACCCAGAGGCATAAATGAAATGCTGTTAAGAAACAAGTTGACAGCTATTTTCAAAATTCATGGTTACACTTAACATTGAGACCTCTGGATTCCCAGGTTGGAAACCACAATTTTGCCTTAGGTGCCTGTGCTCCAAAAATATTGAGAAGCGAATATATAGTTTCTCTTACAACAGGATTCTCAACAGCCTGTATTTCTGAGAACTGTCTAAGGCAAAATACTAAGGAGGGAGTCGTGACTTAAATCCTGTCCCTCTTCAGGGCTTTGACACCTCATTCTCCACTCTAGGACCAGGATCCACCTCCCTGAGGTTTCCCTGAGGGCAGGCTGCTTAAGCTCATCCTTCCATGCTGAGCAGTGCTTACATTTCTCTCTTGTTTGTTTGTTTTTGGTTTTGACAGGTAGCAGCACAAAGTTTTGCCGTTGCCACCCTCCCCTGCACTCTCCGTGGAAAGGATTCAAATTTATATCTTCACTTTCCTCCCTCTCCCAGCTGCCTCTCCATCACTCAGCTGTAGATTGCCCTGAGGAAGGCTGCTTGCTGCCCACCTCCAGCAGCATTTCATTTTCATGCAATGATTAAGCAGCTACACTGAAAAGGGAGCTGAAAATGAGAATAATTTGCTAGTTGTGAGGCTAAAGACTAGAGAAGGGGGCTGGGTTACAGGCCCCATCTATCTCTATGACTTTATTTTATAAAATCCTTAATTAACAGAACAAGAATTCACACATCCCATGTCCCACATGCATATGTTATCACTGAGTCACTGAATAGTTAATTATTTCATACACATCGGAACAATATTAATAGAAAGGAAGAAGTTTTTTCTTCTTGGTAGTGGCTAGCAATAGAATTAGGGGTAATGGGTACAAATTGAAACACAGGAAGTTCCATCTCCATGTGAGGAAGAACTTTCCTGTGAGGGTGACCGAGCCCTGGCACAGGCTGCCCAGAGAGGTTGTGGAGTCTCCTTCTCTGGAGATCTTCCAAACCCGCTTGGATGCCACCCAGTGCCACATGCTCCAGGTGTCCCTGCTGGAGCAGGGGGGTTGGACTAGATGGTCTCTAGAGGCCCCTTCCAACCTCAACCACTCTGTGATTCTGTGATGACACTTTGTAGAATACCATACAGCTAGAGGTTAGAACACAGTCCTTGGATATGAGGATTAGTCGTGGGACAGGAAATAAATGAAGTCACACATGCCGTGTGAATATTCCCTAGTTGATTCCTGATGCATGTTACCTCCTGCACTCTAACTTGAAAGAAAAGATGGCCGCTACCGGCTGCAATAGGGAATCCAATTTGGCCAGTGTGCTCAGAATAAGCCCACAAGACTAAACCAGTGAGCTGAGGAAAGGCGAAGCAGGCGCGTATTTTCTCACTTTTAATGTCCGTTGTCCAGCAGCTGAACCTTAGGTGCCAGCTGGGCTTTCATGTTGGTCAAAAAAAGAAAAAAAAAAAGATAATCCAAACCCAAATGACACCCCCACAGATTGCATTTAAAGAAGAGTTTTGAAAACATTAGCTATGAACACAGATACTCATAACAGATATTCAAATGACTGCAGCTACATATACAGAGATAAAATACAGAAAATATTAATTAATTTATTTATTTGCCAGTTTTTTATATTGTTTAATATTATGCAATATGGCCATCTTTCTTACAATTTTACAAAGCAATAAAGGTTTTGGGTTGGGGAGGGAATGTGTTTTGCTTTCAAAGAAGTAAGTTAATTTAGGGTGAAATTTAGAAATATGGCTTTCCCAAGCACTTCAGGTCTCCAGATGCATTTAGAGCTTCTGAATCATGCCATCCCTCTGATACTGCGAAACAAGCTTCCATGAAAAAGATCTTTAACAAGAGGTCATGGTGAGAAGACAATCTATCTCAATCTACATGGGTTTTTATGCTTCAGGAGAACAGTGTGTTACTGCTGCAACACTTGATTTTTTTTTTTCTTTTTCGTTTCCCAGGAAAACTGTAGAATGGTTCTTTTCCTAAAAGAACCCTGTTGAGTCACAAATTATTTAATTGGAGGTGCTATGAGAAGAGTGTGTGCAACACAGCTTTCTGGATATTAAAATGTGTGCTTCCCTAATCCTAAAACTGGGATAGAAGTCTTCAGTGTGAAAACCAGGAACACCCTAAAAGGAATAGGAAATTTCTAATGGGAGTTTCTCTGTCCAAAAATGCCAGATTTGAATTACTGTATATGTACAGGAGAAAAACAATATGGTCTTGGGGCTCCCCTTGATTTCAGTTTGAGTGTTACTTGGAGAATCATATACAGTGCTTTATTTGCACAGTAGATTAGGTATGTACTGACGGAGCTAACTCCATCATACGGAGACAGGGCTCCGTCAGCAGCTCTGCACTTGTGGTTAACATACTAACTGAGTACCGTTGTATTTCCAGGTTACCGTAACATTCCTCTGTATTCCAAAGCTGGTGACAGCCTGGATCCCGCATCGCTGTTTGTTAACATCTGGTACTACTAAGGAGGCTCCGCCGTAGCAGTAGGTTCGAAGCACCACCCTGCTCAATAAAGCAGACATCACAAGGCTCGCAACAACCCCGTGGTCTGATTTCCAAGGTGCCCTGTTTGTTCCCAGGGATTTTATTAAGATATTGGGACTTCTCGTGTGAGTAAATGGGACCCTAAAGAAGTAATGGCTCCAGAATTCAGCCCTACTGTAACTTAGGAATGATTCAGAAGGATGGAACTTTTTGAGGAGGTTTTGTTGAATTCAGTTAATAGTTTTATTTGAAGCTAATTGCAAAATTATGATTAATTACTGAATGAGAATAATGGTTTAATATTTATGATACAATATTGAAAAATTATGACCATGTTACAGTGATTTTTTTTAGTTATACTGAGCAAAAGCTTTAATGATTGTACAATCAGTCTTTTCAAAGAAATGGAAGAAAATGGCATGTACAATTTACCCTTTAAATTCATAATAATGACAGCTTTTGATTGGGAGATAACGAATTAATTTCCGTTTTAATTTTGCTACCTTCAAAAAAGAACAGTCTTGAGGGAAATAGCTCCTTAACATGACAGATGCTCTTGGTACTTTTTCTCAGCCTAGTCTTGAGCGTCCTACTGTTAAAGATAGATAAGTAAGTCATGAGGTGATTTGTACGGGGCTCTGTTCCTCATAGCAGCAGGGAGCTTGGGATACACCTTCCTGTCAGCTCAATAAATAGGGAACATAATGGGCAGCTTTGAGGTGGACTAGAAGAAACAGTGTAGAAAATGCAGGGGTAAATTCTGTGATTTAAGGTTTCTCAGGGCAACTTCATGCCTGACATAACTACCTTGTACATAAGACAGAAATTTCCCACCTTCCTTGGAAAACTAAGTATTGTTGAGCTTCCACAGGAGCGTATCCACACAGTTAACTGCAGACGTGCTACTCACACATGCATTTTTTTCAAGAGACTTTTCATTTATTGATTTCTGCAATACCTAGCAGTACTGCTTGTGTTGGCAGACAGTTCTGATAATCCTATATTTTAATGCTATTTTAGTCACATATCCTTCATAAAAAAAAAAAGAAAAAGAAAGCGTGTTGTTCCTAGGTGGAAAATCAGGGCATGCTGTAAACAATGATTAGAAAATGTCACAGGAAAACACTATTAGAAAATTGCATTTAAGTTTTAATACAGAAACCAAGACAGGAGACTACGAATAATCTGAAATCAATATCAAACTGTAAGGTCAGGTAATCTGATAACATTGTAAGATGAGCACAAGGTTTTCTGTGCTTGAAGTGGCAAATCAGTTTGTTTACCCTGGAATGACCATAATCTAAAATGTTAGACTTGTTGATCTCTGTACTGACTATAGCTGAATGCTAGTCAGTATCTTTTACATGGGACAAATATTTTGTAGCATTTTTTTTAGCTCTGAAAATCCTAACAATACTAGGCCAGAAGGGTTTCCCCAACCTCCTTTTACTGAGGAGGTATTTAATCTCTGCAAGCAATATCTGTTCTGGGAGCCAAACTAACTAAGTGACATAGGCAATTGGTTTGGCCTCCAAATAAACTCCAGTTTATTTGGATTCCTGAACTACACTCCCAGTGCCACTTGAGGAACTTCATACAGCATTACCCTCCAACATCTGATTTGTGAGTGTCCTTAGGAAGAAGGCAGCAGTTATCTTTGCCTCAGGCATTATTATCCCTCTGTTCACTGCTTTTCCACCTGGCAGGCCAAATGTCAGACCTACTCGGTATATGGTAGCTTAAGGTTTTGCAGCAGGTCAGATCTCAAGTGAACATGGCTCCTGTGCACTAAAAATGTGCGCTTGATTCTAGACAGCTCAACTGTGTGTATGGCACTAACGGACAGTTCATTCACATATATAAAAATGCTCTGAAGAACAGAGCCCATGATTAGTCCCAGTGAACTCAAAGATACCACTCGTGTTCCCTGTTTAAGTAACATGTGTGTTTATCTACACCTTTGTAACCCTCCATGGATATACGGACGGGTTTCCCCAAGCACGTGTCTATGCAATGAAGTAGGATTAGTGAACAAAGATTCCCTATAGTGTGATCTCAAATAAATGCTATGCTGAAACTTTACATTCAACGTGGTTTATTTATTCATCAGTATTAACCTCCCCCTCCCCTTTTTTTCCCCCCAAAATGAACATTTGTATCTGCTTCTTGCATGTCAGAATAAAAGAAATGATGAAGTATTTTACTGTTAAATGAAAATCCTGGATTGAAAGTTGTATTAACAGTCAAAAGTAAACCAACACATACTGCACAAAATGTTTAAAGTGCAAGTTTTCCCTTTCAAGTTCCTTTAAGAAAATATTGATTGTGTAACATTTAATATGAAATACGTTAGAACTGTTTGAAATGTATTGGCACCTGGGGAATCATGCTATGGACTCTGGAAAATCCAGAATATGCAGCAAGTCATAGTGACCTCTGCTAAGTTACACCATCTCCAGCAGTGCTTTGAAACAGAGTCAGTGGAGAGATTGGCACTAACTCAAACAGGTTTAGGATTAGGCTGTGATACACAGCTTGATCTATATAGAATACCAATATTTTTACAGTAGTGTTTAATAAAAAATAAAAAAACAAAAATACTTCATTATTGTCATAAAAATGTCCTGCATGCTGCTGCAAATTCTCAGCATGTGATTTTTTTTTACCCACACTAACAGAAACATGTTGCAAGATGATGGAAGAAATTTTAAGAAAATTGCCTTACGATTAGAAATATTAAGACATGATCAGTGGAAGACTGCAAATTCTCAAGGGCAACAGAGACAAAATGTACCATGGGAAATGGGAGAAAGAAACATTAGTGGATAAATAACTGAATTATCTTAGACAACATTTAAATTATACTGTTTCCCAGTGGGTACCACTTTTCTTCATTTAGCTGGACACTGCTCAGCTGGATGTTAACGGCTCCCACAAAAGCTCCTTTGCTTTTCACAACAAGCTTCAGGACACGTCCTTTGAGCTCTCTGACTGTGTCATATACAACCTGCAATTATACACAGAGAAACACAAAAAGCCTTTGCATATGCGAATCTATTTGATGGGTAAAACACTCTCATATATCATTCAGGATATGTATTACAACTTTCCAGTAACTGCTTTAAACTGTCCTCCAGAACTGTAAACCATTACCTGTGAGCCAAATTAGTGCATTTACCTTAGAAATATGTTTGACTTCATGTAGTTTAAACAGAAAAGCTTCTGCCTGTTTAGGCTGATTACTGAGTGCTTGTAAATAAATTCAAAACCCATATTTGCAAAGCTTGTGGAAAAAAAAAAAAGATTTTGAACTCAAATGTGAAGAAATTCCAGATCCTTCATGAAGTCCACCAGGATACTGTTGATTTTAGGAGGGAGACATTCAGATGGAGGATACATATCATGGAGAGAACTATGAAACTGCAAGATAGGTAATTCTAGAGGAGTATAGATTATTATAATGTTGAAATACCTTTCCATAGCAGATACTTCCATATATTGTATTGCTCTTCTCTGAAGATTAAACAAGCAAGAACACTGTTTTAATGCCAAGTACACAATTTTTTTTGCAGATCTTTATTTTGTATTTGGGACATCCTGCTTAGTAGTGCTCAAGGGACTGATACATCTCATAAAGGCACACCAGTGCAAAGAAAGTCAAAATACTGTTCCTCAGTACCCTACTTGCCTCTGATTAAATCTTGCACTACTCACTAAAATTAAAAAAGCCAAAGCAAAAATGAGTCTTCTTTTCACCAAGACTCTCATGAGACTTCATAATTGGTCTAGATCAAAAACAACCCCCACAAAAAGTTAGAGAATATTTTTTTTCTTTGAAAATTGTGCGCATAAATGGTACCATTTCAATGCAAATATCCCAACGTGTGATTCTGAACTCATCTTGCTAACTGCATCCAAATGTGTCCACTGTAAAAATACTTCCAAACTTTAATGGAAACATCAAATAGCAAACACGATACGTATTTCAGGCCACTCGGTACAAGTTGTAAATGTGGAGAATCTTCAAGACTGAGCCCAATTTGAGACTGCGGAACTGACAGAATTAAGATGTTTCTGTTACTCACAAATTGCTGTTAATTCTGCTCAAATTAAAGGAGACACCTTGCTTAACATCTCTTTAGAAAACTACAAAGACCTATGGTTTAAAAAATATCCTTGAAATTACCTTGATACTATGAAAGCACACTGGGATTAATTAGGAAGTGTGAATGTCATATTTCTGAATTAAAATAAAAAAATCTGGAGGGATAGCCTAGCCAGAAGGGGCTGCATTCAGCATTGATACCTGTGTTTCAATCTCCACATTAATCAAAAGCTTCTGAGTGTTCTGCGTACTGGTTGATAAAATGTGGAAGAACACTACTAGCTACTTTTAGGTCTCAAAGGAAAGCTTTGTTAGGAGAAATACATTTCATCTGAAATCTATATGGATGGAAATGTTTTTCCTAATGTAGCTGCATTGGAGGATATGTTTTTCCTAATGTAGCTGCATTGGAAAAGTACTTAAGTTTTATAAGGCTCAGCCCCAGCAATGCTCCTTGCTTGGGGTGGCTCTGAAGTTCACAGATGGACCTGGCAGACATGAAGTTGTTGGTTCTCCCACACAGCACGAACGGGCGAAGGGGCCAGCGCTGGGATTGCTGGAGCACTGTGTCCCAGGCACGGCGTCCCCATGGCCCCTTCTGCCATGGAAGTCCCAACTGTGCTCTGCAAGTGCTATGAAATCTCCAGCCTGGTGGATCGCGGTAGCAGCGCGCTGGGGAGATGAGCAGCTCCCAGTCACGGGACACCAAGAGGCTCCACACTTTGATCGGTCACACACTTTGCAGTCCAGGGTGGGTGCTGCTTTCGGCTGATCCTAACACGCTGTTTCTAAAGTGGTATTGCAAATCCAGCCAAAACACCCTATCTATCACCAGGATGCCGACACAGAAAGAAGACTGAGTTCAGATAGCTACATGAATAGAACAAATACTGCCTGCCAAAATTTCTGTACCAGGCCAGATAAATCCTGAAATTGTTGTTTAGGAGTAATAGTTGCCTCCCATTTATCCAGCGAGTTTAAAGGGAGGTGAAACGCACGGGGCCAAATGGGAATGAGAGGAAGAGCTAGGCCTGCAGTTCAGGTGTTCCTGGCACCAGAAAGCAGCAGCACCGTTGACCCACAGGAATTTAATGACATTTTAATCACGAATGAGGGACAGTTGCTTCGCCTTATGTAGCCATGGCACGGCTCCTAGGCTTGCTGTTAAACTGCCCAGATCAGCCCTGACGCTCGGGGCCGCAGGGAGCCGCTCCGGCTCTCGCCACAGCTCCCTCCTGGCCCTCGCTCCGGCTTCCCGGGGCTCCGGCAGTTGGTGCCTGCGGCCCCACTCCTCCAAGGCAGCTGCCAAGGCCGTAACAGGCCCCATGGCCCTGGGGCATTTGCCCACAGTTGTCCCCCGCACTGGGGTAGGACGGATCCAATTCCCTCTCCCCCTGGCTTCTCCGGGGAAATGGTCTCTGAGCCTTGAGAGCCGCTCCTGCTGCGGGTTGCTCCATCCATGCAGGTGCTCAGGGACTGACCAAGGACAAGGCCTTGCAGCGTGCCTCATGGCCACGCGTTATGACCAAAGTTGCTGCTGCTTGTTCACATTTCTAAAGGTGAGAGTTTAAACTAAAATCACTCAGAGTTGTCTTCTGGTTTTTAATTTTAAATCACTCCGAATCGTCTTCTGGTTTTTAATTTTTCACAGTTTACTAATCTAGCCTGAGACTTCCTGAGCAGTTCTTATTTATTCCTTTCCATCTTCCACATGCAAATATGCTATTATTTTCCTCCTCTTCTTCTCAGTTGCCACTTTTTAATGCAATGTTATATCAAAAAGAATGCAACAAACTCCAAAATTCAAATACAGAAACAAGAGAAAAGAAAAAAGCAGTGCTTGTTAAAAGCAACTCTAAAATGTTCAGTATAGTTCATTCTACTGTCAGCCCTCCTGGACCCTCTCATCGTTACTCTCATACACACGAGCTAAAAAACAAAAATAAAAGCACTTTTGCAAGGTTGATAATTTGCTGTAGGCAGTTATAAGCAATAAAAGCACAAAACTAAAGCGAAAAACACCCAAGAGAGGCACATTTCAGAATTTTCTCAGTCTTGAACACAGAGGGAAATTAATATACAGCTTCCTTCAAGCCATTTGGCTTTAATAAAAACTTATGAACTCATAAGGAAAGGCTAGTACATTTCTGTACATAGCATTTTGGACAGTAAGTAACTTAAAAGACAGCTGACGTATTTTTAGATGTTTTCCCTGGGGCTTCTTCTGCCTCAGTCTACCAATCTTGGTCAGAAAATGCCTACAGAATGGTCTCACATATGGAAGAACAGAGCTGCTAATAGCGCAAGCATCAGGTCTGAAATGTCTGAGTTCAGCGGAACCATATGTCCCTGCTGTGATTAGCGTTCCCCGTAAAAACAGACTGAGCATCTGTGAATTAGGCTGTGAGTTTTGAGTAAAAGATACCGAAGATTTTGTGGAATTTCTCTTAACAGCAGAAGGATGCTCCTATTTCCTTCCCCACAACTGAATCCCTGTCCACTGAGTATGTCTGCCTCAAGACAGGATTTCGGAGTTTGTTGCACTCAGAATAGTATAAAAATGATCACAACGAAAACTGCCTTCTAGCATTGCTACGTGGTCCTTATCCGTGGTCCATTTTGGATCTGTTACAATTAATGACATTAGATAAACATATGATATTTCATGTGTTTGAATATCCTTCAGATGTTCCAGAATAATTTTTTGGGGGGGCCCATTGAACTAATCTTATTCTGCTAGTCTCTGATTACTAAAAAAAAAAAGGAAATAACATCAGAGCTCTTTGCTTTTAGTTCGCTTTTACTCCATTGCAGCATCACAGGGAGTGAAATCTGTCTCAGCTGCTAGCAACGATACTCCTTGAGGAGCCTACTTACAGCTGCACTGGAAGCTAGCGAGGTAAGTAGGTAACTTTTGTAATCAACTGGATGTGGGAAAAGAAGAAGCGCTATTAAAACCCCAGGATTGGGAAATTCGGAGATAAGAGCTCTCAGAGCCAGCTCACTAACCTAACCTTCAGCATACCTTATCTACCAAACAGGGTGGAGTGCTAATATTTTCCATGCCTGCTCTTTTGAAGCTTGCTCAAAGTGCTTTTGGAAATTGCTTTGAGATCCTTGGGAGGTTTTTCTATATGTAGTAATTCTCATCTCCAGTCCCACCTACTGCTTGAATCTTGTCTCTCCGTACCAAAGAATACAGTCTTTGCCTCTTCCCATTTTGTAGTAAATGTCTCTCTGTACAAATGTTTATTTTTACCCCAGAGATGGCAGCACTTCAGTGGTGAGTGAAATAATTATATAGGCTGTGAACTGCTAACATTTTGACACAAAAAGAGCTGGGTTATTTATTACATGTTATTATTTAGGACACTGAAAACCAATTTGGTTTTCTATTTTTGTATGTGCATGTGAATAAGAGGATCCTTTCACTTAGTACTTCTTATGTTATTATAAAAAATTGAATTAAAAAGTATCTACATTTTGATGTTTGGGCTCAGCTGTCTAACGTGTAACTATAATTACGGTATAAGACTGAAGAGTGTGAATAATCTAACCTCTTTGCTAAAGAGAAACATAAAGAGACTCTCAATTCAAAGAAAGAAGCAAAGCTGTACATATTTACGCTCCACCTTATGAGATGTTCTGTTCGATGGTACTCACTCTAACAGCTCTAAACACTGTATTTCATTGCAAGAGTGGACAAGGAAAATCAAATAAGAAATGACGGAGGAAAGTGGACAGTACTCACAATTTCATTGTAAGTAGGGTCAGTGCTTTTTGGAACTGCTCTTGTTTTCCTGCGAGTGACCTCATCAGGATCTGGTAAAAGATAAAATTCAGCATGTGCGCTTGGGGCAGAGCCATCTGGGAGGCGCTGGAAAATAAAAGGGTTATAAATATGAATGTCTATGTTCTAGCAAACAAAACAAATAAAGAGGTACCAAATGAAATCTAGACTTTAAGTAGACACAGAAATGTATTACATTCCCAGTACTCTCTTGGCTAAATTGGAGTGGTAATGTAGTAAACAACAGGAATTCTTAGACTTCAGCTTCATATTGAATCAGAAAAAATAAGCGGAATAATAAAAGTGCCTATCTTTAATACTTTATGTGTTGCAGTGGAAATCCCTTAAGCATCAATCTGCTTTAACTCGATATAAACTGATACAAAGCCTAGGCCTGCCATTTTCCAGAGCAGTGCTGAGAAACTGGACTCGGGCCAAGCAGCTCCTGCTGAGTTAACCCCTAAGTGGAAGTGCTGATGCTGGGGAGATCTGGTTGTTTCCAAGGGTGTTTCATGAAGGATTTTTCTCCCGGAGACCCGGGAGTGTTTCCCGCAGCAGTATCAGCAGGGATCTTCTAATAACAGAGTGTCCCATCGCACGGCTCTCTTTACCACTCCAGTTAAGATTACTTGTGATATCCCTGATATTCCAGTTTACGGTAGTCATTCCTAATCACAGCCAGTCTATTAACATGGCTCAATCATAAACTAATGCTGCCAGTGTGCAGTTTTTGGGATAACTTCTGAATAGGTGCAAGCTTATTGCTAAAGCAACCTTACAGTTACTCAGAAAACCCACTGGTAGCATGTGAGGCTTCAAAAGAAAATACAAGAAATATAACCATGAATAACAGGTATCCTCTGAGCATGTGTCAGCTGGTGCTTAGCTCACAGTGAAGCAGAAGCTTCTGTGCTGGTAACACAGGTGCAATCAGAAAGCAAAACATGGCACATAAAAGCACGTGTGTTTATCAAAATGTCAGCAATTTTAACAGTATTATCAGCATTTTAGGCAGCAAGTTTCTCTGCCAGTAAGCCAGCGACAGAATGCAAATGAAAATGCAGTCAAAAGAGAAAAAAAGGAGAGATTTTAAAATAGTTTGAGTAGATGAACGTAGATCATTATACAGGCAGTTGCTTTTATGCTTGCCACTGTATTTTCACCTGAACAAAGTCATTTCTCAGGTTTTGATTATTCACAGTACATAACTGGAAATAGGGACTTTCTACTGGCAGGATCAACAACATATCTTTGAGAAAGGAGAAACAACTGGTGTCCTAGCAATGAATAACTCTGCTACTGGGAAGAAAAACAGCAGTTGTATGTGTGAGCAACCAGTTATTGCATATCAAATCTCTCCTCGCTGATATCTGAAATGATCCTTCAAGGCAGATGATGTAGTCAACTGCATAGCTCAATATTGCTGTGGCTTATCCTTTACATCATTAAAGGACATACTCCTTAAATCACTGTATATTGTCACTCTGTGTGAACAATTAATTTTGCTATAGCCAAGCTCCCCCAAAGTATTTTTTATTTAAAATACATACAGGATTTAAATAAGCAGGATTGACCTACCAAAACAGGAATACCATTCAATGTCAACAAAACTACCGGGTATTTCCCTAGCCAGAGTACTATATATTGTTAACATAGTATTTATGATTTATACTATCTATTTAAATGCTCATCTCTATTGATCTACAATGATATTAAAACACCAATCAAGGAATACAAATAACAATAAACTGAACAACCTCTTGAAAATCAGGAACAAAAAGGAGATATAACATAAAGTATTAGTTGAAGCTCCCAGGATCCTCTCTGCAATCAGGCTCTTTTCCTCTCAAGGAAGGGTGTTGCTGTACCATGAAGGTCAGCAGATTTGGGTTCTTTCAGAGACAAAGGGGAGCATTCTTTAGAAAAGAAGGGCAGAGAGGAGGTGGGTCATGACAAAGGCCATTGTTCGTGTTCAGCAGAAGCTCAGCACAAGAATCTCCACCATCTGCACATCCCCCTGCATCGCACAGCACTGCAAAACAGGGAGAGTCCCGTACAATTTAAGGCTTTATCCCAGCAGTCTGCACCTGGAACAGGCAGCCTCTGTCAGCTGCAGTGCGAGGAAGCCAAGCTGATGGCAGTGTGATTGCTCAACAGGACCTGGGTATCTGAAGAGGAGTGCTATGAATTGGGGGGAAAACACCCCCTAAAAATAAAAAAAAACAAAAGCCAGATAAAATCTTTGCTGCACCTTTGAGTTGCTCCTTGTGTCCTAGTCACGATTCCAGCATATTATCCAGCCTTCAGCCAACAAATCTTCCTGCACCAGCCAGCTCCTCCCTGATTTTAAGGAAGGCACACTGCTGTGGGCATATGAAATGTGGAGAGCAACCTCAGTCCTTGCCGTCCCTTTGAATGCAGCTAGCTACATGTTCAAAGAGGTGAGTGGGAGGAAAGGGTCACGAAAGAATAGCAGAAAAGAGAATATTTTAGCAATTCACAGAAGAAAACTCAGGGCAGAGCAGTTGCTCTGGGATCTTTCAGAACTAAAAACAAAGCCACTTTTCATGAATAGTCGCAATCAGCAGAACAACTGTTAGTCAGTTTAAAGGGCAGCCACCTGAATTCAAACTAGAGATCTTAGCTCTGGCTGTCAGGGGATTTTTTTCTACTTTAAGGTAATATATTTCTGCTTCAGCTAGCTTCCCTTGACGAGAGACACTGGCCAGGCGAACTCGAAATTTCTACAAGTCTCCCAAGCCTCCATCTGCAATGACTCTGTTATGCCATCAAGGGATTAAAGAGCTTCAGCAAGTACTTGCTAAGGACTCTGCAAGCCAGGTCACACCTTTGTTTCCTTAACTGTCCTCTGTAACTGGTAACATGACCCAAAACATCTATAAAAAATACCCAGCTTTTAAAAAGGTTCTCACCTATCACAAATCCATCATTCAAAACTCTAGAGGAAGAGCATATACAAATCAGCTGGAGCTTTGGGTAGGCCAAGGAATACTGGACAACAGTGGAGCATCGGATAATAATATGACTGGCAGCTACACTAGTTCTAAGCTTCTTTACTTGGTGGGACTAGTCCAGCTCATTTTCTGTAGATGCCCTTTTGAAAGTCCTTCAGACATGTCACATCTGCCTATGACAAGAGTTGCAATTGCCATGGAAGGAGCTGTACTTGGTCAGATCCTCTGTACCAACATAACAGGAAAAAGAGAATTCTGGGGGAAAGCTAGTCCTTTGTCAAGGTTTTAACATGTGATTTGAACAGCTGTTTAAATGAAGAAGAATGGAGAAAACATCAGGTTATTTTTTTATTCCTAAATATGAAATCTTCGGTTGTATTCCACAATGTCACATTTACCAAGCAAAAACACTGAATATTCTTTCACCCTTAACTCAGTGAGCATTGGCAGATTTACATTATATATTAAATAAATACGAAGAATATCTGACCTAACTGCCAGTTTCATTTGCTGCAAAGAATATTTTTTTTCTGATGGGTTCATTATTTTAACATTTCTAGACTTACACAGAGTAAGATTTCCAGGAGCCTTAAGAGTCAGTTCTGAAATCCAACATGAAAATCTTCTGTTATTAATGGATCAAAAATCACTGATATCTTTCCATAGCCTAGGCCAACATGAAAACCAGAAGGTCCTTTGGGAATGCCATTTTTCACATTAACCATTCTACAAAACTGTTACAGCTTGAATGTGTTTGTGGTTAAGCAAGCATTGAATTTTGTTTATATTTAAATCTGCAGTCACTTCACTAAGCCCAAAGGAGTAGACTAAGTCTCCTGTAAAGAAAACAGATTACTTTTGAAAATGTTTAAAAGAAGTTACTCCTAATTTAAATGCATGTTCTAGAGTGCAGTTTTACCAAAAGCCTTCGTTCTTCTGTTGTGTACACTTGAAAATGAATTCAAGCTGTAAAAAATGCATAGGCCTGCAAAAATATAATACCAAGTTGCCAACAGAAATACCATTGCTTTCCTATGCACAAACCCCTCAGTGATTTTGATCTGGAGATAAAAAAAAAAAAAAGAAGAAAGTAGAATTATTTTGGAAGCTGACACTGTGTGCTTTTTTCAAATCCAAACAAGTGACTACCATATGATTTTCTTGGAGAATTACCTGCCTACCTGACTATGACAATGGCTGATGTTTTGAAGGAGCTGAGTTACGATTGTCTATACAGATACTTTTTAAAAGACAGTTTCTTTCTGAAATGTTATTTACCTCTAAAGCAATATGAGTGCTGAATATATTTGAGAGAGAGGGAAAAAGAGAGAGAGAGAGAAAGCAAATAATACTTTGGGACTTACTTCCCTCCACACCTGTAATTCAATACTGAAAAACTAATCCAGAGATATATCTGTTATGGCTATGTTCCATTATTCATTCCAAATTTGTTCTCCAAAACAAAAAGAGTATTGATATTTACTTACAGAAAAGCATGCAGAACGATAATGACTGGTGTAATTCAATTTTAAATATATCAACTATAGTGGGGAAATAATGGATGAAATTCAATTAATTCTTCTACAAGAACTACATTATCCTAATGACTTTTCTCCCTTGATCTTTACTAACTATCCAAAACTCTCCTTAAGGATGGATTCATTGTTAACATTAAAAAAGGCGTAACTGCTTCTTCAGAATTTGCCATATTTTAAACTATGCCGTTTAGCATAAGCATGAGCTCAGATGAGTTCTAAGGGCAATTTTTTGATGGCAAATGGACACTTCAGGGATAATTTATGGAAACACTTGTTTAAACTCATTTCTTCCCAAATGCCAGAAAAGTTTCTTTTTAGGTGACTCATCGTTCAGAGTCAAGTTCATCTTGGTCTTAGACATGCAAATATTTTCCCACCTTTTGTCCTGGTGGAAAACAGTGGTGGCTCCTGAACACTGGATAGGTCCAGCTGCTGTTCTCTTTCTCCCCATTTTTCATTTTCTGTCATCTTGACAGAAAAAAAAAATGATCAAAGGTGACTTGCATTTACTAATGCCACCTTTGCTCCTCCGCAAACGACTTGCTTTCTTCCTTCAAAATTAATTTATTGGACATTTTAAAACCTCCATTACTCTCTTCCCCTTCTTCAAGGAAAAATTCTTCAGGCTTTAGGCAGGCTCCCATTTCAGCTACTCCCCCAAAAGGGAGAAAAACCCACAACCTTCAGATTGTCCAGTAGTTCTATCACTAAGTTTTCGCATCCTTCACCTCATCTTGTTTTTTCTCTCTTACATACACTTCCATGAGAATTTATGTTTTACACAGTGACAACAGAGCTACAAAATATTCCATAACTGTTATTGTTAAGATGTCCTAACAGATTTAGGAAATCTATTATTATATTAAAAGGTTAGAAAAGAATCACAACTTGAAAGCAAAATATTTGTATACCAAATATAGACACGACACAAATTTGAGTATTATCCAATAAAGGATGACTAGAAAAAAATATCCACCAAAGACATCAGTCTTGCACCCTCGTGATCTGTATAAAATAGTAGCTCCACCTGACTAAATTGAGGCTCGTAAGAAAGGTGAAGGAGCCGCCAGTTTGGGTGCATATGTAATTCACTTTCTCTGAGTGGCATAGTCTAGTCCGTACAAACTGCAGCAGGAAAGGGCTAAAGCCTGTCTTTGTAAGCAGCAGTTTAATTAACAAATATAGCCCCTGCCTTAGCAAAGATAACAGGCTCTGGGCTAATTTGAAGTTTAGAGATTTGAGAAAATAATCAGCAGTAAAACAATAACGTTGCCAAGCAGGAGGTCCCTTCAAGGAACAGGCTAATAAGATACATTAGCCTTGACATTGCTGTGTGAATGAGAGGTTGCTCTCTTAATTCACAAATCGTAATATAGGCCTGAAGAGCCTTCCTTCTTTTTCCTCTGGGATCTGCACATCCCAAAGCAGCGAACCCCTCTACTCGACTCTGCCGCTAAGCTCTTTATTTTCCTGCCACAAAGTATTTTCAAATTACTTGAAAGAAAAATGCAAAAGAAAATCATCTTTGCAGTAATTAAATAATAATTACAGGAAGATAATCCACTATATTGTGATGGTGCTCTCTGTGCTGCATGCTAATGACAAGACAAAAAAAAAAAAAAGTAATTGGCCAAAAGTGATTGCTCATGAGGTATTTTTTTTGTAGATAACTCTTCTTTTTTCACCTAAAATTTGAAAATATTTAGCTTCTGCTCTCCAAGAGAACATTTTTTTCTTATCATATTTTTGGATCCCATATTTCTTTCTCTTGTCTCTGCTAGTAAGTTCATTGCTATTTTCTTCTCATGCAGGTAGGCAGATAAACAGAGAAGATGTGCTGTGGCCGAGGTCACTGGTGGAGTAACAGCAACACAGAGAAATGAAGATGATCCCCTCTTAATGCAGAGAAATAAAAAGAGATGTTGTTTCAGAACAAGGTACGTGTTGTTTGAGGCAAGTTCTGGGAGGTATTTTCTGCTCTCAGAAAACTGGTAATGTTGGTGGTGGCAGTGAAGCAAGACTCCAGATGGCTGTGTCATTTCCTGTGATAAAAACGCAAGGTGCTCTGTCCCTGCTATTGCTTTGACTCCCTGGATAGAGCTCGTGCACTCTGGGCAGTCCAGCACCTTCCACATCCTCGTCCATCCGTCCCTTCCCCGTGCAGGTTGTGAGAGCCCTGAACGGGCAAACTGTGCCTAAGGTAGATGCTGTTTATTCAAGAGAAACAGCACTTTTGTTACTGTGGTTTATTCCAGGCTTCTCTCCTCCAAATGAAATAAGGTATTTTGGCTCAAAGGTGCAGGTTTTCTGCTTCAGCTTATTTTGTAGGGGAATGGACTGGTGCAATCTTGCTGTTTCTTTTTGAAAGGCCGTATGCTGCACCCCTAATGGGGAGAGCTGGGCCAGCAACGACAGTGCCTCGCGCTGTCCCGAATCACAAAATCCCTAAGAGATGGATGCTGGAAATTGCCCTGCGCTGCCCAAAACTTTCTGGCTGTCGAATGGGAAAAAACAAACAAACAAAAAACCAAAAAAACAATCATTGAGAGAGAAGGACAGCAAAGGCCTTGCTATAAAGACCTAGCTCTGGGCAAAAATGTCAACGTGTTGACATACCTCTGTGTATATGCGAGCTAGGCACACAGATTCCCACTGAAGTCTAAGCAGACCTCTTTAATTAAGGATAGATGGGACCTGGTCTTAAATACAGGTGCATCATGCTTTTTGAGAGACCAAAAAGTGTGTGTATGGAGACAGAAATATGATATAGGCCTCATGGGAGACAGGCACCCGAGTGTAGTAATTGAAAACCAAATAAGAAACTTCTAAATTAACCCATACCTGGCAAATGAATCTCAACATATCATGTGAATACGTATCTTAATTTCAAACTGGATCTGACTCCAGCTAGGCCGAGGTATATACAGCAGCACATACAGTGCGATCTTTTAAGGCATATAACAGTGCTAAATATTTAACAAACACATTCTCCTTGTGAAGAGAAAGAGACAACCTTGGAAACAGACTTGATTCCAAAAGATTCGGGGCTCCCTAGGAAATGTGTAAAATGCTTCTCATCTGCTTCAGTCATGACTCTATGATTTGAGAGGAAAGCCCATCAGACTCTGTTCATTTTAGTTACTCCAGTCCTGGCATTGCTCTGTGATACCCAGATGGTTACAAGGGTTTCCTTCCAAGCCTTTATTTCTATAAAGCTCTGAAACCAGAACTGAACATTTTCAGAAAGATCAAGAGGAAAAGTAATAAAGAGTGAATGCCCACGTTGAAAGGAATGATTTCTTGTCTCAACGATTAGAAAAGAGCTGGGTATTAGGACAGATCTAAGTAAAATGGGGAAGAGTCTGTATAACAACACAACTGTAATCTGTCAGGTAGAAGAAGCTCATATCTTTTACTGGCAACAGCAGATGGGGAGGACTGGTACTTAGCTCCAACGAGTAACAATACAGCCTTGTGTGCCTTGACTGCTCTTTCTGAACCAGCAAAAATGCTGTCTTTTGGTCACATATTTATCCTCTTCTCTCCTTGCCTAGGCATAAATAGTAAGTGAATGCAAAAAAAATGCATGTCTTCGCTCTGTCTTCGCTTTATGGCATTTGTCTTCTCATTATCTTAATCAATCACTCAAAAAGGTTTTTATGTGCCTGGTCTAGACTACTTTTAATGCCTCAAACTCTACAGAGCTTTCTCCACTTTCCTATAGGGGACTATTCCACAGCTTGCAACCTCCTTCTGTAAGCAAGCTTTTCATTATATGTTGCATGCAGTTTTTGCTCCTTAATTACATCTCATTATTTCTAGTTATGCTCTCATTTAATGTCCTAAATAACTCCTCTTGAACCTTGCTGTCTTCTTCCTTAAATATTTGCACAGTCAACTTGTGCCCTTGTTAGTCAGTTCTTAACTAATTTAAATTATAGTAACAATAAATCACTCCTCAAGAATCAATCAGTCCCAAGTAACCCCACTGAGAACTGTTCTTTGAACTTGTATCCTAGATTTTAAGTATCTTCCTGAGACAAATATACTCTCCTCAAAGCCTGACAAAGATGAACTACTTCCTTTTTGCACTGTGACATCGGGATCTGGCCTTTCTCACTGCCCTCTCTCATAACAATCTCACGTCTCACCATTTGTTTGTTTGCCTTTTGTTTTTCCTGACATTACTACACGATAGTAGTAGATCTATACTATCGATAGATCTATACTATATGTGTAGATCTGTATCTCCCTAAGGTAATAGATTTCATTTGCCCAGGCTGCCTGTAGGGTTCTGCAAATCACTTTTATTTTCTTGGTCTTGTACAGTCTTCACTATCATTTTTAAGATTCTCCTCATTTGTCACCAATAGCAAGTTTAATTTTTGTTCACCTTTATCTCCCAGATCACTCTCATTATTAAACAGAACTAGCTGATTTCTTTCTGCACCACAAATCAGCTACTTCTTATTTAAAAATCAGCAGTTGGAATTTAGAGTTGAGGCAGTACTGTGACTGTGATAGATTAAAGGGTTTAACACAGAATAATAACACAACTGCTGGTACAATGTATTTGTCAAACATCTTTAATGACAAATTTGTTGGAATCCAACAGTAATCCCTATGCCACAAGAGCAGACATCTTCTCTTCCCAATTTAAACTACTGCTGAGTAATAGTACCTTTTGTTTATGGGTGTTCAGCTAATTTTAAGCTTCAAAGAGAAAATGCCTGTTGAAGCTAATTTACGTTCATTTTTAAAGTAAAAGCATTTTCTAACCACAAATGTGAAATTCAATCCCATCTCCTTATACACTGAAGTTAGCTCAAGAGCTTTAGTTTTGTTTTATTTTCCAGTAGGAGCCTAGAGAGAACATAATCTGCATGTCTTACCTTCCTCCATCAGACAAACCACCTATTTAATTCTGCCACCGAAACTTATCTATCTGAATAATTTTTGTTCAGCTCAAAGTGTTTCCTTCCCAATTGCTTTCCTCCTGTGGGCAATTCGCCTGGCTTCACCTGCTTAGGGGTCTTCTTCCCCATCCCTCCTGGCTAACCCAAATGCTGCAGAGATAATACGAAAGATATGAGAGAGGAATATGAGAGAGGGCTTAGAAATGCATCCATCCCCTTGGCTGGGGAAAAGCTTGGCTTTCACCTTTCTTCTCAAGGCCCTTCATCTATCACATTTCACAAATGTTTTGGGAAGCAATTTGTACTCGGATGGTGTAGGACACAAAGTGGAAAAGAGGCTGGATGTCTGTGTGAGCCTAAAGCTGATTACTAATTTGTCACCCACATATCAGCTATGCTGGTATCATTAATCATCAAGAGCTGTTCATGACAGCCTCAGAGCTTTTATAAAAGGAAGGCTGGATGTGGTTTTGGAAAGTACCGTAGGAGTTTATTTTTCCTCCAGCATATTTTCCCCTTGTAAAATTGGTTCCGAATTCATCACCCACACAGGCTTTCCTGAATTTTAGCGACACTTATTGGCATGAGGCTCAGGGACAAGCTGGCTTTGTTTCTGCTCCCCGCTTGCCCTGAGGAGTTATTCTGTCCACAAGAAGTAATGGGCAAGAATGCTTAGCAGCAAGGATTGAAAAGTTTAGCTGCTTATCTAGGAAAACAGGGCATGCCTGAAGTCATGGCAATGAATTCACCAGGCAAAACATGCTTCTGCTCTGCCAGCGCTGAACCACTATTCCCTTTGGTTCTCTGTGAAGCTGCGAAAAAATATATTAACTAATCTTTTCTGATCACCAGAAATGGCAACTTCCACTGCCTCTTGTCTCTTCTTGATTACACAAGAGGACGGAGAGGTGCAGCAGTGTTAGCCTGGCTGCTGCTGGCCACCCACAGCAAGCTAAGCTAGCCCACAGTCCCCGTTCAGTAAAATCTGCTACGATCTTGATTTCCCACATTCTTGATATTGGATGGAGGGCATTACACAGTTACTACACAGATCTAGAAGCCTATGGCTTTAACACAGTCCCCCAGCCTTGCTTTCTGCCTTTCCCATTCTCCTGTTCCCATCCAATGCCATTTTTCTAGCTTGTGCTGTCACAGCTGGATTTCACTTGCTCTTAGCTGACGGGTCCTTCCAAATGCCAAAATAAACCTTGCTCTGGATCGTATCTCTTTTCCTAAAACCACTTAGTGCATCGTCAGGTATTTCACTGTGGTGCTGTGTAAGAAGCCAGCCCTGCTCCAGCCCCTTCTGCCGCCACGTCCGCCCCAGACTCAGAGGCAAAAGCTCCCCGTCTCCATAAAGCTCTCCAGTTTTCAGCATGATGCCAAGGCTCCTCTTGGTTTGCCTCCCGCCTGCCAACCTCACTTGATTAAGACAATATTGCCTTTACCGCCTGTGCATACAGTGCACAGTATTGCACTGCCTGTATTTGAGTGCTGCAATGCCCCGAGAGACTGGTGTAAAATTACGTAATGCGCATGTTTAGAAAATGGCATTTTATTAGCCTCATGGCTCTTGCCTCTTTGAAAATTGGATTAAAGCTTTCTCAGCAACCATGGTGATAGCCTTCAAATCAGCAGCAGAAGCTGAGTCTGACGTATGTCACCTGACTTACAGAATCTCAGGATTCACGTAAAACTGCACAATTCTGAGCAAAATCATGAGACTTCACAACACTGCTTTAGTAACTCATAAGCATCTATTTAACAAAATTCCTCTTTGTCGCATGCCCAATTTTTAAGTGTAGACAAACATTTGCAACCAGTATTACATCCCTCCATTCAAATAGTTTCAGTGCCTGCATTCCTGGTCTAGACGCAAGTATTTTCTCAGTGAGAAAATACAGTCTGAGTTATACAGGAGTTTAGACGAGATTAATGGTCCTTTCCAGTCCCTAAATTTATAAGGCTATTCTACTCTGTTGCTGTTCTTTGAAGAATTTTTAATAGACTTTTCTGAAAGCAGGACTGGCTTTCCTAACACGGCTGAAATGTTGCTGTGCTCAGGGAGGGGCCGTTCTGAAGCAGATCTTGGAAAAACAAGATTTCTGCATATGCAGCAAGTCTGGCACACACGGATGCATGAAACACATCAAAATCAGCTGCACTCTTAGAGCTCATGCGTGCACGCACATGAGATGGTCTGCACCAAACCAATCCTGTCACAACTGTGGTAGCACTTGACATCCCGTATGAATGGAAGTAGCTTCATGAAAAACACCTACAAAACTAGTGCTTTGCAATTTTTTAACTCAGTCCTTTAGAGAACCTATATGACACTTAACAATGGCTATAAACAGTGCCAGCTCTTTAGGGATTATCTTGTGCATCACATATAGATATAAGATTGGCACAGCAGTATCTAGATGTCTTATTAAAATCCCTAGAACCACCCCCATACAAACAATAAATAAAAATTACTTAAATGGATCAAAGTCATTCTCCATTACAACTCCTGTCAGTTCAGTGAGTCTACATTTGGGATTAATTTGCCCACTACAATTATTTTTGCATCTGAACACATCATAAAATCTCTATAAAGAGATAAATTAAATGGGGAAGAGCAGTAAAAAAAAAATATTTACGATGAATTACGAAATTAAACAAGATGGCAAAGAGATTTCTGCACAGATGAACCACTAAAATATAATTAGTGAGACTGTGCAAAAGACTGAATATACCTGAAATAGCTTTAACATGTCTTGAATAAAATATGTTCTTGGCGTATATTGAAAACCCTGTTCAGATAAGGAAAAAAAAGGAACTAGAAGAAAGAGTGTGATAGAGATATCGATCTATGGGACTGGAAAGCTGAAAAGATTACTAATGTGAGGGAGAATCTTTCTTTTATAAGTTACTAGTGTGCAGGCAGTGTAGTATTACCATGCCCCAAAGCCGAGCTATTTTATCATTCAGACCAGATCATGATGGACAGATGGACAGATGAAAGGTAGGATGCACAAGCCCAAGATTTAAAAATATGATTGCCAAAGTCAGGCTGCTTAAATAGTGACCTTCCTTGTTTTCAAGTCATGAATCATTACCAGTCTTACTGAATTGGACCTATAGGTCTTCTCTGCAATTTCACTAAAATTTGACTGCGTTGCATCTGACTGTAAGGCATATACGTTCAAATGCTAGATGATAACTGAAAGTCCCTTTCCATAATAAACTGAATTCCAGATTGAAACTTTGCTATCTTGTGCCATCTATGCTGTAAGTTGTTTTTACTTAATTAAAATGGCTGGAACTTCCTAAGTTAAAGAGCACGGTCAGGAGCCGGTATGCCTAAAATGATGGAAACATGGAGAAAGATTGCTTTTGACAGCTGTTCTCTGCCTGCACATCTGCACATCACCTGCCTGATCCCACAGTAACGCTAGGAAAATGACAATTTGCACGATTAAAATGCACTCCTCCCACCAACCATAACTTTACCAGAAGTTTATTAAGGTCATTCGACTTTAAGCAAGCATCCTGAAAGTAAAATATTATAGACTCCATCTGTGTAACATGAAAGAATTTGTGCTGGCTAGAAGTTCCTCTAAACAGGACCTGTCAAGAGAGGCAGATCTCACCTATCACTGTGGTGCATAGGAAGCAAAAGACAAGTCTCTCAGGACCCAGATGTTCTTGGACAGGCTAGACCAAATTGAATATGCTCGAATTGCAAAGCAGAAGCCAAAGCGGCCAACAGAGAACAGTTGGAGCTACGGAAGCCTCATGTGACTCATACGCCTAATTAAAGAGTCCGTCTCATTTTATCCCTGGCTGGTGCTCACATACGTTCCTCACTTTGGCCTCATTTAGGAAAAGTGCTTGTGATGCAGCCTGAGATGCAGGAGGCGTAAATGTATGCATTAAGAACCTACATCAGTTAAGAGGTGTTTTAATTTCCTAGCCAAGCCGAGATAGTGAAGGATCTCCAAGCCACAGCCATTACTTGACACTTGAGCAACTGGGAATTCAGGAGCAGATCTAGGCAGCTGAACTCATTATGAAACAGCAGACAGGCTGCCTCAGCTGAGAGGACACACATGGCACCAGCCATATCTCTCAAGATATTTTCACCAGCCGATTTCACCTGCCTTGTGTTGCGGGAGCTCTGCCAGCTTCCTCCTCTCATAGTCTGCTTCCAGCATTTACCATTTAGCCTCATGAAAGACAGTGTTGCAAAGCTGAGCATCATCACAGCAAATGACACAGCTTTTTAAAATACACCACGACTCCGTCTGCCAAGTCCTTCCCTGTTGACACAACAGCTACATCTGACTTGAGGGGAGCTTATGGATATCGATCAACTGTCATAACCCCATGCTGATACCCCTCAAAATGTCATGTTGGTGCCACGACACCTTATGTCGCACTGTTATCAAAATATGCCCTCGTGAAAGGGATGAAACAGTCATGAAAGCTAGTTTTGTATATGGTCTGGAGGAGCTCATTGCCAGCCATTAAACCAACATAGTTTCTCTATGTTGGTTTTCCCACATCTACCACAATGAAAAGATGAAAGGAAGAAACCAAGTGTTAATGATGACAAGAAAGCATCACCCTAATTTTGAGTTAAAACTACTTATCCCAGACAGGGTGCTTGAGGATTAATCTTTTCACAGTACTCTGCAAATGTAAACATTTATGATTGATAGATTATGATAAAAATACTTACAAGGTTCCTCATATGTTTCAACATTATGGTCAGTCGAGTGCCCTCATAGGATATGACTAATTGCACTCCAGGCTTATGATCAGTTGACCGAGGACCTAAAATAGGCCAAATAAGTTCATTTTTTAGTAAACAGATCAGTAGAAATACATATCTAAAATACTAATACACATGAACTAATATACAAGCAGGTGATTATCTCAAATCAAGGATGAAATCAAGGATGAAATTAGAAGGCATTGATAATGAGTATGACACAAATATTAAAGAAGTGGTTTGACATGCAGTGCTCATCTTTTTGCTTGTTTATTCATTGATAGTGGAGTTTTAGGCTTTCTAATTGATACCAACCAGAATTTCAGTGGGAAATTTATGCGTAAGTTATAAATAATTGCTTTGTTTTGTTTTTGAAACCACTGTTGTTGCACTGTTGTGGCAGTGACCACTGTTTCGCAGTGCTTCTGTCTAGCTAAAAACATTGGATACGTTTTCCAGTTCCCAACAGAAAATAAATACATAAAGTTTGCAGACACGTTCCAAAACAATTGTGGATTTAGAAGAATAACAATATCTCTATCTGGCAGATATAAATTCTCCCTTCCTCATTCTGTATTTGTCTCTGTTTCATGCCTGTTTTCATGCAGCCAATTGCTTTCATGGGTTTTCTACTAAAACACATTTACAGAGTCTGACTGTTCCCACTGAGGTCAGTGACAAGACAGTCCTGAGTTTCCAAGCAAGAAGGACCAAGCTCATAATATGGAAGGAATGACTAAGCATATCCTTTTCCTTCCTTCTGCTGCAGGCACTGAGCCAGCGGTCTTCACTGCCAGAAAGGTCCGTCCTTGGAGCGGAGTCGGCAACGTGGCCTACCCGCCTCACGGAGACAGTGGAGAAAACACATGGATGCTTTTTTACCATAATATTGCTGCAACGGGCAGCACAATAACCCCCTCTCCGTATCTCCCTGAGCTTCTTCTGTTGCAGTGTTAGCCCTGAGCAGGGTGGCATTAACCGTTTTTCACCATTTGGTCTGAGGTCCACAGTTCTCCACACAATATGCTTGTTTGTGCACTCATTTTTGTTCTCTTTCTCTCTTTTCACCACTTGCGCACCAGGTTTGCTACAGCCAAGATTGTAAGAAGAGACATCAAGCTCCCTCTTTGCAGCTTTTTCTCTGTTATTTGACAAAGGAGGCCACACAGGGGACTTCATAAAGAGTAAACCACATTGGCTGTATTTTTCAAAAGAAAAACCAAAAGCATAAACCCTGGCGTGAAAAGAGGCTAAAGTAGCTGCTAAGCAGGTAGAATTACAGTGGTGTAATGCAGTATGGACACCCAGAGAGTTGGTGCAATTGCCATTTATCATAAAGAAAGGTATTCAACTGAATGAAAAATAACCCAGTGTGTACATATAATTGCTATAATATAAATTTTCCAAGCAGTCTGGATACGAACACTTCTGAGCATGTGGTGTTTGAACTGGAATTTTAGAATATGAATCCATCTCAAATTTATTTCCTTTGGAGACTAGAAGAATTCATTTTTAATCACCTCCTAATTAGAGAAAGGCCAGAAACAGGCTCCTGAAAAATTGAAATCTTATGATGAAATCACTAAGCTGGGACTTGGAAGACGTAGGTGCAGTTCTTCATTTGCCATTGTCCTTTATGAACTTTGGCAAATCACTTAGCTAGACGACGCCTTATTTCCTTGCTTGTTGCATGCAAATAGGGGCAGGGAGGGATAAAGGATGACAAGGGATGAAAACCCCATGAACCAGAAAGGGTTAAGTTTTTTCCAAGGGAAAACAAACAAATGAACAAAATATTTTATTTTCCCCCATCCAAAGCCAGCATTTTACCTTTTAAAAACAAACAAACAAAAAAAAACACGTAGGACTTTTTTTCTTTAAGTTGCATCAGGAAAAGTACCTAGGGCATGAAACATAGTGTAATATAGGGGATTCGTGCTTGAACATACGGGCACAATTCTCTTGAGGAGCTTTGTTAATATTGTGAATTGCAGTGGGTCATCCTGAGCAGTTTAGAAAGAGTAGCAAATCTCAGAGGCTAAATTACATTGTTTGTATTCAGTTGAGCAATATGCCTTTTCTTTCCTACCAGTACTACCACTGTTTTTTTCTGCTTTATTTAAGTTTCATAGCGTGAATGTTTATATCCAGTGGAGAAATTTTTCTATGGAACTTGGCATTTTCATTTTCAAGAAACAAATGCAAATAAGCTTTTAATCAAGTTGAAAGTAATAAAAAGCATGGGAGGGAAAAATGCACTTCTAATTGAGTATTCAAAGTGAAGTCTGAAAAAGACATTATGAGAGTGACTATTACCAAAATATTTACTTTGCTCTGTAATAAGTGGAGCACCAACCAACAAAATGAAAAAAAGTAGGAAAAAGAAAAGTAATGCAAGAAGTCTGACACGAGAGAAACTTCTACCACTTATATTGTATAATAAAAGACAGCTACACTCATCTACACTCAGCTGTTAGACTGTATTTTAAGTTTTCTCATACGACGTTAAATAATGGCCCCTTTGAAGTCTAAGTAATTTTAGCTTCAAATGATAATAAAACATGCAAACAATAATTATTTCCAGTCTATCCTGCTTGGGCAGATGGACTTGAGCTCAGGCCCTGCATTTTTAGGAATTGTCACACTCTACTTGCCCTCCATTGTAGGCAAGGGCCAAATGCTGGCCTGTTACAGACACAGGTTAAAGCCTCATTGACTTCAGCTGAAGCAAGGCTTCCCTGTCAGGGATTGATTCTTCACTGGTGTTAATGGAAAAGCTGTCAAACATCAAACGAGGGCCCTGGAGTCCGACTGCCCATAGCTGAAACGACATTCACAGCAATTTTTCACTGTTACTTGTATCCGTGTACCCCTCAACCCCAGAAGGAAGGTCCAAGTCAGCTGCCAATACATCTCGCAGACAAACTCAAACATTGTGACAGTTTATGATTTCTTTCATCAAGGAACATATACACTAGACAACTGTGGATCCATTTCTTTCTTTTCAGATGACAAAACTAAGGAATTAGTGTTAAAATTAATCCTAAGGTGGTACAATCTCCAGAATTGTCAAATATACACTTTCCTTCTTCATCTAGATAGTCGTCTATAGCATTGTTGGTAACTACCAGCCATTTATTCTGTATTTTGCGCAATTTTCATTTTAAAACAAACTCTGCAGTATGCTTGCACAACAATGCACGAGAAATACAAACCGCAATATCTGCTATACAGAAAATTGACCAAATCTTCTGCAGGGAAACTATATTTTACTGATACACTGCATTTCACATATAGACTGCAAAGCAATGTGCACACACTAATCAAATAAGCCTCACAGCACCACATTTAGGGTGGTATATTTGACTCTCTCTCCCTTAGATTTGTCTCTCAACTTTCTTCTTTTGACACCTGGCATCAAAAGGGTTTTGGAACCTGTTTTGTTTCCCAGGAAGAGCATATGCCGACTGGCTGCTTGCACTGGCTACAGCTTGGAAGGGAATTACAAGCCCCAAACGGACTCAATTTCAGATACGCATCTGTATTAATTAATGCACAACACCCTCTCATCGCTTTAGTCCTGGAAGCTAACACGAAGTACTCATGACCACTGAAACACTATGGGCAACTGAAGCAGAAATGCAACTCGTGGCCAAAGCTTTACAGTGAGAATGAGCCACTGCAGTAGACAGAAACTGCATGTAACATGAGAGAAATAGCTTATTGTCCTAAGGGAGTATTCAAGAAGAACTGGGATTCTGCATGGAGAGGCGGCCTACACATTTTGCTTATCAGGAAGCTTGGATTTTGCTTTAGAAAGACTCAGAGTCAACCCCTCTACTGCACTAAATGTACAGATGTCTGCTAAAATGAACTGAGCAGTAGTCAAACACGCCAGAACTTGACCCGTGTTGTGTACTGTTATAACCAACAACAAAGCCTTCATGATCGCATAACTTAGAAGAGCCTGGAATATTAATACTTTCAGGGGATATAACACCGAGAGCAGAAAAATAGACTACACAGATTGGTATCACAATGATTTTGATGGATTTCTATTTTCTTTCTTGTTTTTAAGAGCCTTTATGAAATGCTGTCTCTGAAATAATTTCTGATGTATCCTGCCCTTCATCCCTTGTAGTAAGCTTGGTATAATGAAATGCTGACAATATTCAGTATAATTCAGAATTCGCCCCACTGGGAATACTGAATCAGTATTCATGTCAAACTAAATTTAGCACTGATTTTTAATCTCTTCATTGCTAGGAGCACAGTACAAATTCATAAATTTTAATTTTTATTTTACTTTAGTACGTGTAATTACCTACAGCATTTGTAAATTAAAACAGCGTAAGAGAAAGATGCTGTCTTGATCAAAATTCACAACCTGCTTGTACTGGGCATTGGCTTTATTTCAGGTTGATCCTAACTAGGAGACAGATGACTTGACTGTGTAAAGGCTGAGGGAGAAATCATGCTCATGGAAAGGTACAGTGTATATTAAAGTCATGTTAAACCTGAGTTATTCTTTACACCAGAAAAAAAAAAAGGTAAGGCCCTTATAAGCTCATAAAGCAATGAAATCTGTGGGTGAGGGGTGCATTTGCTTCACAGTAACTGCCTCTTCCCTGTCTACTCAGTGAACTCGTCTCCTGCCCCAGCTCTCGACTATGGCATTTTTGAAGAGCTCACTTTCAAATCAAGGGCACTCCAGGGCGCTCTCGGCAAGCAGGACCCTCCGGAGCCACGGCTGCTCTTCCCAGCCGCTCCTCGCTTGCTGCCTTGTGGATAGGTGCGATCACCCGCCGCGTGCCTTGGCACGACTCAGCTCTGCTCCTCACGTCATGCAACGTACAGATATGGGAGCTAGCTCACGTGTGGGCTCAGCAGGATATGAGATACAGGAGCCCAAGTCCAGCAACAAGGGAATACGCACGGACTGACTTTAAAAAAATAATCAGGAGTGTCATCAGCACATGCACGGTCTTCTTTTCATACCGAAGCTAGCTCATTTACAGCTAAAGTCACACATTTCCCTGGTTCACTGCAGTTCAATGTTCAGAAGTGGTGTCATAGCGAAAGCAGCTCAGGCATCATTCTTGTTCTCTGCGTTTACAGCATCTAAGCTAACTGGACCCTTGTATGCTACAGGTACTCTCTTAATAAACAATAATAACGAATTCTCTAGGCCAAAGGGAGATTTTTTTTTTTCCTGTCAGGCAAAGGTTTTGTGCTGAGTCTAGAAACAACGTGACCAAACTTCAAAACACACAGTTCCTGTGTGGGAAAAAAACTCTAGTTAACCATTCTGCCTGAGGTCAGAGACACATCGGTGTCCTCTGACCGGCCCGTGACCTTCATCTAGAAACTTCACAGTGAACAAGCACCTGTCACACAGCTTTCATTAAACACCCACTAAATACATTCTTACCTTTGTTTCTTTAATTTCTTCTCTAATCGTGACACCATTGACTGCTAAATGCAGGGCTCACCCTTCCATTTACATGGACTAGGAACAGCATTCCAAGAGTTACGACACTGCAGCTTAATTCTCAAATTTATTACATGCTCGATTCAGGTTTTTCCATGAGATATTTATGCCTGATTCTCTGCAATTCTTACACACTTAAATCCTACTGAAATGTCAAAACCCCTCTCAGAATCTGGGCCTTAAATTTCCTTACGCCTCAGCTTGCTCTCACATGCCTACATCTATGGTTAAGAAGTCTATAAAAAAAGTGAGCCCCTGGAACCAGGCTACAGGCTGCATTTGGACTCTGGTTTGGATTTTCTGGACAAAATTTAACTTTGTATTTTCCTAACAGCTAGGCCATCTTTGTGGTATCCGCTTATTTCTTTGCATATATTTGCATATACATATATATACACATATAATTATATACACTGTAATATATGTATATTATATATAACCTTTGTATAGGTTAGAGCAACCATTAGCAATTCCCGACTGCCACAACAAATGTAATATAATAATGGCATAGCTTAATCAAATAAATTCCAAATAGGAGGAATCTTCCAAAGACTGAGAAGCGAGTGTGGGATTTACTTTGTTCTGATGGATTAAATAAAACAGGCCCAGCAAAACAGACAGTAAAGCTCGTGTCTGCAGAGAGGAGATACTACCATAATAGCCATCCAAACAAAATATGCTGAGATGCTTGCACTCTGGAACGTGGATAACTGGCAATCTTGGAAAATCCTTATTGCTTGCAAGACAAAACAATGGGCTGAACTGTTCCAGCACCGAGCGCAGCTGCAGGCTTCTTTGCAAGCTTCTGTTTTGTGTAAAAACTGACCACTGAAGATGATCTTCAGCGCAGTGGAGGACAATAAAATATTCATGGTTTACATTATATGGGTTATGCTTTGTTGCTTAATGCTGTCATGCCAGTGATTAGATTAAATTGGGTACTGGATGGAACAGGGAAATGGGTTAAGTATCTACCTAGGTAAAGGAAATAACACAGAATTTGATTTAGTGAGAAGTGAATTACAACTATCATTAATAATGTATGCCTGGGCATTAACATAATGGTCTGTTATTTACCTGCTCCGTTCATTGTGAAAATGACATCTTTAGGGGTCATGACTAGCTTTCTTTGCTTATCCTAATGCACATTGTGCTATATTCTTCCCCAAAGGTTTTGTTTTGTAAAACAAGAAAGCTACCACAGTTTGTGCAAATAAACATTTATTTTGTATGGAGGTATGTTTATTTAAAAACAAATGAAGAAAGAGTGAGGAGGGGTGAAACAAACCTGCAGGTCACCTCACTAAATCATTTTCACAAATCTGTTGGAGCCAGGGATTATTTGTTGGATATCTAAACAGCCACGAAAAAGCCACACTACAGACCTTTGCATTAGTATATTTAGTATGATTAAAGAACACCTGCTTAGAAAACAAGTAAGTTCAGCAAACCACATACCTAAGACTGCAGATGATGGTTCTTCTGCCAGTGTATTTTTGGACCAATTCAGGAAGAAGCTGAGCACCAGCTCATTCTGAAAGAAAGCAAAAATACTTCAGGGAATATCAGATGTTGTGCTCTGCCCCTTAAATTCATCCATTCATAGCAGGTTGCGGGCAGCCTTCTGGTGTACACACTAGAACTAGCAATCACGGGAGCCTTTCCCCTCTCATAACGCGCTCTAATAACCTTCGTGCTCTTACACTGCTGTGAGGTAAAACCAGGGCCCCAAACACAACTGAAGGCAATGACTTTACACAGGCAGTGGGAGGACAGGGCTGCCTCTTATCACTGGCTCTTATCCCGGCTGCCTACCTGGCTCCTCTCTGGCCATATGTTTTCAAATAGCCACGTGCCGGGGGGTGAATATATTGCTCTATGGCCTCCCAATATAAATATCAGCAGAAGTAACTACTACAACAGCAGGGATGCAGGAGAACACCTTGACCCAGCATGAATTTCGCCCTTGGCACAGGACCAGTCCCTGGCATCTGACCTAACCTGTAGCCTCCTTTACGCTTAGATGTGGCACATATTTCCCCATCCTGCTTAAGAAGTCACCTACCTTATGCACTGCACCATAATTTTTATTTTTATGTAGTGACCTGAGCTGCTCTAGTGAACATATATAACAAGGACTTACATTCAGCTTTAGAGAATTAAAATAATAAACCTGACCTCCCAGCTTTGAGCATTGCGCAAGGCAATAAAAATGTGAATTCTGAAATGAACTCTCATGATACTGAATCAAAGGTGCACTGTAACTGCATTTTATTAGCTTTTTTCATAAAGCTGTATTTTGGAATGCCCGTTTTCTTAACACAGTTAGAATTGCTACATTCATTTTGATGTTACTTGGACTGACACTGTAACGAATGGGCTGAAGAACAGACTTTTCAGATTCTAGCATTAAAATGTCACCATTGTTTTTTTCCAGGCCATGGAAAATAACGTGTCTCTTATCAACAGGATGTACTTTATGTAGCATTTGTCTTGTTTCAGTTTGACAAGATGTGGCATGATTTGTGCGAGAAAAAAAAAGAAAAAGCAACCTCGAAATGGAAGAGGTTAGTGACAAATGCAGCTAGTGCACAGTTAACATCTGGGTTAGACAGAGGAACAAGATGCCTATGTTCAGCGCAGAGATAAGGTTCTGCAATTCGGATTTATTTTAGCAGTTGCCTTTTATTATTCATTCTACTGTTTGGAGTTTTTCCTCCCACACTTATTTTTTTCTTTTAAATAAAATAAAATAAAAATAAGAGAAAAAAACCCAGAAAGCTTATTTTCTTTCAATTAAGTGACAAGTGATTATTAGCAGTGTATACAGCTGCCCATTCTGAGCATTACCAATTATTTTTTCATCTCATGAGGCTCGCTTATAGAGGAAAGCCCATACACCTCCTTCAGGCCGTGACAGCTTTAAATAACAAGGTTATTCTCTGCGGATCTGCATCGGCTCTTTCAGCACAAGTCCCAAGTGCAGGGAATCTCAAGGGTTGAAAGAGTATATTTTTGGCAGTTCGGCCTTTACTTGACAGCATGAAAATAAGCAGAGAAACTTAAGTAGCCCTTCTAGTTCAAAGATCTGGAGAGAAGCAGGCAGGAGGTGGAAGGAAGGACACACTAGCTGACTTGAAAGAGAAATAAAAAATTCTGTACTGAGCAGCTTGGTGTTCTGCTTCCTCTCTCCTCGCTCTTTCAAGAGTGAACTGAATAGGTTAGTAAATAGGAGGTGGGAGGATTATTTCAGGTGATTGTTCCAGATTCTCATTTCTAAAGGAAACAGCACTCACTCTGAAAAAAATGACAGTTTAAAAACACAACCGCTGCAGGATTTTACATCAGGCAGGATCGTGACCCACTGCTGGTGCCACAGGGCTCCTCCCAAAGCACTCGCTGCCTGTGCTCCGTCAGATGCTCAAGCACATGGGGAGGCGGCAAGGCTCACGGCGGCAAAGAGACAGGAGAAAAACAATTCAGCAGGTCAGGTCACAGGGGCAGATTTTGCAGTCTATGCGGTACAAAGGCCTCCAAAAGGCATGGAGGGGATCCCCTGCATGTTGGTGGCAGCAGGCACGTTGCACCCTGCTACTCGCAGGACAGGGCTGAGCTTCCCTACGGCCAGACAGCGCCAGCCACGTTCCCTTCGGCAAAGCAAACACATTCCTAAGGTCACGCTTGGTCAGCAGAGCACCGGAGCGCGCCGCAAACTTTCAGCTCATTCCTACGTCCTGCTGCAGTCAGCGCGACCTCAGTCAGCTGGACTCCAGGCGACAGGGCTGAAGCTTATCCTTAGAGCTGGGCATGCGCCGATTCACACCGATAAACAGAAACAGACATCGGAGGCTTCTGCCTACGCGTGTTCAAAAGTGTGAGGCAAATTATTTTTGTGGATAGAGGCTGCTGCTAAATAAGCAGTTACCACTACAAACACACGCACCCATAGGTGGGAATCTTAGACATCTTATCCGTGACAACTTTGGCAGACAGATAGGTCCTGGAGATGCCCACAAATACCCACCTACCCTTTCTCCCTCAGATCTATTACCTTTGGCTCAGCAAAGAGAAATTATATTCCCTAAGATACTCTCTGTACTGGGATTTTTAAGAAAGCATCCTATTGCATGTCTAACTTTTGGTACCTAATAAGAAAATAATTTTCAAAATGTAATTTCTGATATTTTTCCAAATCAGTCAAAAACACCAAGCTCTTGCAGAGCAACCACGTACGTATGGGTACATCAGTGATGCTCTGCTTAGAAATAATCATCATCTTTATTCAGCCATTAAACTAAAAAGGGGCAAATTCCATCTTCATTTACACAAGGATACAACCAAACCATGCCATTTCACTTGGCCTCAGGGGAGCTGTAGCACAGCAGCATTTGTCTAGCTCTCTCCATTACAGCCTACCTAGAAAAAAGCCCTGCTGATAGTGAAATACAGACAGGTTTCCAATTTTGTTCCAAAGACCAGCCTCTCCTGGAGTCAGAGAACACCCATGCGCCAGTTATACTTTAGCAGGATGGAGAAGCAGCAGGAGAGAAATAAAGCAGGAAAAGCTGACCTTGCTAGAGCTATTATATCTTCAGGAAAGGTTGGGGAAAAGAGGAGACTTTGAACCCTTCCCATTTTTGCTCTGCTTGACATCTGCCAGCAGGAGCACATAAGCGGTTGGCGTTTGAGGGACCCACACACATCAGGTGCACTTTACATTCCTGGTGTTAAATAACTGCATGTGGGGACTGGAGCTGGAGCTATTTTCTGAACGCTGTAAATCCAGAGTAGCTCCAGTGAATAAAATACAGACGAAATATGGGAAGCACGATATCAAATCTGGTTACTTTTATAGTGTAAACCATTAGTCGCTCTAGAACAAGGCTGTGGACCTGTCTTTAATTGTGTGTTTGATAAAGAATGTATGTAATTTACAATCATTTCATTTACATCCACTTTAAAGCTTTTTTACACAGTCATGGTGTAAGAGACTTCATCTATAAATGATCATAAAGCTGTTTATGGCATATACACATATCTGATACACTGTCAGTGATTGCTTACCTGCTCGCATTAGGTTTATCTTTGACCCCAGAGTTTTCAGAATGACAAATTAGACACTTCTTAAAAATATATTTCTTTATAGAGGCAAAACCTGGTATTTCTTTCTATTTGCTGGTCTGCTGTGCACCTGTGCTTTTTCCACCCTCCCTGCCAAGTCCAAGCCCACCACACTTGCACACAAAACCAGGCTATCTGAAAGAGTTGAGGCAAATAATGTATAAAATATTCAAGGCTATGTATTTTTGCAAGACCAGCAAGTACATCAAATGTCTCTGAGCTATGTTATCAACAACAACATCCAGCAATTAAGTGCTATTTCACTTCAACGATGAGAAATGGGAAAATTAGCCTCAGAGAGACACTAGCTGGCTGATATTACCAAATACACAAGCTTGCTACATGAAACTGGTTTATATTCAGTTTTGTATTTCTAATTTTTTATTTGTAATGCCTAAGTCAGGCTCAACTCATCCTTTCAAGATAAGTAACAAAACATTCAGCTTTGTCAATAGCCAAAATGTTGTTTCTTGACACCAGGGCCAAGAACTGACTCAATTAACGGAGCCTTACCTGGCTCTTCTGTCCCTAGGGAGTGTGCAACTCTATAACACAGCATTAAAATGACAAGCCACTAGGGCAGCCCCAATTTACATGATATGTCATGGGGTTTAGATGGCAATCTCTATTCAGTCCATCACTCAGCTGGAGTTGAGTGAAATAGAAAAGAGAGAAAAAAGAAAAAAAGTAAAAGTAGTTGGCAGCAGCTGCCTTTTGTCATAAATTTCATTTGTAGTATGATAATGTATAATTTTACCCTCCTCCATATTTCCAACCTTCAATTTATTGCCTCTTGATGCTTCACCTATGTGCTATATGTTTATTCTGCCATTTAATAAAGCGAAACTCCAGGAGTTTAAACACTGTCAAACATGTTGGCAGGTTTACCCTTGTGGGGAAAACCCAGACAATCCTACACATGCAGCTAACCCATCAGCCCGTCAGCGATGGGGCAGCTGGTGCAAAGCTAAATATTCTCACTCTTCTCACCTATTTACCACTGATTTGATGCAGGCAGAATGAAGCTTAAAAAAGATGCTGAAAAATCTTCCTTGATCCTGTCCTAAGTGATTCAATGTGAAAATGAAGGTGCATCAATATTTGCTAAATATCAAATTCCTTCTCAGGGGCAAACACTATCTGCAACACATTACAACAGAAAATTCAGTCAGCATTATTTATTAACTTTGCATTTTAGTGATTGATGCAGCAAATATAGCTTTTTGTTCAAGCATTTCGCCTGACTATAGTTATTTTAACTAAGTGTTAACCTGAATTTGGAAAAAGCATTCCTTACGAGGCAGCTCTTCCACACACACCTGAGAGGAAGTCAGAATGAGAGTTGCATTTGAAATAAATCATAGGCTTAAAATCTGCTTTGAAAAGGGGTAAGCATAAGCACCACTCCCAAGTTAAGTCTTAAACTAGCCCCACAGCAATCATCACCTCCACCACCTGATGATTCTGTATTTACTGGGTCTGATACCAATGTTCAGTGATAGAGAAGGATGGTTTGAAGTTTCTCTTATTTAAAGAAGGGTTTAAAGAAACCTTTAATTCTTATTCAAGCTACAGTATAAATGAGGAGGCACCTATTTTCCATCTCTTCTCCTTCATTCATACCATTTAGCAGAATGTCTGCAACATTCTGGCCTACTCTTAATGATAACATCATATTCATAATCAGAATTTAGTCTGGACTGGAAAGCATGCATGCAAGGCATGGCTCAGGGAGGATATATACAGTGTAAGGGTTTTTTTTTCTTTTTTTTTTTTTTTCCTAGAACTTCTAATTACTTAATTGGTAGAACCAAGTTTCCAGTTGGTTTTACGAGAGCTGGACTAAACTTTTCAGGTGGTCAGTCTTGTCTAGTTGATCCAGAGTAATGTGTTTACAGTTGGAGCAAGGGTATTATTTAATAATGAAATAAAAACTCTTCTTTTTTGACTTAGCACATTCTCAGACCATGTCTCAGCGAACGACACAGCTAAAATAAAATTCCGCAGGGAGAAATGACTATGCCAAGAAAGACCAGAGAACCCTGTTCCACAGGCATGTGCTGTTACAAGGCTTCTTCACAAAATTCTGAATTAATTATTTATTGCTACATAGTTTTACTATTTCATGGGAATGACAGTTTGGTAATGCTCAAGAACAGACATCTCACTAAAAGGTTTAGACCAGGCTCCCTAGCAATTTCAGGAAAAGGACAAATTTGACTGGAAAGTGGTCCAAGGCATGAAGAGAGACAAGAATAATTGTATTTACTTTTATCAAGAAAGCCTGCTATCTTGACTTTCTGCTCACAGTAAAACCGAGCAGACACCAAGACACTTTAAAAAAAGAAACATGCTAGAAGGAAAACTAGAAAAGAGACCTTCCACTAGGAATACAAAGGAAATTACTCACTGACTGGTACTGCTCTAAGTGGGTCAGAACATGTTGGTATTTTCTGAATTTCCCACATCTCTCGGTGGGTGAGGTATACTGAGGTTAAACATCATAATCCACTGTTTAGGGAGTGACAATAATTTTAAAGGTTACCACCAAGAATTGCTGGTTAGATGTGTGGTGATTAGCAAGAAGATTTCCAGACTACAATAGTACTTTGTAGAGAAAAACAACCTGCTCCTTACCCCATTTATTATCGTACCCTCCAAGTCTAGCCCGGTATTAGCTAGACACTCCCGTGAGCTACACACTCCTTTACAAATAAAGTTGCTTTCCTCTTATGGTTGCTGGTGAGGTCTGCACTGGACTTGAACTGTTTCAGTAACTGAACATCACACAGTTGGGCAGCCCAGCACGAGTATATGAGCACCACTGGATGGCTTAGAGCCAACCCAGTACATGTCTCTGAACAGATCTGCTTCCAGCACCCTCCAAAGTCCGTATTCCTGGTCATGCATCCAAAGAAGCTGGGGAAGGGTCGGGAGCACAGACCTTACGAGGAGCTGCTGAGGGATGTGGGGATACTTGGTCTGGAGGAGAGGAGGCTCAAGGAGGACATTATCGCTCTCTACAACTACATCTTCTCCGAAATAACTACCGAAAATAGGACAAGGGGCAATGGCCCCAAGTTGCTCCAGGGGAGGTTCAGACTAGATATTACGAAAAAAATTCTGTATGACAAGAGGGGTGAAGCACTGGAACAGGCTGTCCAGGGAAGTGGTGGAGTCACCGTCCCTGGCAGTGTTCAAGAAACGCAGAGATGAGGCCATTAGGGACATGGTTTAGCAGGCATGGTATTGAAGGGCTTACAGTTGGACTTGATCTTCAAGGTCTTTTTCAAACATCATGATTCTATGATTCTGTGTTCCCATGTCCCAGCAGCAACCCAGCTGGAGAAGGTACCCAGCTCGCTGGCGCACACGGGCGCATCCCGAAGGGAGGAGGAAATGAAGCAGTTAGCCCATTAGGAGCTACTTGGTTCCAGCTGATTATCAGGCCATTTACAGACCATTGAGCAGGAAGGAGAGGAGAGCTTCTGTGTGAGGCTGAAAAGCGTGTTTATAACTATCCCACGGCTTTGAGCAGTCTAATTTTTCAGCCGTAGACTTTGCTTCTGCACAGCAGTGCTTGGCCCAAATTGAAAATTCATGTATCTTTCTTACAGCAGCGCAGAGCACAGCAAAAGATACAGAGCTCTTCATTTCTAGGTCACTGACTTATATCATTTTTTCCTCAGCTGTGACCAGAAGGTGCTATTGTAAAACAAACCTGTGACCCTAACTTGAGTGACACAGAAACTACACAGCAATTAACCTCAACCTGTGCAGTTTATTCGGCAAAATCAGCTGAGGGAGCCAAGCACCCAAGTCAGCTTTCCGTGTTAAACTGAGTGTGACTCTTTGACACAAATATTATCCGTCTTTGGAAATCTTCTCCATTTCAACTCAGGACACAGAATTTCTATTATTAATAAGAGGCCCGTTTGTTTTACACATGGATTATTTCCCCTTTAGCCTCAATTATGTAATCACTGCTGGGTAAGTTATACAGTTAGTTAAGCAGGAAACATTTTTTGCCCATCCTGCAAGATATTTAAGACTAAAGGAAAAAAAATCTTGTCATGCCCTCCTGTTGGCCTCCTCATATAAAGGTACATGCTTCTACACCAAACAGCCCGAGGCAGGCCTATGGCCCCGAGGCCAAGGGATGCTCCCGGCAGGCACGGTCTCTCTCCTAGAGAACATGCCACGAGTGAAAGAGCAGGGATTACTGCACCCTGTCGTGACCTGTCCCTCGTTAGGTTACTAGGATATATGTAGCCCTCGAATCTAATGTGGCCACCACTGTCACCCTCCTGCCAGACACCTTTCCCGACAGTTGTTCATCATAGCAAAGCACTCCCTACTCTCAGAGCCTCGGGTCACATCAGTGACTGCGTGTTCAGCTCAGGGACTAACGCAGTGCTATGAACTAAGACTGTGTGAGGGCACAGGGGGCCTCTTAGATGCTCCCGGTCCCAGCTCTTATTGCCATCGCAGGGCACAGGCTTTATGCTGGGCCAGACAAGGAAGAGTCAATTCCTGCTACTATTGCAACTTTCCACTCTGAAACAGGAGGGAAACATCAGATCTCAGCAAACAGTGAAGAATTAAAAATGAGAAAACACCCATGTGAACGCGCATGATGTATCATTATGATCATACTGAAATGTTCTGATTTTGGTCTTATGCTTGCAAAATAGTTTTTCTACGTGTTAACTTACATTTTGAAACAAAGAGTAATTCTGGGCTGAAACAATGGGACTTTTCATTTAAGAACTGTCAAAATCAGACTTTTCCATATTTCAGAACTTACTCCTTTTTTTAGACATTACATTCTTCAGAACCAACTCTCTGCTGTCAAAAATTCAGTGAATCACCACTTTTGTATGGCAGCAAAGGAAGGGAGGTTTTTCTGAAAAATACCCTGCCAGTTCTAATAAACTATTTTTCTGTCATTCTTGTCTTTGTTTTAAACCCTGCTGAACGCTACGATGGTTTTACTTCCAAATGGCTATATAAGAGGTAGAAGTGTCACTTATGTCATTTATTTTCGTAGATCACAAAGTGAAAAGCTTCCTGATTCTTTTGATACAATACCACTAAAAGTAGTGTAAGCAGTCGTTACCAAAACCAAATACTGGAAATGCTCACATTAGCCAGTTCCCTGGGTCCACTTAATAACTGCTTCAGATAGAGATTCAAATCCTTCACTCTTTTATGTTCAAGATCTGTAAAAGGTAAATGCCATGATGGGGGAAATCTGGAGAAAAAAAAAAAAAGATATTCGTAAGTTTTACAGCTCTTGCAATAAATTTGCTGGAAATATTTCCAACACTACTTTACAAAAGATTATTAGCACTTTCTAAAAGTTTTTGTGGGAAGGGGAAGGGAAAGGTGTAATGCCCAGAAGACAATATACTGCTTGATTCTTTTTTTTTAAATTATTACTATTCCAATAATTTGCTGATACTCTGTTCGTAGCCTTTTTTTTTCTATTTTTTACATAAATGTATTAAAAAAAATACTAAAAACACTTTTTTACATTTCCTGGTGTTTGAAGTCCTTTTAAAAAATCTGATCCTAGGAATGTCATCATTTTTGCACAATACAGCAGGTCTCTGGTCTCAGACCAGTGTTCATTCTGTACAAGCCCCTTCCTTGTAATATTGAATGATGACAGACTTGCACCAACAGAGTAACATTTTATGAATATACCTTTGCTGAAAATAAGCTTTTCAGAGAAGGTCTCTGATTCCCTATGTGATTTCAGACACTACTATGATAAAAAAAAAATCCAAGAAAACATAGTATCAATACAATATCAAAATCAAATTTAATGAAAACAATCATAACAACAATAATAATGTTTTTGTAAGATTTTTATTAACATTAATATCATTTGATTTTAGTAAATAGACCGCATATGAACAGAATTGTCTTGTATCAACTTTCAGATGCTATGATGTTTGAAAATGTCAAAGTCACATTTTTTTCACTTGAATCACCTTTGCATTTTCAAGATAATGGTTGTCCTATCAGTCAAAAGGTTAGATTTAAACAATATGTATAATCGATTTGTATTAACCTTGACCTGACAAGGACTGTTTCTCTCTCAGGCTGTATAAGCATGAGAGAAGCTATTTGTGCTAAATGGCATGTAATGGGTTTTGTGACATGGCTTACTAATATTGAGATTGCTAAACTAATATTATGCTCTCTGTCCTCTAAAACAGTATGATTTAGAACTGGGGAGGGTTTGATCCGGTTGTATTTCAGGTCACACCTGTAAGCACTTAACGGCGTCTGGTTTACAAACTCCCTTTTTTTCTGATACGACCTTGTTTGTCCAGCAGGTCTCAGGAGATACCTGAAGGCTCCAGACAAGTGACTAAAGCGGCAGCCAGCAGCGCAACACACTGAGGAGAGGCCCTGCGAAAGCCTGCTGGTCAGATCCCACTTGGAACAGGTTTTACCCCATTCCACAGCTCGGTGCTAAGATGTCATCGGCTTTTCAAAGGCCACCCCAACAACAGCACGTGGGGCCCTGGCTGCGCATCCCTAGGGAGGAGCACGGGCAGCTCTGGAAGCCACCCAGCTGGAAAAACGGCCAAGAGCAGCCTCACCCAGAGGAAAACAAAGCGATCTAAGACGATTAACCCATCGTTTGTCATTGATTGTTTTTTTTTGTCATCAGGAGATTCAGGGTAATAAAATTTTATAAGATGCAAATTAGAGCTGTTTTTTGTTGTTGTTTTGTAACAGAAGGCTTTCTATGAAGAGAGGACTGCTGGTTAACAGGATATTGTAATTCCTTTTAGGAGAGAGCAGAGCTTTACCTATTTTCTATAACACCTCGGAGGAAGGCACTGGTATATCTTAGTTTGCAGTTAAAATGGCAAAGCACCAGGATGATGGCAGCACATTGCACATCCAGCCTTTCGGTGACTTCTTTCTGTAGCACCAAAACATTAGGGTTCAGCCAGGCACTGCACAAATGAGCAGCAAGGGACAATTCTCGCCTCAAGAAATTATCGCCATAGAGCACATCATGGGAAAGGGGAAATGACATGACCCAGGATCACGGAACACATGAGCTGCACAGCTAAAAATAGAGCCGTGGTCATCTGACGCCCATGCACAACCTCCGAATGTTTGGATTCCTCCGGGTGCACAGAAGGATCGCTTCCAAGAGGCTCAGCTCGGAAGCAGCTTAAAATCAAACAGACTGTAGAAGACAAAGAGGGGACTCTAGTTGTGGCATGAGGGCCCTCAGAGAGTGCATCCTAAGCGGAGTGGCCAAACTGAGCACAGATATATGCATTATCTTTAACTTCAGAGGAACTGCTGATTGATGGCATCCATAATTCTCTGCTCCGGTGAAGGACAATATGAGCCTTGTAATGCTCAACCCTTCTTTAAAATTCATGCTGCCTCTGAATTGCACCTGTGGCTGAAACCAGCTTCCCCGTTGGGCACACACTTGTGCAAGAAAAGTTTGGGTTTCCAAGCCGATTTTGAGCTTTGCATCTATTTTAAGATGCAGATCTGAGAAACAGAGACTTCCTGAATATCAAATTCAATTTCCTACTAACTAGCTTTCTGTATATAATTTATGTCACTTATTTGCTGAGCTGGGTGAAAAGATTTTTGGCCTTCTGAAGAATAATAATTAAATACAATTTATATTCTGTGTAAAACCAAGTAAGAGGAAAGGTGCCAGCGTGCAAGGGCTTGCATGCGGTGGCACTGCTCTGACATAAATAATTGCTGAACAGTTAAGTGTCAAAAGTAAAAATTTGGATGCTGAGAAGTCAGAGCTTTTATTATCAGTTTCATTTGATACAGCCAGTATTTAGCACCTCTAACAAGCAGAATCATAGAGTATTATTTCCTCCTAATGAGACATGGATGTATACAATTACATGAATAAATACAAAGCAATAACCAGGTCCTTTCAGCTAGCACTTCCAATTACTCTCGTAATATTAGACATTGTACTTCCAAATCACATATTTTCAAACTCATTTTGTAGTTGCGTTATGGAATAAGGCTTTTGCTTTCATTTGAAGCACCAGGAATTAGCCAATGATAGAGACATATGCAACACAGACAGTCTAATGGTCTGATATGGTATGGCAATTCCAATAACTTCCTATAAAAACAAGTTGCCTTTTTATTACTAGAATAAAATAATAAAATACATAAATAATGGACACTAACAGAACTCCATTAAAAAGTCAAACACCAACAGAACTGTTTAGCATTAAAGAACATTCTCTTAAAGGAATGTCATACATAGATTTTTTTTTAAACACAGTCTTGGGATACAAGGTCATATAGTGACAGGTTATTGGTGAGATTGATTTTTGACAATTCTGAACCTCTTAAACACCTCTTAAAGCCTCAGTATCTGTAGATTAACTTTCTTTAAGTTATGGAATTCTCTTTTGCTTTTAAAATATTGTGAGTGATTTTACTAAAGGTAGATTTTTTACACAGAAATAAATGGCTAGTACAGATTTTGAAAAACATCACAGGCTTTCTGAGGTCTATGTCTTCTAAAAAGAAATATTTATCCCCTTTAAAGGTCTGTGCTTATAGGAAAAAATATCATAAATAGTTAGGTATTTAAATATTATTCTTTACAGTTAGGATATAAATGAGTCAGAACCAAAATAATGACTGAAGCATTTTCAGTGTTTAGCAAAATTCAGATTCTGACGAACCACTGCAACCAGTTCATACGGACCAGTCATAATGAGTTACCTGGAGTAGGTCAATTAAAAATCCCTTAGCAAGGGAGAGATTCTCTAAAATTAAGCATTCGAGAGCCATTTAACTGAATGCCTCTCATGAGCTTGGGGGAACGCCACATTTGGCTCTGCAGTTTGTGGCCTTGTGAGCAATGCGTTGAGGCGCCAGGAGAACACGTAGAACTATCAAACACCTCTTAGCTGGGCAGTACACGCATCTGTTTGTACAGAAGTGGATCAGGCCTGCCAGTGTCAGAGAGGAGCTTGCTTTTGTTCTTATATGTGAACATTCCTTTACTGCTCTAGAATACTGATCTGGCTGGGAGTTTAGGCCAGCATCATGCAAAAATAAAAGCTATTAAAGGCTCTACCATGCTTTTAAGGAGGTCAGTACCATTTACCCTTTGCTTTCAGAAATAGCCCTATCAGGCCCACAACTGTTAGAGCTGTCACCCCCCAATCCCTCCCCATTAAAAAGGAACAATAAGATATATAAAAGTCAGACTGCCACAATTGTCTGTGATTCACTTTCTTCTAGTCTGAATAAAAGGCTTGATAGAATATGTTGCATCGCCTTTCTGTTTCTAAAAATACATCTGCCATACATTTTCTCACATTTTTATCTGTGCACAGAAAGAACCATTTAACAGCAGAATAATATTCACTAATATGCTGCCTTACTCTGGGAGGGTATGTGATGGAAATTGCTTCTGGAGATGGCTGTGAAGTTTTGCGAACTGGTCAAATGATTTTTCCACAAAAGTGACCACATTGCAGGTTTGCACCACCTGGACTAGATACAGCTGTATTGAGAAAAAGGAAGCAGCAGAAAGAGAAATGATTAGAGAAACGCATTAAAAAAAGTACAAGAGAAAATATAGGACGATTCTAACAAAGAAAAACCTTTCTTTAATGTAGTGCCAAGTGCCAGAGAATTCAGTTTGTAATTTATAGTCTTTGCTGTACAGAAAGAGAAACTTGCCTGGATAGCATACCATTCAAACACTGAAAGATCACTGCAGTGTGTGAAAACTAATAATGCACCATTAAAGCATCATATAACAGCTTCTGATTTCTATTAGGCTTCCTAATTTTGTGCCATGCTTTCCTTCTGGATGCTTTAATTAGCTCTTGATTTATTTTTCACTATAGGGCAGGAACTGTTCTCCTTAATGGCTCCCTGCTAATAGCTGTCTGCCTGGTGTTATTTCTCTCCAGTATCTCACTGCTTATGGCACTGCTGCTTATTCTGTGATCCTTCCAATGCTGCACAAACACATCTTAAACAATAGAGGAGGAAACCTATATAAGAAGGAAGAGTGGTTAAAGATCAAGATAAATGAGGGCAAGCTCACAAAATAATACATACAGAGTCAGGCTTCTTGTTGAACCCTAAAATGGTTGCTCTTGCAATAGCCTTCTCTGCATCCAGCACGATCCACTCTTGGGGAACAGTCTCTGGAGCAGCAGGCTTGGCAGAGCCTGTTACAGACATCTGTACGAGTGTGTGGATCAGGTTATTGAGCTTGACAGGAAAACACTCCAAACTTTCCTTTATTTTCCTGAAAAACAAGCAAACACACAAAACAGAAAGAAGAGGCTCATCTCTTTTGTTGCCACTTCTTGACTTTTGGTGTCATGCATGCAATAACTATAAAACCCCCACGCCTAAAACCCACCTCCCAGGAACATGTACCATGTTCACAACAGCCACCACTATGTAGAACAGCATAACACATCCAGCCTTGGCATTCCACTGCTCAGGTAAATCCTCTTGGTCTAGCCCATCGGATGGCTTACCGTGGTGGTCACTCTTCAAGGACTAGATATGCATCAGCCTTCTTTCAAACATGAGAGAAAGCCAGAATGTTTCCGGAGATATTTTGAGGTAGGAGACCACGGGCTCCTTTCGACAGGCAGGGGAGCACCCTCCTTTTGGTTACGTTAACCTCACGTGGATATCCAAGCGTTCGCACAGACTGAAAAATCTCTTGTGTCCAGTTTGCTGGGGCAGGGGACAGATAGGCGGGGATTGTTGCTAATTGCCCTACCCAAGTGTTAAAAATGCTATCCCTGTGGAGCTGCACAAGATGAAGAAATAAAATAGAGGAATTTTCTCCCTTCTGTGTTCCCCTATTTCACCCCTGTGCAAGAGGAATCAGAAAAAAAACATCTAATTTCCTAAGCTTTGAGATCCTTTATCAGAAAAAAGGCACAATAGATGGAAAAATAACTAGATACACATATAAATGTAGAGTGTGAATTTGTCTTAACATCAAAACGAACTCTACTTGAGAAATAACATGGCAAGATAATCACTGGTCTTTGAAGAGTAAGAAGCAGTACTCATTAGAAAATACTTGCCTTGTTGAACCCAATTGCTGGTTAAAATCTATTTATTTTGTGATACCTTCCCCCCCAAGCCCCCTTCTTCTGGTTATTTCTGCAGCTCTCTGAACATTTTCTAGACCGATTTTGATTTTATAAAATAACAACCAGCTCGTTTCACATTATGCACTACCAGAACACTGGAAAACATTTTTTTTTTCTTTTTTTTTTCCAGTTTTGGACTAAATTTAACTTGCTTAGCCAGGGTACTTAAGGGCTCAGAAACCCTAACCAACTAATCTGCCCAAACATTCTGGCTGAAATCTTTATGCTACACAGATGCAACCACACCAAAAAGAACATTTCTACCTGCAGATAACCCTCACAAGCTTGACGTTTCATTTAACATACTGTGCAAATTGATGACTCTAAAATGGTCATATTAACCCGAGTGATGGTGGAGAAAATAAAATATATATTTGTTTCTTAATGCAGTAAAAGGGAAGTTGTCTCTGAATGGATTCACTTAACTGTCTTATTAATTAGATTCTCACAAAACAGATACACACAGATTATATAACAAATGACACAAATGAACGCTGAAATGAAGAAAATAGTTCTCAATTCAAAATAATAGTAGAAAATAAATACCGTCCTGATTACATAAAACAAGATGCAACATTACAGGTTGCATCTGAGGTTGACTTCTTTTAAGCCGCTACTTATTTGATTTAATGTTTAGATAAATCACTGGGCCGTGATTTAGCTTATAGAATTTGTAACTTGTCTATATTATAGCAAAGCAATATTACTGTGATATTACTATAAATACATATTAATTTTACAGCTAAATACAGTGCATTTTAAATCATATAAAACATGCTTTTGCTTATAAACTAATATTAATTCAGACATTATCACTATCACAGAGCAGATGATATCAGAATACATCATCTACACAATTTAGTATTTTAGTGGCTTGTTGTTCTTTCCATGGGTTCATTAAGCTTCTAAAATGCTTTTAATGCCAAGATTGCTAATTACATTGCTTCTCTTTAAACCTAAACAAAGGCTTTTGTTTTTCTTGCGCAATTTCTCAGTGAGTTATTTATATTTAAAAGAAAGATTATGTTTAAAAAAAAATCACTGAAATGTTACCATTTTCTCCTTCTCTATATTTTTTAATTTCTCTGTATGCACTCCTATCTGTAACAGTGGAAAGCACACAATCCTTAGTTCACATTACAAGCAAGGAATTGAAAAACCATCTTTTGCCATTCTGCTGTCATCTCGGAGTGTGCCTTCACAGCAAGGTAGAACAACTCTGGTTACGATTCTCCGCATTTTCTTGCAAACTCAAACTGGCTTAAGGAAATCCCACTCTGTCCCAGAGAGAGTATCTCTAGAGCCAATTCCTAGCTGTGTGTGTAGCAGTGTGGTACATCAAGCCCATGTGTCCTGTCTTCTTTAATTTTGCAGGTTATTTTTGGTGTAGATTAATTTGCTGACCCAACTGACAGCATTTTCTCACAGGCACAAGAACTATGTGGAAGATCATGGTGAGGAAGGACATGGCGGCTTTGTGGCACATGAGCGTAGAAGCCCCTAGAGCTCCCTGCACACTCCCTTCCCATGGGGGACAGATTTGTGGTAGTGAGGTGGTCAGCAGAGCAAGAACTGAAAGGCCAGAGAGGGTCAGCGACTTGTGCTTGGCATGCAACAGTCGGATTGAAGCAGGTTCCCCTCTCTGCCTCACTGGGCCCTGCCAGGACTTCATTTCATCATAAGGATCCATGGAGGACCCTTCTCCTTGAACTCTTTGAGATATATACATGCCTTCTCTTCCCTCTAGCCACATGAAATGTAGCCAAAGCAAAACAAGTGGTCAGGTCATATGTATCCGTTGCTGAAGTGTTCTTGTTCCTCAGGTCATGACCACGTTTGCCTGTGCCAAGGCTGGTTAGCCCTCCACAAGAAGGTGGATAAAACATTTGTATGTTACTGCAGAGCTCTGGTAGCCCAAGTTGTTCAGAGAATTACTTGCTAAGGCATCAAATAGGCATCAAATGAACAAGCTAACAAACAGAGAAAATTGTTGTTAACTAGAGTAATCCTAATTTGTGAATTGTTTCATTGTGCACAATGTTTTCAGGCAGAAACATGTGTTTTCCACATGACAATATCCCTTTACTATTCAGGTTAGTGTCTTACCTACTTCTCAAAAAGGTGACTTAAATATTTAGTATTATTCATAGGCACTTTCTGCCTTCCATCTGTTGAAATGAATTAGAATTTCAGATTTGGTTCATGGTCCTTCTACAGAACTATCAAATTACTAGAGGAGATAGGAAAAAAACAGACTTGGTTGCTTTTGTGAACAGAAATGAATGAAAAGTTCAGCTAACCTTTTCAAGAGTGATTATTAATTGTTAGGACTTTGATTTTTTAGAAAGCAGACACTTCGTACAGGAGAGGTATTCTGAGGGTTAGCACTTAAATCACCACACCAGCCATTCTCCATAGACTCTCAAGAGTAGATGGGCTCACAGTCATTGGCAAGTTATTCAGTCTTAGCCTTAGTATATGTTATAATAAATCTTTACTCTCAAACTTCGGAATCATTTTCTGTATCAGTTATGGTGGCCTTGTGCATCTCATTTCCATGAAATATATAAAAATAATATGAAATAATCTGAAAATAATTTAGAGCACAGTGAGCAAGATTTATTTTCATGGGATTATCATGTGTCAATGTAAGTGGCATTTCTTTGGAAAGGCCTTTTTCATTGAGATTTGTACCCAGTTTTAACAGGATTCATTTTAAAACAAGTTAGTTAGATAGTATGCCTCCAGTGACTCTTAACAGAAACACTTTTCCAGAATCCTACTGCTTTCATAGGTAGACCTTCTCTAATTTTCATCAGCATTTATTCAGGAACAGTGGGTATCCTTTGTGTACAGCAGTGATAATCCTTCAGTTTAATATCTTACTTCCCACTGTGATAATAAATAGGAAAAAAAAGACATCCTTCTTCCCCTTTATTTTGCTAGGCTATACGAATCTAGAAAATGTTTAATTTCCTAGAGAGGCTCCTCCTAGTTATCACAGGCTAACTATATTAGAAAGTACTGAAGCCCAACAGGAGCAGATTTACTGCATGAGCCGCGGTGCTGAGACTCACATAGATATACTAGATGCCTTTTGAGGGTTTATCTCAGATTACCTTTAGTCTGATCCTACAGGCTGAACAGTTCAGAAGCTCCAGTCCAGTCCAGGGAGCTGGACAGGCTGGACAACTGGGCAGTGAGAAACCTCATGAAATTCAACAAGGGCAAGTATAAGGTCTTGTACCTGGGGAGCAATAACCCCAGACACAAGTACAGGCTGGGGACTGACCTTCTGGAGGGCAGCTCTGCAGAGAAGGACCTGGGCATCATGGTGGATGATAAGTTGACCATGAGGCAGCAGTGTGCCCTCGTGGCCAAGAAGGCCAATGGGATTCTGGGTGCATTAAGAAGAG